>JAJEJO010003159.1:193214-296155 GCA_020662805.1 Glaucomys volans
GGGAGAGCAAGCTGCATTGGTGGCCCTGACTGCTCGCGTGTTGCGACGGGGGTGTTGCAGTGGTTCTGGACCTGTCCTGGGAGCGGTCCTCATGAATCCACCTCCCTGTCTCTGAAATCCAGGTGAATACTGGGTGGATCCCAACCAGGGCTGCTCCAGGGATTCCTTCAAAGTCTACTGCAACTTCACTGCTGGAGGGTCGACGTGCGTCTTCCCAGACAAGAAGTCCGAGGGGGTGAGTGCCTGCCTCGCCCGTGTGGCCTCTGTCTCACCTCAGGGCCAGGCCGGGGATTTGGGTGCTTCGTGTTTGTGCGGCTTTAAGGCCAAAACCCAGAAACCCGGAAGCAGACCCGACTTGCTTTCGGAGGAGGTGGGCAGGAGCCTCGGGCTCTGTGGGCGGAGGGTGGCGGCTGCTGCCTGGGACTCACCAGGGTGGCTGTGCTTCCTGAGACCGGCCTAAAACCCGGGAGGGACGTTTGGGGCAGGTATAACGAAGTGGCCCCAAGGTGTCCTGAGATCCTGTGCCAGCTGTCTCCCATGGGGCTCGCTCCAGGCCTCCCCAGGCAAGACGCCATTCTAGGCTATCAGTCAAGAGTCGGGGGCGGGTGGCGAGGTTCTGAGTCACTGGGTTTGTGGAACGCCACTTAAGTATTCATCTCCGCATGCCTATTGTCCTGGGTGGGCATGGGTGGGCATGGGTGGGCATGGTGTGCAGGTGAGCGCGCGTGGGCGTGTGTGTGGGCGAGTGTGCGTGCGAGGGTGTGTGTGAGCAGGGGCCACTCTGGTCTGCCCTGCCGCTAGCTGAGAAGAGGACCAAAACTGCAGCCTCAGGGACAGGTGCTCCTCCTCAGTGTCCCCCGATCCCGCTGGTGGTTGTCCTGTGTCCCCTGGAGGCTGTGCAGACTCAGCACCATGAGCGCCACGCAGCTCCCTAAGGGACTCAGCACCCAGGAGCAATTTCCTGCTGGAGAGGGAGCACTGGAGTCCCCAGGGCCACTTCCCCTTACTCCCCAGATCACTCCGTAAGTGAAGTAGGTACCGGCACTCCCGGGTCAGACGCCCGAGAGCAGCAGCAGGAGCTGGAGCACAGCTGGAGGCTTGTGGGCGCTTGTTATTGACCCACCGTCCCCAACCTGACATCCCACAACTGATCTCCTGCCTTCCCGGCCTCAGACCTGGGCTGGCAGAGACGGACAGGGACATTTAGCATGGAGACCTCCCCTGGGTTCTTCGCGCCTTCTGTCAACTGGAATTCAGTTGACAAAGATGTTTCTCCTCTGCTCTCTGTCCTCTGCCAACAGGGCAGACACTCCCTAACCCAGGGCAAATAGAGACCCTCTCTGGGTGGCACTGGGGCACAGCCACCTTGGACCTGGAGCAGGTTTGAAGCGGAGGCTGGGCGAAGCCTGTACCTGCCCCTCAAGCCCTGTTTGGGGAGGAAGACTCCCCCACCGTCCGAGCTCAGCACTGACGGGCGGATTTGGAAAGAGTGGGGCTGGGGTTTAGGCGGGGCAGGCAGGCTGGACACTGCTTTCCTCCAGCAGCTGCTGTTTCTGGCTGTCCTGGGTCAGGGCAGCTCACAGGGGCAGCTCACAGGAGCAGCCCAGGCAATGGCTAAGGGTTCTAACTGCTGCCTCTTCACCAGGAGGCCAACCACAGGTCCCCTCGGGACCTCGTCAGCCCAGGCTCAGCCCAGGCTGGGCCAGAAGGCTCTTTCATTCCAAATCTGCATTAAGTAAATACAAGGTGGAGCAGATGCCCCCAGAGGCAGGCCTTGCCCAGCCGTCCACCCACGCTGCAGCACAGTGAGCCCAAGCCGCTCGCCAGACCCTTGTGCCCACGGTCTCTGCAGAAACAAGCCCTGCCTGGGCGCCTCCCAGGAGTGGGCAGCAGCTGTCCCTAGGGTGCATGCAGGGCCTTGACTTGGCCCTGTGATCCCAGAAGATGTCCCACACAGCCCTGCTTCCCTCTTCACAGCCGACCCAGGGTGCTTGCCCAGACCCACAGGCCCCAGAGAAGACCCAGCACACAGCACACACACCATGCACACACGCACTGCACATAAACACCCATGTGCACAGGCCATACACACAGCACACACACACGCACCCCCCACTATGCACGCACACACAGACACACAGACACACAGTGGGTCTGGCTGTCACGGCAGCACCAGCTGAGGGCCCTGGAGCAGCCATAGCCCCTCAGCAGCGAGGAGGGGTGAGGTGCCTGCCCCAGCCCCTCGGCCACACTGGCCCTTGTCATGGCCCTTCATCATGGTCTCTGGGGTCTGCCGTGTACTCCCTGCCCCCCACAAGCTCCCGTGTGGGCCCATTGCTGACCCGGCAGCATGTGGTCCTGCCGTGACTCCATCAGCACATGCCTGGTCCCTGGACAGCCCTGGAGCTGCTGTCACCCCCTGACCACCGGGGTCCTCGCCCAGGACCTCAGCTCTTGGGGCAGCAGGCATTCCTCAGGGGATACCAGGGGCTGGGGGAACGGGGGCCGTGCCCGGGACACCGGAGGAGTAACCCTTTCATCTTCTGTTTCTCTCCCTTCCCACCGCCCTGCCTGACGTATAGGCCAGAATCACTTCTTGGCCCAAAGAAAACCCGGGTTCCTGGTTCAGTGAATTCAAGCGTGGTAAACTGGTAAGGTGGCCTCTTTCTCCTTTGCGGTCGCCCTTTAAACCCACCCGTCTCCTATCTTGCAGAGTAAAATGGCCCGCTGGCCCAAAGAGCAGCCTTCCACCTGGTATAGTCAGTACAAGCGAGGTTCCCTGGTAAGTGGCCGCCTGGGGCTGCCTGCTTGTGGCTCGGCCTGGCTCTCGACTCTGCATGGAACTAATTGCCGCCAGGGCCATGCCTGCTCTCGTCCTTTGGCCAGCCTGCTCCACGTACGGTGACAGCAGGGCTCAGAGGAAGTGGAGGCCATTCTTCCCACCTGTTCCCACCCAGAGCTCATCCCAGCTGGGCAGTAGCTGAAGGGGTTTCAGGTGCCCACACTGGATGTGGGCAACATGCCCATGCTGCCCACAGATGGCCTGGGCCAGCTGTCTGGGCCCTGAGGTCAGGTACAACCACAGGAGGACTTTCACAAGTCCAGTGGGCAGGGCAGGTGAAGCGGGTCCCGACCACCCAGAAGGCGAGGGCTCCCCCAGGACCCCCCACCCTCTCCCTCCTGGTGCTGCTCAGGCCCGGGCTCTGGCTGCGGCCTGGCCGTCCAGAGCCATGTCAGCCTGTGGTTGACCCCTCTCCACCGCAGAAAGGGCTGCACCCTTAGAGAGCCAAGTAGGAGGCTTCTGGCCTGTCTAGAGACGGGATCCCGTGAGGCCTGTGTCTGTCCCCGCAGGCAGCATTGCCCCAAGCACCGCAGGCTGCTAGGCCCATGTCCTTCTGCGGGCTGAAGGACGGAGATGCCGCTGTACAGCGGCTCAGGCCCCATGGGCAGCCCAGACCTTCCTTTCCCACCTGCCCCTTGAGGTCCAGTGGGCCCACCCTAAGGGCTTTTAGGCACATAGGAGCCAGCTCTGGGGCTCCATGGCGTCCAGCCTGGGATGAGCCCAGGCTGCTGCCTCCCAGCCTAGCTCGAGTTCCCACCTCGCACACGGAGGCCGTGTTCCCCTGAGGGTTCAGAGCTGTGACCTCCAGCTGCCTTTGCCCTGTTGCCCTCTAAAGCCTGTCCCTTAGCCTCAGGGCCTGGCCCAGTATCGATGTCACGAGGCCTCTGTGAGGACTCCTAAGGCCCCCGGCCCCTGTCCGGATGCGCTGAAGGCCTGTGCTCTTTCTGGCCATGTCTGGGGCTTCTGCTGCTCCGTCTCTGTGGACACCAACCTTCTTGTTCCCTCTCTGCCTGCTGTTTCTTCCTCCTCCACGTCACCATGCTCTGTTTAGAAAGCCCGCTGGCACACAGAAGGACCTGAAGGGACAACTCTTGGGAGGGAGGGCTCCACAGCCAGCACCTGTGTGGATGGTGTAGGGACAGCAGAAGGGGCTGGCAGGGGGGACGCTGCCCAGGCCAGGAGGCAGCAGGTCCCTGCTGTGGTCTTAAGCCTCCTCCCCTCCTGCCCTGGCTCTGGTCTCCCAGGAGGCCCCCGTGCCCCTGTCCATTTCCTCTCTCTGGGGAAGTGGTTGTGGAACACACATTTCCAGCCATCAGACCCAATGGCCCGCCACCTCTGACCTCCGTCCTATATCTCAGACAGTGGACAGGGACAGAGATTCAGGGCAGCCCAGGGGAGTCTACCTGCCTCGTTTCTGGCCCTCTGATGGAGGCCACTCCTCAGAGAGCCGGGCCCTTTATCTGGGCCACCCAGACATTCCACCCACAAGAGGCCACAGAGGCCCTTCCTACTCCCAGGGCCTCAGGGACTCTGGGCCCTTGGTCTTGGCCATGTGCCCTGGGCCCTCTGACCACCCTGGGGCTCCAAGGGCTTCAGGTCCTTCTGTGTCTGGCTGCCTTGGCCCACGCCATGTGCCTCCCTTCAGTCAGTCTCATTTCCTCCCAGGAGCACTGGACGCCTGGACTGCCGGTGGGTATCCAGCTTTCCTCCACAGGGTCTGATGGAGGCCGTGTGGCTGCATCTGAGGGCATGGTGGCCTTCCACCCTGGTGGGAAGAATTGGGCCCTGGGCCTGCCCCACACACTTCACGATCTCTGATTATAGCTATTGCTGGGCATGCACACCTGCAGTACCAGTGGCTCAGGAGGCTGAGGCAGGAGGATCAAGAATTCAAAGCCAGCCTCAGCAACAGTGAGGCACTAAGCAACTCAGTGAGACCCAGTCTCTAAACAAAATACAAAACAGGGCTGGGGGTGTGGCTCAGTGGTCGAGTGCCCCTGAGTTCAATCCCTGGTACCTAGAAAAAAATTCTAATTATAGCTATTGAAAAAGTGGGTTACAAAGTACCCCTCCCTTCCTGTTCCCCACCTCCCACACCCAAACCCTCATGGCAACAGCCACCCACGTGCCCCACGCTTCCTTTCGGGTGTGCAGAGAAAGGACAGTGTCGGGGCATCCACAGCCATGGCTGGGACCGCCAGTGTCAGATGCTGGCCTTGACCTCATTCTCCAGAGCAGGAGGGGCCCAGCCTGGCCCAGGCAGGTCTCTCCTGAGAGGGGCCTTGGGGTCCTGCCTGGGCAGGAGAGACGGGTGCTGCATCTGAGGGGGCTGGGGGCATCTGCGTCCCTGGCAGCTGGACCATTTCAGAAAGCCTTAAATTTGCAAAAGAGATGCAGAAATTGAGACTCGGCTCCTGGGACACCCTGCACAAGGTGCCCAGTTAGGGGCACCTGGCTGGTGATGCTGGAGAAGCCGTGCTGGGCTTGTGGGTTGGGGGCTCTGGGTGAGGACCATGTGGCCAGCCCCAGGCGACCTGCACGGGGCGGGTTCCGGTGGCAGCACAGCCTGCCTGCTGTCCTGGGAGCCCAGCCCCAGGAAGGGGAAGCGCAGCGCGCGAGACACCATCCTGGGGCACCCTGTGCCTCCAGGGCAGTGCCCACTCCCCCCAGCTGTCCACATACCCTGACCTGACTCAGACCGGCTTTCCTACATGTCCCCCAGCTGGCCTCTGATCTCCTGCTCCCCATAACTCCTGGTTCTCACAAGCTCCCGGCCTAGGGCCTTGTGTGTCCTGGCTCTCGACAGATATCCTTCCTCCTATTCACAGAAGTGCATGGGCACCTTCCTTTGCTGCCTTTTGGGCACAATGACAGGGACATATGGGCCCGGCTCCTGCCCTCACAGTGCCCTCTGTCTGGCCAGGGTGACAGATGGGACACCAGACACCTAGGACTCAGGGCCAGTGCTGGACTAGAGGAATGCAGGGAGGCTGGGGACACGCCCAGCGAGGGCCACTTAGGGCTACAGCAGGGAGCAGCAGCCGTCCCTGGGACGTCTGGGAGAGCTCCAGCAGAGGGAGTGCCCAGGGCCTCCGCTGGGAGAGGCCAAGCTTTGCCCTGTTGCTGGCACTCCAACCCAGGCTGGGGATGCCGAGCCCTCCCACAGGGATGAGAGGCCAGGCGTAAGGGCACGTTTTCCAGAACAGTCCTGTCCATTTAACACATTCAGACCAGGCAGACCCTGCCATCTGGGAGGGAGGCCAGCAGGGCCACAGGGCAGGCCTGTGGCAGAGGGGAGGAGGTCAGTGGGTGGAGTTGGGGGGCAACTGCAGGGGCACCTCCAGAGGATGCAGGGCCACTGCCTCCAGGAGGCTCAACACACTGAGCAGCAAAGTTTTATCAAGCTGGCCAGCTGTGGCAGCAGGCTCTGGGCTCCAGTGCCAAGCAAAGGGGACAGCAGCCTGTCCTCTCCAGGCTCAGTCTAGAGGGGACACAGAGCAAGCCTGGTGGGGAGGGTATCAAGTGCACACGACCAGGTGGGCTTCCTGGAGGAGGAGCCCCAGGAGTGCAAAAGGAAATAAGGTGTGGTTCACTGTTCTCAGGAACCCCCAGTGAGCCAGGGCTGCCTCTGGGCTTGCGGGGACCGTGAATCCCGGCAGTGTCCTCAGAGGAGACAGGCAAAGGGCAAAGCCCGGAGCCAGCAGACCTGGGGCTCTGGTGGGCCCTACTGAGTCCACCTCTGCCGTCCCACCTGCAGCTCTCCTACGTGGACGCTGAGGGCAACCCTGTGGGCGTGGTGCAGATGACCTTCCTGCGGCTGCTGAGCGCCTCTGCCCACCAGAACGTCACCTACAACTGCTACCAGTCAGTGGCCTGGCAGGACGCCGCCACAGGCAGCTACGACAAGGCCATCCGCTTCCTGGGCTCCAACGACGAGGAGATGTCCTACGACAACAGCCCCTATATCCGCGCCCTGGTGGACGGCTGTGCTGTGAGTGTGGGAGCCCTGGCCCAGCCTGCTCAGCACCACCCACGGGGCACTCGTGCTGTGTGCGGGAGTGTGGGGAGGTCCCACGGCCCAGCCTGGCTGATGTCCACGTGGCTCCCACTGGCAGGTCCCAGACAGAACCAGCACTGCCCACAGGGGCCTGGAGCTAGCTGGTGAGGCCAGCAGGCCCAGCCTTCCTCAGACCCCTGCCCACACAGCCCTTCCCCTGGTTTCCTGGTCAGGAGAACTGTCCATGGTCCTTCCTGGCCCTCCTGGTTCCCAGCCTCTGGGCTGCTGTCTGGCAGAGGAGCCAGACTGTCAGAGCCGGCCAGTGTGTCCTGGCCAGGAGGCCTCCCTGAGCTCTGGAGATCCTGGAGAGGCGCACACTGCGCTCTCTCCTCCCACCCTGGGGGGTCTCCAAGCTCCGGGGTGGCCTCTGAGCACTCTGGATAGAGGCAAGATGTAGGATAGAAGGATCTGCAGGCTGGAGCTGGCTGGGAAGGAGTGGCAGCTCCCTCCCATTTATACTTCTGGAAAGAAAAGACCCTGTCTTTGAAGAGGTGGGGAGATAATGGCTCAGGACGGAACAATCCCACTGAGAGAAGGAATTGGCTCTGCGGGGCAGGCCAGGGGAAGTTCAGGAGCAGGCGCCCACGGGCAGGCACGGAGGCTAGCACAGGGGAGCAGCGTGCTCAGCGTGGACCCCAGAGACACCAGCCATGATCTGAAAGGTCACGACCCTCTCATTTAATTACAGAGCTCCCACAGGGTCCCCGGCACCATTCGCAGGCCAGTTGCGGGAGGTCTGCTTGATGCATAGTGTAGTAACAGCTAAGGAAATTGGAATTCCAACGCTGGCCTCATTGGCTGGGTAGCCTGATTGACGGGGCTGATGAGCGGCTGGCCCTGTGGAGGGGCACAAATCACCGGGCAAGAGGGCCAAGGCGCTGTGCCACATAAATCCCGTTGTTTGTGCAGCTTTGTGCGCCCCTGGGGGGCTGTTGCCAGCCTGTAATGGTTATTTATACCTCTGGAATAACGGGGTAACAGCAGCGTGCGGCAGCCTGCTTTACATACGCCCTCTCTAAGCGCACTGATAATTGGAGTGGCGGGGCCCCATAAATCCAGGCAAATCACCTGCCAGCTCAGCACATGCCGCCCGTCCCTCGGGTGGGGAGAGACCGGTGCTGGTGCCCTGGAGACCTGTGGGCCCCCCCCGGGCGGGAGAGCAGGGCCGGTGGCTGGGACAGCTCACCATCCAGAGCCCCACGAGGGTCAGGCCAGGGTCTCATTCTGTTCCCTGGGTGGATCAGGCAGGATCAGAGTCCAGGCAGAGGGAGCTCAGCGGGGTGGAGGTGGCCTCTGGCTGCTCCTCGCCACTGGAGGGGAGGGTGCTATGTCCAGCCCCTGAAGGCTGCAGAGGCACGCCCGGCCCCGCCCTCCCTCCCTCTCCCCAACCTGTGGCCACCCCTCGGGCGGCCTCGAGGGGCACAGATCCTGCCCATGCTCTGCCCGATCGGGCAGCCCCTAGGCCTCGGCTCCTTGGAAGTTCAGTTTGATGGTTCTGGTCCATCAGTGTGAATGCTGTTGAGTTCCTGGTGACTTCCAGGGACCAAGTCCTTTGAGGGACAGCCAGCAGACCTCAGGGTTCAGAGTGTCTGAGACGCCGTGAAAAGTGCGCACTGTGCCCCCTCCCAGAGCTGCTGGGTCAGACCTCCAGCCGGGGTGGGAGTGGAGGGAAGGGCGGGCCTGGGGCGTAGAGGAGGCCGACGGCAGCCGGGCAGGAGCGGCAGCAGCAGAGCGCAGGGCACGACACCTGGTTATGCATGGCTTCTAACGGCCTGGCCCCAGGGGTTGCTGCCTCCCAGAGGAACGTGCTATCGCACTCGGTTCTGAGGGCCGGCCGGCTCGGTCTGTCAGATCTGCTCCGGCTGCCCTACCAAGCCACCATAGCCTGGTGGCTGGCACACACCAGCATTGATGGATGGTTCTGCGGGCTGGAAGGCTAGGCCAGGGTGCCAGCAGGGGCAGGGTCTGGGTTGGAGAGAGCTGGCTTCCTGCCGTGTCCTCAGGTGGCAGAGAGAGGGCGAGGGGGTCTCCCTGGGGCACCTCACCCCAGGGCTCTTACCCAACTCATGAGGACATATGACTTCACCTCCCCAAGGCCCACCTCCTCCATCAGCCCAGGGTGGGGGGCTCCAGCATGTGAATCGGGTCACACACTTAACACCCACAGGGGGGAATAGGGCCTGAGGGTCATGCTGCCCCACTCAGGTAGTTGGACAGGGTGGGGTGGGGACTGACGTTGGGGTCCCGGGACCCTCTGCAGGGCTGTGTCCTGGCCACATTGCCCTGAGGAGGGCCTCTGCTCCAGCTTCCCTAATTCCCCAGGGATTGCGGAGGGAGACTCTTCCCCACCAGATTTGGCTGAGTGTACACCCAGTCTTGGGCTAAAGGGGTAAAGGCCACTGTCCCAGGACAGGGGAGCCATGGTGTCCTGAGGCCCATGGGAAGACACAGATGCCAGGGACCCCTGTCTGGTGGGGAGGGGGTCTGAAGAGGCTGCAGACCTGCCACATCCTTCCCGCAGCACGTGACGTCTTGGGAGAGTTCCATCGCCCCTCTGAGGCCAGGACTGGGCACTGGGTGGTAGGATGTCCCCAGGTGGCATTTCTTTCCATACTGTGGAGTGCGTGGGGCATACCTACCATCATGTGACTCATCACAAGCAGGCTGGAGCTGGGGGAATGGAGGGGAGCCTGAGCCTGGAGCCTGGGCAGGGTGGGGGGTGGTCGCTCAGCCCTGGGAGCCTGTGGTTCTGAGCTGCTGCCCGCCTGCTTCCTCCTTCCTAGACCAGGAAAGGCTACCAGAAGACGGTGCTGGAGATCGACACCCCCAAGGTGGAGCAGGTGCCCATCGTGGACATCATGTTCAACGACTTTGGTGAAGCGTCACAGAAGTTTGGATTTGAAGTGGGGCCGGCGTGCTTCATGGGCTAGGAGCTGCCAGCCCCGGTCTCCGAGAGCAACCTTGTGACCTCAACACGCCCTTTGTGAGTGTCTCGCGCACGACCCATCCTGGACAGTGAAGGTTTCTCGCTCCCCTCCCGCCCGACTTCCTCTGCGCCTCTGCACCTCGTGGCGCTGGACCCCAAGCCCAGAGAGAGAACAAAGGGAAAGAGCCGAGTCCCCACCCAGAGCCGAATCACATGACCTAGCTGCCACAGCCGCTCAGCCACACCCACGTCCAGCCACACCAGGCCACAGGGAAGGCAGCGGGCCCACGCCGCCCTGGCCCCCAGCTCGCCTGACCCGTCACCCGTGGGTTCAGGACAGTTAGCAGGGGGCGGGGGTGGAGCTGCAGTATTTGGATATCACTTTTTAAAAAATTCAACTTGAAGATGTGTATCTGCCCTGACCTTCAAAAAGTGTTCCGAGGCAAGCCTTGTAAAGGTCGCCAGAGCCTCCGTTTTCAACCACCCTCAACAGGATCCATGCAGAGGCCAAATGTCATCCCGCTCGTGCCTTCCCATGGATTAAAGGTGCTTATGTTTTTGTGAGTTTTAAGTAAATATTTGTATTGTATTGTTATAAATGTTAAGTGTGCCTGACTTTCAATCGTGCGTGGAAACCCGGCCTCGGGCCCCCTGGGGGAGCAGGCGGGCGGGCGAGGGAGCGCTGGGGAGCACCCCACTTAGATTAGAAGTGGGAAGCCTCCGCCCGCCCGCCTGCCCGTCAAGAATGTGCAATAATTGGAAGGTTGCCCAGGTCAGCAGGAAGTGAAGCTGCCGCTGACCAGCAGCTGCCAGGGCCACTTTCCAGACGACTTTTTGATTAGCTCTGGATTTTTTTTTTTTATGGGGAGGAAAAAGGAATTTGATACTCTGCCTTTCTACATGCACGTAGGTTCAAACAGGCTTAATGACTTTGATTGCTTCCCTTTTCCATTTTCCTTCCTGCCGAGCCCGATAGGAAGATCCCAGGGCGGGAAGTTCTCTGTAGCTGGGAATCAGGTGAAAACTGGTGCTGATGTTTCACACTTCTCTTGTGGTGCTATGTGTCCTGAGGTCCCAGGAGGCGACACGGGGCCTGCCGAGCCTCCTCCTCCAGGCCCCTCCATCCTGGCCTTGCCTCTGCCAGCTCAGTGTTTGCCAAGGACCCTGAGATAAGCATGGTCACCTCTCCCCGCGGGGCGCGAGAGCCTCCGCTTCTCTGAGTGGTGGCCAGCTGCTCCCGGGGCCTGTCACCAGATCCAGGTTGTGCCTACGCGATTTGAAAACACACACACAAAAAACAGACTTCGTGCCCCGTGCGCGGTGTAGACACAGGTTGTGTTCGGTTGTCGAGTGTTTGTGGTGCTAATTTCTGTCTGTTCCAAGAACGGCGTCGAGGCTGTTGGGTGGCCCAGCGCTGCCTCAGCGGACCGAGAACTGTGCAATGAGCCCGAGGCACCCAGGGCTGCCGCCGCGCCTCTTTCCTGTGGAGCGATTTGGGTTTCCACCTGCAGAGGTCCTGGGTGCGGGTGCCGCTCTGGAGTTCGGGCTGGAATGGGGCCCTCTGGGCGTCATCCCTTCTCCTCACTGTCCACGGCAAGGGGGCTCCTCGTGTGGGCAGGAGGACCCTGAGACCGCGGGACAGGCAATCCCTTCACTGTGAAAAGCGGCCTCCCACCACGTCCTTTCCTCCACCGGGGGAAGCGCAGGCGCCTGGAGCCACTGTCACTCATGCTCCAGCGCCGTCCTCCCTCTCCCTGCGGCTTAGGGAGCCCAGCAAAGGCACCCAAGGCGTCACAGGTCACCACTGACGCCAGCGTCCCAGACGTCCCTGGAAATCAGGTCTTACTCTTGCCAAAGAAAAGTCTGGCCTGGAGGTTTCTCGAGGCCAGGATGCCAGCATTTGCCAGTGACCGCCACGCTCATGTCTAGTGAGGAAAGCCATCCTGGAGGACTGCCCTGCGATGCCCTGCGATTGTCTAGGTCATGTGATTCTGTTTCAGCCTCCCGCCCCAGGCCATGTGTCCTCTGACCCCGTCTTCTTCTTCTGTTGGTCCCTCACAGTGTTGTGATTTGTACTGAAGTCCAGACCTGTCCTGTGCCCCGACCAACTTCAGCTCCAGCATATGCAATAAAATTACTTCTTATATTTGCAGACACTCTTCTGGCGTCTTTTATTTTTTCCTCCCCACATATAAGGGGACAAACCTTGGTGAGAAGAAAAAGCCTGGTGAGCAGAAGGTGTGTGGTAAAGGCTGTAGGGCACTGGGCCCTGGCACGGCCCTGCCGGCTGGCACGCCGTGCTCTCCCCAGAGACCCAGCAGACACGTCGTGCCGGGACCAGGAAAGGTGTTGCAGAGGGTCTCAGACCTGTGTAACCAAGGAATAACTGTAATAGTTTTCAATAAATCAAGTTTACTGTTTCCACCGTGGACTCATGTGATTGGCTGTCTTCTTCAGTGTGACCAGCCCCCGCTGCACGAAACCAACGTCCTGGCAGGACTGTGCGTGGGAACTCGGTGCAATGGCAGTGGTCACAGGAGTGAGGAAGGGGCCTGGCGTGACAGCTCTGCCCTCTGGAGGAGGTAGTGTGTGGCCTGCAGGGCTTCCTCGCTGCGCCCAGCAGACAGCCTCAGGCCCTGCGGTGTTCACCCGGGGCAGTCAGCACCTCCCAGGACGTCCCCGAAGCTCTCCAGTGCTGCCCTTCCAGCCCTGTGGCAGGAGCAGACACCCTGGCTTGGTGGCTGGTAGGACAGCATGCAGCTTGCCTCAGCCAGTGGCCTCGAGCACCCGTGACCCCTGCCTCTTCCAGCCTAAGGCGTGGTTCCCTTGCGCCCCAGCCGTGTTCTGCAGAGGGCCTGCATTGCCAGCGGGTCCCGGGGAAGCCCTGGCTGCCAACCCTCGGTGAACTTGTGGCGGGGGCTGCGGGCACGTAGCTTCTGGTTGTGAGCCACCGTGGGATTGCGTATTGCGGCGGGTAACCTTGGCCACTGGATCTCCGAGTGTGGTCATGGGTGGGCAGCAGCACATCACCTGCTCAGTTGTGCACACGCCCAGGACTCGAGACCTTCTGAGTCGGAGGCTTTGGGGCGGGGCCTGGTCATACTTCCTCACGAAGCCTTTGCACAGCGGGTCTGTGAACCCTCCCTAGGCAGCCCCGCGCTGCAGAGATGTGGCACTGCAGAGGGGACAGTCCCTGCACAGGGGAGCCCTGCTGCCTCGCAGTCCCAGGGCTGGGGTCACGGTGCCAGGCTGTGACCGCACACAGAGGCAATGTGTTCGGTAGCTGTCGCCCCTGCTCCCTAGCTGGGGGCAGATCCAGCTATTAGCTGCAAGCCCCAGGGCAGGAGATGGGGGAGTAGGGTGAGGCTGCCGTGCTGGCTGCTCCTGAGCCCTTGGCGAGGAATGGCGGAGAGAGAGGAGCTCGGCAGGAGCAGCCGCCAGGACGGCAGAGGCCAGTGCTCGGCACTTGCAGGGTCGGAAGAGGCGTCGGTTTGGTGTCCCGGCCTCAACAGGTAAAGAGCAAACTGAGCAATGCCCTGAGGGACAGGCAGGCAGGACCCGTTTCTGAAAACCTGGAGCGGGTTCCGGACGCAGCTGATAAATCCCTGCCGTTGGAGAGAGGTTTAGAAAAGGCACGTGAACCACTCGGCCCCCTCGGGACAGGCAGGTCTGAAGCCCCTGCAGGAGAGTCCTGAGGCGGAGGTGCAGGCAGGCTGGGAGACAGGCAGCGGGTCCAGGGGAGCCGCACGTGGGCATCAGCCTGGGAGAGACTGGACCTGCCCAGGCTGGAAGCCATTTCCACAAGAGAGCCTCATGCAGATCTGTGGGAAGCAGTGACAGGCTCGCAGTGTCCCTGCCCCTGGGACTCGCTGGGGCCCCATGCTGTGGGACACTGCTCACTACCTGAGGGCTGCAGCTGCTGCAGTGCCCTGCCTGCAGGGTGGCGCCTCCTGCTGGCAGCAGAGTGGGCAGATGCTCAGCCTTGGACCAGAGAGAAGAGGGCCAGCGGCGGCCATGGCTCCTCCCAGGTGTGCTCATGTTCTCCCAAGGGGCCCAGCCCCGACCTGGACAGAGCAATTTCAACAGACCTAACCTTCCAATGGCAGATCCCAGGCTAGTGGTCCACACCCAGAGGCCTTCTCTTCCTGGGTCAAGGTCCGGGATAAGTACATAAGGAGAGCCTTGGGGACATAATGATTCTCATCCCTCTGGGTCACAGTGTGACTCTTCCCCTCTGCCAGTGTCCTGCAGTTAGCAGAGCTCATGGGAACCAAGTGTCATGGACCCGACCTCCAGAAAGACTCCAGAAAGAGGGGAACACTGAGCCCCAGGCTCCTGAGCAAGGTGCCCTGGAGGTGTCCTCTGGGGTGGCCGTGGGTGGCAGGCCTGCAGAGGCCGCTCTTCCCTGAGCATCTCCCCATCTCTGAACCAGCTGCAGCAGGGCCTCCTGCAGGCAGGGCTGGAGGACTGCACGCCCAGTGAGCAGAGCAGCAGATGCGGCCAGAACCCTCACTTCCTGGGCCCTTGCAACCCAGGGATGGGGAGGAACGAGCGGAGGCGGGAGGCCTGGGCTCTCCTGGAGGAGGTGAGATGCTCCCCGCTGCCCGAGAAAGCTGCGAGGCACTGAGTGGGCTGCTGAGCCCAGGGCGATCCCCCGCAGAAGCCCAGGCAGGAGCTGGCTGAGAGCTGTCCCTCACTTCCGGCGTTCCTGGAGGGCTGCCTGGTCCTTGCTCAGTGAGGGGAAACGTCTGGTCCCACAAAGGAGAAAGCAGGCAGCTGTGTGCCATATGCAGCTGGAACTGATTCAAGCTTCTGTGTTGGAAAAGGCGGCCCTCCACCTCTTTATCTCGGGCTGGTCCCCCCGTCCTGGGGTGTCCCTGGAGGAAGGAGGCAGGTGGGCAGAGGGGAATGGCAGGGGAAGAGGCTTTGCTAAGAGGCTGTGTCCCCGCAGAGCTGGGTCCTGAGCTCCAGGTGTGGGTCGAGGGTTGCTGCATGTCCACCAGGACCCTTGGTCTCTAAGAGCCGAGGGTGATCCCAGCTTGCCCTGGGCAGCCCCTCCACTGGACCATGGGTGGGACACTGAGGTGGATGGGCCACAGGGCCACCCACTCAGCCCAGCGGACTCCCAGTCACAGGCAGGCCGGCGGCTGAGAGTGTGGTCAGGAGAGGGAGTTCATCACAGCCCAGCAGGGAGCCCCCACCCCTGTGGGAGGCCTGCCCCCTTCCCTCCCCAGCACCCAGCCCCGGTGCTCCACAGCACCCTGTGTGTGTCCCTCCCTCACACATGGTGGAGCCCTGCTGGCCTGCGTGGCCAGGTGAGAGGGAGAGCCGCCTGCGCCCGCGGTCATTCCTGCAGGGCCCGGGCAGACGGGAGCTGCGGGGTGTGAAGGTCCCGAGGGCGGGGGCTCAGAGGGCCAGACAGAGGAGGGCGGGTGTGTGCGTGTGCATATGTGTGTGTGCTCGAGTGTGGGGTGTGTGTGCACGTGCCTATGAGTAGATGTGTGTGTGCGTGTGTACTCGCGTGTGTGCAGTGTGTATGGTGTGGCATGTGCTGCACGCAGGGGCTGGAGTCCCTGCAGTGACGGCCCCTAAGGAGGTGCCTTCTGCCTGGAGACCCCACAGAGGAGGGCAAGGGCTCCATGGCCACCCATAGGAAGTGCCCCCCAGGTGAGGATGGTGGCAAAGGTCCAGTGGCAGGACGGTACCCAGTGCATGGAGCAGGGCAGAGGGAGGGCCACGAGCTTCAGAGCAGTGTGGGGTGGGTGCTGTCACTGAGAGGTGAGCGGCATGTGCGACCTGACCACATTTGGACAGGCCTGCTTGGGCCAGCGCAGAAGAAAGTCACAGGGCAGGGAAGTGTGACAGGTGTGGCCACGACCAGGACGGCAGCACTGGTCACAGTGAGGACGGGCCAAACTCTGGGCATTTCTAACAAGCTGGTGGGCCAGCCCAGCAGAGGCAGGAAGCGAGGGGGCGGGTGGAGGAGCCCACTCAGGCAAGGACACGGTGCCCGGCAGCACCTGGGAGCGCCCACAGGTGCGCGGCAGGCACACAGGCGCTGGCAGCCCGTCTGGATCCGAGCGTCCCCGGGAGGCTCCTGTGTGGAGGCTTGGTCCCCAGCTAGTGAAGCTGCCAGGAGAGGGGAACTAGGTGGCCTCGCTGGGAGAGCTGGGTCACTGCGCCTCTGTCTCCAGCCCCTGCCTCGCTCCCTTGGCCTCCTGGTCTCTGCGAGGTGCACAGCTCTGTGCCCCCCTGCCGCTCCCCACGGTGCCCAGAGTCGACCTGGCCCAGTGACCGCGGAGGGAAACTTCTGAAACTGAGCCGAATTTACCTTTTCTCCTCTGAGCTGACCTTCTCAGGTCTTCTGTCACAGTGACGGCGAGCTGACCAGCAGACTAGTGTTCACCCAGAGACAGCTGTGACGTGATGAGGAGGGCAGTGGACAGCCAGGGCAGTGACCCCAGTGCCCCCGGTGGCCTCGGAAGTCTCTGCTTGGAGACCCTGCCTGTGAGGGGCACTCCAGCCACCTGGCCAGAGGCCTCTCCTGGGTCCTCAGGCAGTCTTGGTGGAGGCAGAGTGACGGAGCCCACCTGGGGGCGGGGAGGTTGCTGACATCTGGGAGCTGGCCCAAGCCAGTCCCAGTGCCCCACAGAGCTGCCGGGGTTTCCCTACTTCAAGAGCCCCTGGGGCTTGGGCTGCCTGTCAGAGCCAGGTGTCATCGGCCCTGGGGTGAGTTGGAGGAGGGGAGGAGGGGGAGCAGGAAGCCTCCAGAAAGGTCTCCAGGGCCACTGAGTAAGGGAGCAATCTGCAAGGGCCTGAGACCTGGCGAGCCCTCCCTGCCACCGTCTAGGTCCCAGGGAAGCCATCTCCTCTCCCCCGATGCCCATGCAGGTCTGTGGAGTGTCCTGAGTCAGCCATGCCACCAACAGAGACTGGACACAGCTGTGTCTTTCCTTGATGTCGGAATTCACTGGATAATAATGAATTCACACTCGACATCAGTTATGGACTTTGATTCACGGAGGACTCACAGGCCACTTGGTGGCCATGCCCAGGGCCATCACAAGTTCTTCTTTTCTGTTCTGATCCTGATCCCTCCTCTCTAACACTCAAGCCACATGTCACATGATGATCTGTGCAGGCTACAGAAAGGCTAAGCAGGCGTGGGGGGGCATGGGTTTCCAGAGGCCATGCCAAGAGCAAAGGCAGAGAGCAGACACAGGGCAAGGCATGCCCAGAAAAGGGCCTAATGACTCTAGTGGCAGTGACCAAGGGTCCAGATGGCAGGCACTTCCAAGCATCAGCTTAGAATGTCAAGTGCCATGAGCAGGAGAAACCACACCGAGCTGAAGCCTGGGGACACAGCGGGAAGTTTGTCCCTGGTGATCTTACTGGGAAGGCTCGTGACAAGTGACCAGCTGACGGGTCAGCATGCAGCCTGGGGCAGGGGTCATGGCAGTGAGATGGTAAGCACCTGTGTCTGGTGCTTCCGGTCTGAGTTGATAGGCCCACATTCCATGTGCTCCGGATTGCATTTGGTGAGTTCTTATCGGTGTGATTAACGGTCAGTGTGTGCCTCGCAGTTGGGCTGTGCGGCTGGTACTCGCGAGGCGGGCAGTCTCTCTGCCGTGGCACTCGGCCTCCAATGCAGGGGCTCATGGCACTCTGCTGCTTTGTGAAATGGAGCGACTCTGGGTTAAGCACAGCCTGAAAGCTGCTGTTCTGAACGTCATGGAGTAACCAGAGTGGGCACAGTCTGCTCGACAGGGCCCTCCCTGAGCCACACCTCTGTGCTGCAGGAGGAAACCCCGAGTTCACAGCTGGAGAGGGGGGCCTCTGGTTCCTCCTCATGGAGCAGCTGCCCTGCCCATTGTCAGAGTGTGAGTGGGCAGGCTCAGGGGGTCCACTTGTCAGGGCAGCCAGCTACGTGCAGGGACCATGTTGAGACTCCTGGTTGGAGCAGCTGGGTCACTCTCATGGCTCTCTAACCTGGCTGCCCTTCAGAGGCCCATCCAGGAGCTCCCTGAAACACAGATTCTATGTCTTCTTGTGCACCCCCTGGTTGTGGGGGACTGATCGAACCTCAGTGTTTAGGGTCCCCACCCCATCCCACAGCATTCTTCAATTGGCAGGGCTTGGACCCCCTTCACTCCAGACACAGAAGTAAGAGCTGCACCCCTCCTGCCCACCCAGACTGCCAAGGCCAAGGTCACCCCACAGAGCCCAGATGCCAAGAATTCAAAACTAAAATCAAACAACTAGAGATGCCAAGATCCCACTGAATAAAGCTATAGGTATGACACTTAGTGATAAATATTTAATATACATACATAAAATGCAAACGTATTTTGCACACATAATGTAAAACATCCATTTGTGCGCATGGGGTACTAGATTTAAGTATTTCCACCGAAGCAAAACCCTACTCAGAGCATTGAAGTGGCTCAGCCCTGATGGTCTCACAGAGGGGACTTCCATGAGCACCAGTTCAACAGAGGGCAATCCAGAGTGCTCATCTGCAAGGGGTGTGGCTGGCCAGATGAGATCTGTGTGCGGCCGCAGAAGCACCCCCAAATCACAGAACATGGGTGGACAGGGCCCAGCACACGCTGACAGGGCCATGCGTGGTGAGAGGTGTGGACAACAGTCTGGATTTCCTCGGCGATGTTGGTCAGTGAGACGAGAAGGCAGTGTGGCTGCCTTTCATCCTAGGCCCAGGAAACCGTCCAGCCCTGCCCCAGGGTGGGAGGGACGTTGCTTCACCAGTGGGCTCCTCCAGGGGCACAGGGCTGTGCCCCAGCTTGGCCAGGGGTCCAGCCTGCAGCCCATCCCCCCTCGCTCAGCCTGAGGAAGCTGGGAGGTGCGGGAGCTGGGCCTGGCTCGAACACGGCCCCGGACCCCCTGGAGCAGGCTCGGGGTGTCAGCAGGCGGCCCTGGCTCTACTCAGGTGGGGCTGTGGGGAGTCCGGAGCCTTTCTCAGCCAGGAGAACTTCACTGCTCAGTTGTGTCCCAGGAGTGGCTACTTCAGCGAAAGCCACATGCCCCCTCCACTTCTCCCCCATATTGACAAATGGCAATCACACAGGTTTGGGAGAAACCAACTCCCAGGCATCTGTTGAGAACTGACATGTTCTACAGCACAAGCCACCTCTGGGGCTTCCCCAAGTTCATCTCCACCTAGAATCTACTAGCCTGAGAACTCCTTCAGGGCAGGACTGCTCAGAAGGCTCCTCCTGGAGGTGGGCACCTCCCCCTCCCCTGTGTCCGCATCTGTGCTGCTGGGAACAAACGACCCACGAGCCAGGGCTGGAGGCAGCAGACCCGTGGCACCTCGCAGCTCTGGGGTCTTCAGGGACCGACATGCCAGCCAGGGCTGCCGTTCCCCCGGGAGGGGCGCCTGGGGAAGGCTCTGCTTCCAGGCTCTCCTACGTGGGGAGGCGGATGCTAGGTCCTTGAGTGCTGCTGACAAAGGCCACCCTGCGCCCTGGCCACGTGGGCCTTTCCAGCACAGCCAGCTTTGTCCAGCCAGCAAGACCAGGCACCTCACCACACCTCATCACGCGCCAGGCCCCCTCCCCAGCTCTGCTCCGCTGGGTGGGAGTCAGTTGCTATGTCCAGCCCACATTGAAGAGGAGGGGCTGCACAGGAGCCAGAACACCAGGAGGGCAGCGCTGGGGTCGCTCAGGGCCGGCCTGGCATCGCGGTCATCACGGTACTCATCAATGTGGGGACCTTAGCTGGCCTCTGAACCTGCGTGCCCAGGGACAGGTCAGAAGTGAGGAGTCCAGCTGCTCATAGACCACTGGAGCTCCAGTGGCTCGCAGGGGCAGCTTGCATGGGAAGGCTCGTCCCTGCCTCTGTGACGGTCATGCAATAGCCCCACACCCCGGCATCACCACGGCAGTGCCACGCACCGTGCCCCAGCCAAGAGCGTCCAGGAGGGGCCTCACCTCCAACACTGAGCACTGGGCCCAGCTCCTGCTGGAGGGTGAGAACCTGGAGGGTGAAGAAGGTCCTGCCTGCAGTGACCTTATGATCAGACTCAGCGAAGACCCCAGAGAGCCACCAGGGGCCAGGGACCCCCAGGCTGAGGGGCCTGACCAGCATGGGCCAGGGGCTCCGGGAGGACTTTCTGGAGGAGGTGCCATCCCTAACAAGAGGTGGGGCTTGGAAAGGTGCAGGCCATGCCATTGAACACCTCTCTTGGCAAAGGATTTGCCCTCCTGCACAAAGCTCGGGACCTCACTGGAGGGCGGGTCTCTGGGGTCAGGAGGCGGCAAGGTTCTGACGGGTAGAGTTGGTCTTGAGCCCTGTCTGCTCTGTACCGTGGCCTGCGGGGAGAGGGTCACTTGCGTTCAGGGGCTCACGGCCGAGTCTGCCTTGACTGTGGAGAAAGGCTGAGCTGCTGAGGCTGGGGCCTCTTGGAGATGGGCTGAACAGCTTGCACGTTGTGAGCTGGACACCAGACTCTGGGGACTAGAGGTGAGGTGCTATGGTCTGGGTCTTTTTTCTTCTTCTTTTTGGTACTAGGAATTGAACCCAGGGGCACCTAACCCCGAGCTACATCCCCAGCCCTTTTTTATATTTTATATATTGCTGAGTTGCTTAGTCTCGCTAATTTGCTGAGGCTGGCTTTGAACTCACAATCCTCCCGTCCCAGCCTCCCGAGCCACTGGGATTACCGACGGGCACTGCTGCCCTGGGCTGGAGTGGGTCTTAAACGTCCCCTAAAGGCTTGGTTGCCAGCCTGTGGCACCTACTGGAAGAGGAGCTGAGCAGAAGGAAGCCAGTCACTGGGCAAGCCCCCACAGGGATGTGGGGACCCTGGCCCTGTCCTCCCACCCTGGTGGCTTCCCCACCACCATGAGGTGAACAGCCTTCCTCCACCCTGGGTTCCCACCGCCAGGATGTCTTTGGGACCCCCAAAGCAACAGGGCCAAGTGACCAGACTGAAACTCAAACCATGAGCCAGAATAAACCTTTTCTCCTCGTAAGTTGATTTTCTCAGGTGTGTTGTCACAGCAACGGGAAGCTGACTAGCTCAGCTACCTCTGCTTAGGGTGGAATTTTGGTGCAGAACTGAAGCTGAGAAGGGGACACAGCATGGAAGGCTCCCCTCTAGCAGAAAGCCACAGGGCTGCGTGAGGCACGGAGCACTGGTTCCATCTCTCAAGCCCTTCACCTGGACAGGAGGGCAGTCTCTCGCCTGCCCCTGAGGTTGTAACTATGGCTGGAGGAGATCAGGGCTGTGTGGTGATCCGTTCCACCCTGGCTGGTGTCACCTTGTGCCACGGCCCTTTCTCTGAAGCTGACTTCAGCTGTCCACTGGCAAAGAGAATGTGAGTGAAGAGCCGATGTCTTTACACCTGCCCTGAGGTCCCACGAGGCCAGGGGAGGCCTTCACCTGCACTGGAGGGCCTACCTGGCCAGGGGAGGATGTCACTGCACCTGCCCTGGAGGCCCCACCTGGCCAGGAGGGGGCATCCCTGCACCTGCCCTGGAGGCCCCACCTGGTCGGGGGGGGGGGTGTCCCTGCACCTGCCCTGGAGGCCCCATGAGGCCAGCAAAGGACGTCACTCACTGCACCTGCAGCTGGTCATCCCCCCGCGCAGGGTGAATGTCACAGTCTGCAGAGCTGAACTCCTCCTGCCATCTCCCCCCGGCTACCCGACACCCTGGCCCCTGACTGCTTCTGGAACCCTCCCAGACCTTTTCCTCTTCCCGTCAGGCCTCACTTAAGTCTGATGTGTGTCTTTCAGTTCTCAACTCAAATGTCACCTCTTCAGAGAGGCTTTGTGGAGCTAAGCGTTTATAAACACTCACCCCTCGGACTCCTGGCGTCTTCGATGACAGCTTACGTTGGATTAACTTTGCTGTCAACAAGAATAATCTAGAGATCTAAGAAGACACAACTATTTAAGGCACAGAACCTGCGTGGGGCCAGCCACAGAGGAGCCGCACTGGGCTCCTCCCGGGAGCCCTTCCTGGTCTGCAGGACGCAGGACGCTGCTCCTCAGCTGTCTTGGCTGAGGTCGTGGGCAGGGCGCTAGGCTACCAGGGGGGCTGGAGATGGGGGTGGGAGAGCCATGTGGGGACACTCCAAGTCCTGCCTAAGGTCCCTGCTTGGTGCCTGGTCCCAACAAGCAGGTGAGACTCCAGTGGCCTACAGAGAGGGGCGGGTAGAAGGCCACGTGGCTGAAGGGGGCCTTCAGAAGCTTCCAGGGTCAGGGAGACTGTCAGAGCTCAAGTCCCACCACCTCAGATGGTCTGGCAAACACCTTGGGCCTTCACTTGAGACCCCAGGAGACCTGACACTTGTTTGAACGGACCCTATTCCCAAACTAAAACTCATATCCTAGGATTAAGGACAAAATACAGCCCCCCACAAGGTCTAGAGCCAAGGCCCCCCGGATCAGCAGTGATCTGCCAGCTCCCCAAGGACGCGCAGGGCCTGTCGCAGAATCAGGACTTCCCGGACACGCAGAAGGGAGCTCGGGACCCACAACCAAGCGGAAACAGTCCACGGAGACATGGGTGCTGCAGGGGAGGGCGTCCCGGGGAAGGGGAAGGTCAGCTAACGTGCAGGAGACGACAGAACAGGATCTCGGAAAGAGGGAGAGTCTAAAAATGAACCAGGCGTAAATGTTAGCAATAAAGATGGCAAGACACAAAGCAGAAGCCCCGTGGAGACCGTGAGTCAGCGGAGGCACACAGCACGGGGCTCAGAAAACCAGAGCACGAAGCCCAGAGCCCGGGCGCCAGGAGGGTGGGCACAGGAGGGCTGAAGCGAGCGCGGGGGAGGGGTGAAGAACATTCAAAGAATTTTTTTAGCTAAAAATCTCTACATTTGATCAGTAGCAGAACCTCCAGGTGCAAGAACCCAGTGAAGCCCTGGAGGATAAACACAAAGAAAATCACACCGAGGCCCTGAGAGCAAGGGTCAGGGGAAGGGAGGGAGCCCCGCGAGGACTGGGGTTGAGGACTGGGGTTTCCGGCCATACGGAGGGAGAGACCCAGAGCCTCAGGACACACGTGGGCAGAGATAGGGTTCAAGAGTGCAGGGGAGAACAAGGGCTGAGAGAGTCGCCACAGCGCACATCAGCCCTGCTGAGGGCGACCTTCAGCTGGGGGATGTGACCTCAGGGGGACACGCAGGTGCTCGGGAGGGAATGCAGAGCCGTGGAGGAGGTGGGTCCCAGGACTTCACGGGGCCGAGAGACCATCTGACTTTATACAACAAAAAGGAAAGTCACCTTCTGGGGGTTCCAATGTATGTAGAAGCAAGATCCAAACCCACAGTAGGGGCAGGGTTTGCTGTTTCCTCGTTTCTCCAGGGAGGGACCTGGCAGCCACCGCAGAGGCTGAGGGTGCAGTGGAGAGGCCAAGGGCAGGTGGAGGGGAGGCTGAAGCACCTTGGCCAACCCAAAGGAAGGTGGACGGGAGACCAGCAGCCAGACACGCCAATGCCAAGTGCAGATCCCCCGGAGGCCCAGAGAGTTCTGATGGGGTGGACCAGGGCCCAGCCAGGGCTGCTTATAAGAAAGGCGCTTCCAGGACGGCAGGACCAGGTCGCGGGACGGAAGACTCACGCCACGCTGCCCCGCCTTGCCACTCCCTCTGGGCAGCCCCGTCTGCTTCCTGTGTGCTCAACAGCACCCGCTTTTCCTGCCCAGGTCACACGGCCAGGCTCATTCCCCAGTGTCCCTGTGGGCACAGGTCAGGCCAGAGGGCAGTGGAAGGGCAGCAAGTTGCCATGGGGCCTCCTCCAGCCCCGCAGAGGGTCCTCCGCCTCCTCCACTCCCAGCAACTGGAATGGAGCGGACCCTCAGGACAGGGAAAGTGCTGGAGCCACAGCTGGAAGAAGCTTGGGACCCGTGACCATGTGGGAGGAGAGGTGCGGGCCAGGAGCAGCCAGGCCGGGCTCTTGGGAGACAAAGAAATGAACTGAGTGTGTGCGTGTGCGCGCGTGTGTGTGGCCCTGGAGGCTTCGGGCTCCTCGTCAGCACCACGCTCCACTTGGGTCCCTCCTAGACTGCAGTTTCTCAGGTCACCTGGTGTGAGGAACAGGACGTTCCAGGGACGTGTGCGTGTATTTGTCGCCTTGCCCACATTGGCTGCCCCCAGCAGGACAGGTTCCTGGAACACAGGGACTGGCCTGCTCGTTCCCTCCACTCCTCAGGGCAGAGGGCCGTGGTGGGTGCTTGTGGAACCTGACCAGTCCTTCCTCCCCATGCGGAGGCCTCGTCCCCGTGTACCGGCCCTGGGGCTGCCCCTGAGCCTCCCCGCAGACCACTCTGGGCAGGCCCAGATGCAAGCTGCCCGTGGCCACCCTGTAGTTTCTGATCCTGGTCCCTGAATTTGATCTTTGGTTTTCTCTGCAAATGACCTCAACTCCTGCCGGCAACCCCCAGGGGAGCTGGAGCGTTGGGCGGAGTGGAGCGGTCACGGTGAGGGCTGGGCCGCGGAAGGACCAGAGCTGACCTCCACCCTCTGCCTGGTGGGCGTGCGTCGGGAAGCAGAGGCGGGTGGGACTCCAGGGAGGAGGGGGCGGGCTGCTGCAGTGCGTGGTGTCCACAGCCAGGGATGCCCCTGGAGTCCAGCAGGGCCTGGCCTGGCCCTGGTGGTGAGGGGCTCCTCTGTGGCTCTTCATTGCTGAGTTGTCTTCTCTCTTATGTGCTGTGCCTTTTTTTTTTTTTTTAAAAAGATCAAATATAATTTGTTCAATGTATTAAAATTATAATTTCAAAAACCCAAATGCTTTCTTCAGCCTTTAATTGTGGCTTATAAAACTTATTTTTTATTAGGCAAATTTTAATAACTTCCTCTAAGGAGCCTGTGAATGATTCTCGGTCCTTTCACTGACTTAGTTAATTTAACAGCTCTAAGCGTTTTGATTGCGTTTACTAAATGAACATATTCAAATTTATGTTTTAGCCCTTCAGTGTGATCCTTAGCAAACCTTCCGAGCATAAGCTAATTTTAAAAATCTGATGATTCAAACATGAATGCGACGAGCTCAGGGGGTTCTGAAGTGTTCTGAGCTCAACGGAGCACGGCGAGACGCACGGACCCACCGGCCGGCCCTCGGTGGCCCGTTCTGTGTCCTCCGGTCTCTGCTGGGTCCTCTACCAGGCCAAGGTCTCTTAAAAACTGCCAATACTCAAAATGCCAAATGGACAGAGATTTCTTGGTGCTAAAATATTCATACTAGGAGTTTCGATCTCGATTCTGTCTGGACGCCGGCAGAAGCACAGCCGCAGGGGTGGGTGAACGTGCAGGCGTGGGGATTTGGCCAGACTGTCGCGTGTTCCTGGCCACCAGCTCCCTGGGGCTCCTGGCCTCCTGCCGAGGCTGGCCAGGAGGTGGAGAGAAGGCCCCTATTCCTGGCTTCTCCCCCCACCGCAGGTGCCTGCCTCCCAGGTGACTTCAGCCTGCGGGGCCTGGCGTCTCCTCGGCTGCTGGGCAGGTCTCAGGACCCTGCACACACTCGGGCGTGACTGAACCACGTCTCAGGCGGCTCCGTCTGAAGCAGGTGTGATTCTGATCCTTCCAACGCCTGGAGAGAGGCTGCGGGCCTGGGGCCGGGCCTGGGGCCGGGCCGGGGCCACCTCTTCCCTAAGGAGCATCTGCCTCAGGGTTCATTCCCTGAGCGTCCACAGAGCTTGGGACCAGGTGACCCTCCTGCTGCTTCCCTGAGGCAGGGGTGGGGGAGAGGGGATGGAAAGGGCCAGAGGTAACCAAGTGGCCAAGGCCCCGCCCCAGGGCCAGGGCCTGCCCTCCTGGGCATCGCCTTCCTGGGCCCCAGGGCCTGGACTTTTGGCACCTGTTCAGGTGAGCAGGGCCATAGACCGATGGGTCCCTGGAAGCCAGTGGCCTCGACATAGTGACCACTCATGGTGGACGTCTATCCTAGGCTTGCAACGGCTCCTTCTGGAGTGGCTCAGAATGAGGAATTGATTTCCACGTGGTCAACACACCTTCCACGCCTGGCCAAACCTCACTTGCTCATGATTCATTCTTTTTGCATATTGTCGGGTTTGATTTGCTCAAGTTTTGCCTGAAACTGTGGTGTTTATATTCATGAGGGACGTTGGCGGATGGCTATTTTCTCTTGCAATGGTTTTTGTCTCCTTTTGGTGTCGGGGATTGTCAAGAAGCAATTGTGAGTTCTTGGTTTTCAGAGCACGTGTGGAGGAGATTGCTATCATCTCTTCCTTCAATGTTTGGTGGTCGTCGACTGCAAAGCCCCCTGGGCCTGATGTCTGCCTGTGGACTCTGCTCTGTCCATTGACCTGGATTCCCCTCCACAGCAGACCGCACGGATAAATTCCCCTGTAATACAAACAGTCTCAGCCGTCATTTCAATTCACTTAATAGATATGGGGCTGTTCAGCTCGGCCCTTCCGAGTAACTTCAGTAGTTCAAGGAAATAGTCGTTGAATTTATTGGCACAGAATTGTAGATAACGTCCCCCAGTTCCCGTCCACCAAGTTTCTTGGGGGGAGTTGAGCCCTGGGCAGCAGCGTTCCTTGCTCACGGTGTCTCTCCCTCTAGACCCCCAAGTGTGAGTCTGGGGCTGCCCACAGATTCCGCCACGCTGTGCATTTGTTTCCATGTGGTTTAAAGTTATCTCTAATTTCCCTCTTGACTCCTTCCATGTCTAGACGTTATTTAGAAGGATGTTATTTAGTCCCTGAGTATTTTGGGGGTGGGTTCTATCGACTTTCTGGAGATCTTTATTTTTTAATCTCTAATCAGTCCCACTGTGGCTGGACGTTCTCTGTACAGCCGGCTGCGGTTTGGTGACTGGGTGCTGAGGTTGCCGTCTCTGTGACATCGTGGTTGCCTCCCTGAGGGCCCCCAGGGTGGTGTGTGCCACGTCCAGTCCTGGCCTCTGCGGCCCTGGCCAGACCCCTCAGCACCTGGTGTGGAGGGGAAGCACCCGGGTGTGGGGCTGGCGTGACCCCTGCCCCTCAGCCTCAGGCTCCTCATCCGGAACGGGTGGCACGGGTGGCACGGGTGCCGGAGCCGCCCCGATGTGTGTTGCTTATCTTTTGTGGGCAGTTTTATTTTCAGCAAAGACTCTCCTTATCTCCCTTTGTAGTTCAAAATCAGTCCACATTTGATAATTTCTGATGATCGATGATGGCCCTGTAAAGGCTGGATTCCGCCTTCCTTGTTTTAAGCGTGGCTCAGGCATCTCACCATTCCACCTGTCGGAACCTGTGAAGAACTCAGTCCGTTCCCAGCTGGGTTGACTAAGCGCCTCAACCACGTAACTGCATTTACACATTAGAAGTACCTGCTTTGATCCTCCTCTGGAACTGACCTATGTCCCCAGATCCTTCTGTAGGGACTGTTGGAAACACCATCGTCTAAATTCACACAACAAACTCCAGCGCTCCAATAAACTGACCCAACAGTTTATGTAAACTTAGTAAGATTTCCCGATAAAATCACTCACAGAAATCAATTACTCGATTGGGCATTTCTGATCAGAGTGATCCTGCAGTTACTCCAATAGGTCAAATTCTCCATCATTACAAATACTTCCACTGGCACTTTTTCCAGATTAAGCACTGAAATATTAATCTGATATCTGAGTACTTGGAGCTTTCCAGACTTCACTGAAGTCCTCTGGTTTGAAAGGCGACTCTACTAAGAGCTGGTAACAGTTCCCAAGGAGCAGGAACTGTGGCCAGGACACTGCTGGGGGTCTCATGGGCAGCTCCCAGGCCTGGCTCCTCCGTCCGCAACTGCAGGGCTCAGAGGGAGTGACATGGAGCCACCTCCCAGAGCCTGTCTCCAGGCTCGGCTCATCCTGGGCATCTGGCGTGGCCGAGGCTTTAGACAGGTCCCAGTGAGCTCTTCACCCAACCCTGAATACCCTGGAGCCAAGGGGCTGGCCTGGCCCTGAGTCTGGGATCCCACACTTCCAAGGGCCTTGAAACCACATCTGATGGAGCTGGTGTCCCTCCTGTCACCTTGTGGCCCTTGGGTCACAGTGAAACCCCTTCTGGTGATGAAGCTGAGGGCAGAAGCCAGTGGCTGCTGGTGGGTGGCTGGGGAGACCCTGCCTGGTTTCTCTGTCTCTGGGGGCTCTTGATAGATTGGAGAGTGGGACACAGCCCTGCCACTTGATCTTGGAAGTAGGGACAAGCCTCCAAAGTCCAGAGGATGCCCACCCCAGCACAGGAGGTCCATGGTGCCCTGGGGTGCAAAGCGTCCACTCTCAGTCCCTGACAGGCGAGGGCCTGCACTTAACATGTACCTGGGTGGTGTGTCCCCTGGGCCATCTGCCTCAGTCTCCCGTCCCTCCTGTTTGTGTGCCTCTGTGGTTGGAAGCCCAGTTCCACCCACTTTTCCAGGAAATGCTGAGACCATGTGCCAGTTGTCCTCGCCTACCCCACCGGCAGCCTTTCCAGACCCCCTGCCACCTCCTGCCCCGTGCGGTCCCCAGCCCAGACAGCGTCCCAGTTCTGCAGCCATGGGGCCCCTTGCACCCGCATGACTGATCTGCCTCGTATTCCATTCAGAGAGAGCCCTGAGCATCCACAGTGGCTTGAGCCTGCCCCCGAGGTTGTGGATCTGGGCCAGAAATCTCCCTCCTCCCCCTGGGGGACCCTGAGATGGCCTGAGCTGGCCTGAGAACCACACACAGCATGCAGGATGTTGCCTGGCAGGGATCTTCCAGGGGAGAGTCCATGGTTCTGCTAGGTCCTGAGGTCTGCTGTGCTGTGAAGGCCCAGCTCCGGTCACAGGGTCCCCGAGCCACCAGCTCCCTGAGCTGCCTGAGGCCCAGATGGGCCAGGGCAGAACCAAGAGATGGATGTGGCCACTGGGGAGAGCAAGGGGTCTTTCCTCCCTCCGGGACCAGCAGGATGGGACCACCCACCCACCCAGGGGTATCCCTTCCCTGGGAGAGAAACCATGAAACTTCAAAAGGTGACAGAGGGCTATAGAGGGAGTGCAGCTCCTGTGGAGTGGACCCCCCAGTCTGCTCTTGACTCCTTGTCCGTCCCTCAGCACGCTGGTAGGGCGCCGAGCAACCTGTGGCTGCCGACTCTGCTGGGGACACGCGGGTCACCATTCCCAGTCTACACTCCACATGTTAGGGCAGCAGAGGGCTCAGCAGCCACGCTGGGGCCACCGTTGGGACTTGGTCAGTGTTGAGGTTTGGATGTGAGGTGTCCCCAAAAGCTCACATCGAAACAATTAATCCCTGATGGGATTAATGGAAGTGGTAGGTGTGGCCGGCGGAGATTGGAACTAGGGCCTCGCCTTGGGGTGTATATTTTGTATCTGGAGTGTGGAGACTCTCTCTCTGCTTTCTGATCACCAAGATGTGAGCTGCCTCCCGCCACCGCCCTCTCCCGCCATGATGTTCAGCCCTCCTTGAGCCCCGAGGAATGGAGCTGCCTTCTCCGGACAAGACCTCTGAAGCCTGAGCCCTCAAATAAACCTTTCCTCCTTTACAGTTTGTGCTGGTCGAGAGTCATTTAATCACAGCAGCGAAAAAGCTGAGCAAAACAGCCAGGGACCCCCCAAGAGCCCCACCCTGGTTCAGTCTATTTTCCTTTCCGTTTGCAGGGCCGCGGTCTCCAGGGCCACAGAGGGCGACCTGGGGGTTCACCCGACCTCGCCTTCAAGTCTGAAGCGCTGTCTCGGGAGGTGGAAGGAGCCTTGGGAAAGGCCTGGAGGGAGAGCTGACCCCTCGGCGCCCTGTCACTGCTGGGGAGGCACAAATAGACTATTCGATATGGAATGTTTTTAGTCTGTTAAACAGCTAGAAGTTTCTTTTAAAAAAGACGTTGTTTTTTGAATTTATTTAACTGAGAGAAGGGCTAAAAATAATTCTTATAAACATATAATTTAGATCCTTTTGTAATGTATTTATAAATATTCTTGTTTTGGGGAGTTGAGGATTTTTTTTAAGTTCTTATTTTTTAAAAAATAAGTGTGTGGGAGGGGAGGAGCTTGTGCCATTAATCTGATGTAAAGATAAGTTTATCTGCGTCACATACGGGGTCTGGGTGTGCGCCAGGCCCTGGGAGGGTGGAGCTGCTTGCTGGGCATCCAAGGGGCTCTGCTGCCCAGGCTGCTGACCAGCAGTCCCAGAGGACAGCTGGGAGCACCCCCCAGACCTGCTCCTCTGGCCCCAGAGCTGACTTGGGGCCGCCAGCTCCTTGACAATGGCCTGGGGAGGCCTGGCTTTGGCAGGGCTAGTGGGGTGAGCAAGGCTGTGGCCCCCAGAATGAGAACAAGCCTGTCCCGCACGGCTGAGACCCCTTCATGGGAAGGGCAGGCTGTCCGCCTTAGAACCCCATCTGCAGGCGGAAGTCAGTGGGCCAAATGTGGGCGAGGCCGTCCTCCACCTCCCCCTCCCTCTGGGCAGGGATGTCACCAGGCATTGGGAGCCGAGCATGGGGATTGGTAAGCAGCCGCACTGCATTGCCCCACTGGCCTGATCGTCCTCCCAGACCCCTTTCCCCTCTGTCCAGGAGGGATGGGGCCTCAGGGCTCCCCAGACACAGAACCAGCTGTCAGACACACAAATGGGACGCAATTCCTGGGTCAGAGGCTGAGAGGCCCCTCCACAGGTCCTGTGCTACAGGAGACCCCGGGGAGCACAGGTGAGCCCAGTCCAAAGCCTCAGAGCCAGGAGCCCGACAGCGGACAGCCAGAGTGAGGGCTGGAGGTTGCTGGGGAGTCCTGGAGGCCAGGGGCCTGCAGTTTCAGTGCCCCGGGCAGGAGAGGCCCTCGCCCCAGCCCCAGGAGACAGACAGACACACATGCCCTGTGTTTGTTCTCTGGATGCCCAGGAGGGTCATCCTGCCACTCAGCCCAGGACTCGCGCGCTGATTTCTGGGAAGACAGCCCCACACCACTCTGGGGGGCCTCAAGTTGGCCGTCACGGTGGGTCACCCAAGAGGAGACTCGGTGGCCCTAGTCAATGGCAGTCGAGAAGAAAACCCTGAACCTGGGCCCCCATCCTTGAAGTCAGGGAGGGCACACTGAGTGGGTGTCACTGTCTCTTTCCCATTACAAATGGCACTTAGCGAGGAAAGACGCAGCTGTGCCCACGTCCCGCTGGCTCGGGAGCACCTGTGGCGTGAGGTCCTCCTGGGCCCAGGGGTGTGGACCAGGCTGGGCAGGAGCTCCTGCTCCCAGCAGAGGTGACACTCCCAGGGCATTGATGAGCCTCAGGAAGGCAGGACTCCCGGGGTGGCTCCCACCTGATCTCCCAGGCTCCCGGAGGCGCTCCTGAGGGCAGAGGAGGCGATCCCGGTTACGTCCTCCCTGCCCTCAGGGCCAGCGGGCCTCCGAAGGCGAGTGTTCAGACGGCGAGGCCACCTTCCATTGGGCACTCAGATGGCATCTGCGGAGGGACGCCTGTGTGCCAGGCTTGCTCTCATCATGCTGGGAGGGGAGGGTTTCCTGGTGAGATTGCCTTTGGTAGAAGGTGCTCCTGGCTGCAGCGGTGAGACGGAGATGGTGCCGGGTGCTCTTGTCAACCTCGGTCCTCCTCCACACGGGACAGTCCCGGGAGAGTCTGGGGTTAGACGGAGCCGCACGCTGGGAGTTTGACGGAGGCGAGGTCCACAGGGGCTGTGCAAACAAGGGGTCTTCCAGGACTGGCCCAGAACCCTCTGCACCACGTCCCGGGGAGAACCTCGACCCTCTGCCGAGCTCCCCGCAGTGCTGGGTGCGGGGGTCAGTTGTTTCAGCGGCTGGCAGCCCTCTCCCGACTCCTGCCCAAATGGGAGCACAGGGGCAGCGGCACCCCTGCGAGGACCCACCCCCGGGGCCTCGCAGCCCCGGTCAGGCTGGGGGGCAGAGGTTCAGGTCTGGAGAAGGGCTACCTTGGTGGACGCGGAAGGTGGTGGCTGGAATGTCCCGTGTGGCCTCAGGGGAGAGCTTGGAAAACAACTTGGAAGGTGAGTGTTTATTTTTCTGGGTTTTCTGACAAGATGTTACAAGGAAAAGAAGAGCTTTGCGGTTTGCAGGCAGAGAAAAAAAAGTGGATGAAAGAGCCCAGGAACCTGACCTTGCAGAGAAGGAGAAGCCTGACGTCTAGACGCTCCACTGCGCGAGGCGGCCTGGTGAAGCCCGCGAGCGTCGGCATCTATTCTTCTTCAACAGTGTCTCGGCCTTGTAAGTGTCTTCCTGCCCGAACTCCAGGGAAGTCGCCTGAGATGACAGGCAGAGGGGGCCGGAGCCGAGTGAGTGGAGAAGTGTTTCTGAAGACAGGTTGGGGAGCCATGTGGCAGGACGCCCGTGCCCAGCCCCCTCCAGGAGCCCTGGCTCTGCTCACTGGGACCTGGGCAGGAATGAGCTCTGTGGCCTCAGACCCCTGGCTGCCGCGGTGGCTTGTGACATGCAGCCGTCTTCATGAAGAGGCGGCCCAGGCGAGGGCAGAGCTCAGGAGCATTCCCCTCCCGTTCCCCAACTGCCCGGGCTCCTGGCCAGCGCTGCCTCCTACCCTGTTCTTCAGCTGTAGTTGAGCTACTCTGGTTGTCATTGTCACCATGACTAGTCAGCCTGAGGCATATGGGAGGGGGCGGCCCACGAGCTGATTCCTGGAGATGTGCAGGAGGCTGGACGCCCCACCGCCCACCACAAGACGTGGCGGAAGTCCCAGTCAGGAAGCCGGCAGAACCGGGCACCATCTGAGACGTCCATCTGTCCCAGGTGGCAGGCAGGGCCCCAGAGTCCTGGGTTTTCCGTGGCAAGAGGGTGCTCTGCGAACCAATCAGGGTTGAAACGCAGGTCATCAAATCCCAGTGCTGGAGTGGCCACTTGGCCTCGTTCCTCCCAGACCAGACTCAGTCTCCCAACCTTGCAGACCTCCCTCCACCCAGGGGGCTGTGCCCTCTGGAGAGCTGACCTTGGGAGCGAACTGCGCTGCAGGAGTCTGGGCTGCTCAGTGTCCTCCCAGGGGCCCGTCTTGGGCTTGCAGCTCAGACATAGGCGTCAGGACAACAAAGACTCCAGAAGCAGACAGCAGCCCAGGTGTGCATCTTGGCTCAGGCAGATGCCATCCTCCACATCACCAAGCAGGAGTGTGCAGAGCGGAGAAACCCAGGGACCATGTGCCCAGGGGCGCCTCGGCCTCATTCTCTGGGCTGTGCCCTGGGATTCTAATGAAGCCTGTTTGCCCCGACTCGCTAGCTCCCCTCTCCTCCCGGCATCGCCATTGGCTCCACTGGGAGATGCGCTGTGGGCGGCTGCGTGTTCGGCTCATTGCTGGACCTTGGTCACCATGCAGGCCACACAGCTCCCTGGAATGGACACAGTGTGGCTTCAAACCTGACTGCCCACCAGAGCCACCTGGGGAGGCCAGAAATTCTGTCGAGGGTCCTTCTCAGACCTGGGAAACTCAACTCTCAGGGAAAATAACCAGGATATGATTTTTGAGAAAACTTCCTGGGGTTCTGATGGTGAGCCACATCTCAGCATGTCCAGCAGGCAGAGTGATGGCCAGGCCTTCTCCCACCCCATGGCCATGTGTTCCAGGGCCCTGCTCTTCCTCAGAGTCCAGGAAGGAAGATCCACCTCAAGAAAGTTCAAACGTGAACGAGCGATAGAGTTTATCCCCAGCATCTCAGCTGCCCGCTGAACATGCCTTCTGGTGCTAATTCATGTTTAGAAGTCTAACAACTTAGCCCAGGAATGCGATGAACCCAGTCTCCTGGATTCCAAAAAGGGGTATAAATGCACCAAGACTTGAAGTCACATCACAGGACTAAGTCAGTTTGTTTCCTACACATTTCAGTTGGACTTAGGAGACCGTTTTGAAAACAGGACAAATTCTTCACAGATTACAAGATTGTGAAATACCAAGCCAGCTAGATTCCTAAATATGAAAGCAGTGATTCTGTGGCTTTGATGGTATTAGTCATCTTTTCCTTTCTTTTTTTTAACAGTGCCTCACTAAGTTGCTTAGTGCCTCACTGAATTGCTGAGGCCGACCTCGAATTTGTGATCCTCCTGGCTCAAGCCAGCCTCAGCCACTCAGCAAGTCCCTAAGCAACTCAGTGAGACCCTGTCTCAAAATAAAAAACAAAAGGGCTGGGGGTGTGGCTCGGTGGTGGAGTGCCCGTGGATTCAATCCCCAGCACCAAAAAAAAGCACAGTGTAAGTATTTTTCTACTTAGAGCAGAGATTTTCACACTACTGATCACCACCCAGGTCAAGAACCGGAAAGTCAGTGGGGCTGCAGAGGCCCTGTGTCTCCTCCTCGAATGCAGCCTCTTTCTCTTTGTCCTGTGTACATTTACTACCTCAGTATCCAAAATATCATGGGCCATTATCCTTTGGAAAAACAGAACTACATACAATGGAGTCAACTGCACCTCCTCTCCAAATCCAGCTTCCCGTGCCATGTGTGTGAGCTCCCCCTCCGCACGGCTGGATCTGCACTGTCCCCAGAAGCACCTCTGCTGAAGGCTTGGTCCCCAGGGCTGGGGATCTGAGGGCTCCTACCTCGTCAGTGGACTGTCACCCATGGTGGCCAGATGGCCAGCGGGAGGTGGGCAGCTTGGAGGAGGCAGGTCACTGGGGTGGGCCTGGGAAGGGTCCGTCCTCTCCCCAGCACCCTCCCCTCTCTCTGCTCCCCAGCTGCCCTGGCTGAGCGGCTCTCCTCCACCACGCCCTTCCACCATGATGTCTCTGCCATGGACCAGCCGACCCCGGCTGAACCCTGAGACCCTGAGCCAAAGTGAAGGCACCTCTCTTGGGCGCTGGGGCCGCAGCCGTGAAAGCTGGCTCACGTGGTGCCGAGAGGGTGCGGGGGCTTCCTCGTGTTGCACGGAGACAGTGGAGGGGGTCCCCACGTGCCTCACCCTCTATCCTCCTAAGTGGCGATGGGGTTGTTCCAGCTTAGGGTTCCCCTGGGCCCTTGGGCTGTGCCCGTTTCTGGCTGTGCCTCCTGGTACACTGAGGCACAACAGGCTGCAGAGGGAGCTGGGGGCATGACAGCATGTGTCCTCTGCCCCTGATCACATGCCCCGACTTTTCCTGACTCCGTTGCCTCCATTCCAGCAGTGTGAAAGCCCCGGAGCCCCCACACCTGACACCGAGGGTCTTTCTCACTTAGGGGTGCTGAGGAGTGAGCAGCAGCACCTTGTTTTGGTTATAATTTGCATTTGTCCAATAAGTCATCAGGAGGAGAATCTTTTTATAACTGCGTCGGCCATGGGCTCTTGCAGAGCGTCTGCTCGACCCTCCTCCCGGCCGTGCCCTACCATGGAGGGGTGCCCCCCGGCCCTGCTAGACATTTTTTACTAAGCTTCCAGATACTTTTTTTGTCATTATTTGCAGAATCCTTTCAGATATGAGTCCGAGCTTCTAAAAAAAAAATAAGCGTGGCAGGCAAGTGATATTCCTGGGCCATGTTTCCTGCCCTGGTTCCCACAGCCTGTGCCCGCCTTCTGGGACGAGGCTGGACTGCAAGGTGGGCCTGCAGACCCGGCCGTGGGGGAGGGCCCTGGCTCATGCAGGGGCCTGATGTGATCACCCCAGATTCAGAGTGGACAACCTCTCTGGCTGCAGCCAGAGGGAGCTAGGCACGTCAACAAGAGGGTCAGAGAGCCGGCAGCTGCTGTCTTTGAAGCTGGGTGAAGGGCCCCACCAGGGATGCGGGCAGCCCCTGGGAGCTGGAGCAGGCCAGAAGGCAGATTCCCCTAGGGCCCCCTCGACCTGTCCAAGTAGCTTAGCAAGGCCTCGGTGGGGCTCCTACCCTACAGAACGGCGGGCCACAGCTCCCGCTGTTTTAAGGCACTAGCTGCGTAGTGATGCGTGGCGGCTGGGCTGGGAGTCTAGACACACGTGCTGCAGCGGCCTGTTCCCCTGGGCACCCCTGTCCTCTCTGAATGTCCTTGGTGAACAGAAGCCCTGGACTTGAACGTGGACACACCTCCCTTCCCCTGTCCTGGGTGCTTCCTCAGCCCTATTTGAGAGAATTCCCCCTGGCCTGAGAGAGGGACACCCACCCACCATTTCCCAGGAGGTCTGCTCAACTCAACTGATTCAGGCCCATGGTCCCACCATGGGGGTCCCAGGAGGAGCCGGGTGCTGGGCTCCAGCTCTGGAGATGGCCCTGTCGGCTCCTGGGGGCTGCTGGCCCCAAGCTTCCACTCTGCCATTATAGGAAGCAGGAAGGCTCCCGCCAAGGCCCGCTCCTTCTATGAGAGCTTCCAAGGTCTAGTGTCCTTCAAAGATGTGTGAGGGGCCACGGGTCATGAGGGGGCCCGGGGACTTGGGAGAGGGTGGGGTGGGGGCAGAGCTAGGTGCTGGAGGTGGCAAGCCAGGGAGAACGCACTTAGCCTCTTTGGGATCAGTGCGTTCATCTGAATGGGCTTCCGACTCCTCCTGACCACCAAGCTCCCAAGAACCCGGCCTATGACCTGGATGTGGGACATGCTCCAAGCTCTGCCACTCGAGAACCAGGAGCTGGCACTGCAGCCTGCTGGGGGCAAACCCTTCTGGGAAAGAGCTCATCCAACAAGGCCGAGGTGTGGGGGCTGAGGGGCCGTTCCAAGGGCTCTGCAGGCCGTGGGGAAAAGGGAGGTCGGGGGCCATATGGCCCTGTAGCTGGGACCCAGCTGAAGGTTTGTGACTTTGATGTGGACACTGGGACACTGGGGTGTCTTGGCCAGATGACAAAGGAGATGAAATCGAGTCAGGAGGGAAGTGAACACACAGGCAGGTGAAGTCCTTCTGGGACGTCCCCTAGGAAGGGAGACTCGGCTAGGACAAGAGGGCGCCAGGCTGGCTCCCTGTGAGAGCAGGCAGCGGCTTTATTGGTCACTTGCAGGGCGGGCGTGTTGGTTGGCATCAGCTGGAGCCCCGTGCGAAAGGTGAGCCCAGCTGTTCCCGAGGACGCACACCAGCACCCGGCCTCAGCGGGGCAGCGCCCACCCTGGTGGGGCAGCTCAGCCAGGCCTCCTGGGTCTGCTGTCGGGCTGTGAGCCGAGCCCCTGGGGTCCCAGTCTCACTGTGCGGGCTCGTGTGGTGGTCTCTCTGCCCCTGCAGTGTGGAGGGGCTGCGGGAACTAGGCGGGCCGCACCTTCATCTCCGACACCTGGTAGCTGTAATAGTACCCCTTCCCCGACACCCAGTTGATGCCATTGGCAAAGGTCTGGTGGGCACCCCTGAGGTAGAGGCCATTTAGGTTGGACTGGTGGCAGTCAGAGTGCCACCAGGCTCCACTGTAAACCTCCACACAGTTGGAAGTGCTCTTGTCATTGTCCTGGTCCTTGGTGGAGAAGAACGTGTTGTTGTGGTACGTCAGGGAGTCACCTGCTCAGAGAAAATGTGGGTTCTGTGGACGCTAGAAGCTGCCCGTGTGAGGTCCTCCTCTGTCCTGCCCCTGCCTCCCAGCAGGGAGTCCACACTCTGAACACACATTTGGTGAGGTTCAGGGGATGCACAGCCTGTCCCAGCTTGGGGAGGGGGAAACTGTGGGTTGGTCCCCAGCCTCCCGTCTCCACCGCCTGCTCTCTGTGGGACTGCCCGGGACCCTCGGAGCTGCTCTCTCCCATGGACTTCTCCCCCACCTGCCTGGTGGTCCCCAGGGAGGCACGGCACAGCACAGCCCCCATGTGGGCCCACCCTGCTGCATCTCCAAGCTGGGTGGGACTCACCCACTAAGCCGTCCACCACAGCAGGGTCCCTGCTCCCTGCCTGTTCCCTCCCTGGAGTCTCCAGTGAGAGAGAGCATGCAAAACAGGCTGCCGGCATGGACACTCCCCAGGGAGCAGCTTGCTCCAGCTCTGGGTCCAGCGAGCAGTTTCCAGAGGCTGCAGTGGGCACCTGTGCCCTGGGAACTCCCCAGGCAGGCGCTCTGTGGGACACGCTCCCAAGGCCCTGTGGCCAGAGTCCCTTCGGGAAAGACTGTTCCAGGACATGTTTGGGAAGCAGGGATCCAAGGACCTTTGAGAAACGACTGTTCTCTTCCAGACTTCAACAGTGACAGTGGGCAGTCGTTCAGGCCCCCTCACCATGCGGTGGACATGGCCTTGGAGTGTTAGCTGACTGCATCCCGGGGTCCCCACACTACTTAAAGACACAGGTCTGAGCATTTGCATTTGCAGGTGGGAAAACTAGGTTGAGTGGTGGCCCTCACCCAGGTCACCAGGGGAGCGGCGCCGGGTTCTCTCGCTCCCACTCCACTCTCAGAATCTCAGCCCGGGGCCCAGGCCGCCACTCACCGGCACTGCCTCCCGCAAAGGCTCCGAGGATGAGCTTGTACTTGTCCTCCTCCCCGGCCAGCCTGAACGAGCTGTACTTGGCAAAAGCATGGTTGCCCTCAAAGTCCAGCAGGTCTACACGGAGCTCGCTGGTTCCTGTGGGAAACGGTCTGCTGCACCTCCCAGCCATGCGGGGAGGGTGTGGGCAGTGTCTGAACCTGGCTTTCAGAGGAGACTCATCTGGGCATGTCTGAAGCCCCCGTGGCCATGTGAGGCCTGGAGCATGGCTCCTGGTTCCTCAGCAGCCTCCCTGTGCCTACAGGTCCTGCTGAGAGGCCGAGTGGCCTCCCTCCATGCCAGGGCCCTTGCTTTGTTTTGGGAGTGCCAATTCTCCCACGGATGGTCAGACAGCCGCTGCTCAGAGGCTCTACGTGCAGGGCCTCCTGCAAGGACCCGAGGCACCTGTGTGGACGCTTCGCCGTGGCCGTGGGGCGGGGGCAAGAGAAAAGGGACTGGCTTGTCTCAGTTGGCCTCAGGACAGTCGAGATGTGGAACAGAGTGGGTGGGAGAACTGTGCTGCCTGCGAGCTGCAGGAGGCCACCGTCCCGGGACTGACAGCGGGAGACACAAACATGTCCCCAAGCCTCACTGTCCCTGTACCCTCCTATCCAGGGTTCCGAGATGCCAGAGGCCCACAGTGGACAAGTCCCCACCCTGTGTCCTTGCGTCCTGGGAGATCCCAACGGGGGTCACATGTCCTGGGGGGTCACGGTTGAGCCCTGTCCGTGCCCACACTGAACACCTGGGTCACAGGCTGGGGCTTCTGCTCGGGATGCCCCTGGTCTAAGGCGGGCCCTTCTGTCCAGGCCCACGGCCACCCATGCTGGCACTGCCCGCCTACCCTGGGCGGTCAGGGCCTGGATGTTGTCGTTGCCCAGCCAGAACTCCCCCAGCTGACTGCCGAAGCCCCGCTTGTACTCGGCCCAGTCCCGACGGAAGTCCACGGAGCCGTCCGCCCTCCGCTGGAAGACCTGCAGAGCGGTGAGGGGACTCGGGAGCAGGCCAGGCTGACTGCCTCAGCACGGGGACCCCAGCCTCACACCAGAGCAGGAACTGATAGTTCACAGAGCAGCAGGCTGGGCGCCCCAGGCATGCCATGAAGTCTCATTCAGATGCCATGTGAGGGAGGAGGAAATGGAGGCTCAGAGAGGTCAGGCAGCAAGCTCAGAGACACGCAGCAGGAGGGTAGTGGGCTTCCTTGGGATCTCCCCCCATGGTCTGAGCTTTTACCACAGGGTTTATGTCCCCATCAGTTCTGAGTCTCTGGGCCCCAGTGAAGGAAGGAGCACTAAGGGAAATGGAATCCCACAGGGTCTGTTCTCCCACCAGCTGCAAAGCCTCGCCTCTGAGATTCCTAGGCCACTGCCTTTGCCTGAGGACCCCAGCTGGCCGACACTCACAGTCCACCCGCCGCCGTCCGTGTGCATGTCACAAAGCACCTGCAGGGGCTGGCAGTCGGGCAGGTAGATGGTGTGCCAGCCGCTCAGAACGTGGCCTCGGGTGAGCAGCTCCTCACAGGACCGAGGTCCTGGGAATGGAACCAGAGAATAAACTGGGATGGGGACCCCAGGCAGGGTGGGGCAGTGGGGTCCAGGTGGTGAGGCAGGGACAGCAGGCATCTTGGAAGCAGAGGAAGGCTCCCAAGGTCGCCCAGCTGTGATGGCCTGCCCAGCTTCCTGACCGCCCACCTTCAGGACCACCCAACCTCCTCCCAGGCTCCTGGCCTTGGGGTGCATTGCAGTTCATCTGGAGCATTGCCATGGAAGGCCCGAGTCATCCGGGCCACAGCTGCCGCGGGCAGTGCGTGGGTATTGGAGGGGGTGAGGTGTCGGGTTCTGTCCGGGATTGTGGGCAGGAGTCGGCAGCTGGCCCGGGGTGCTGGGCTTAGGCACAGGGTGGGTGGTGTGGTCACCTGTGGCACAGGACTGAGATGGCCCAGAGTCTCCTGTTTGGGGAGAGGAGACACTGCCATCAGTTTGATGCCACTGTCCTTGTCCCCTTCAGCTCCAGTTGCTCAAGGAACACAGTAAAGAGTGTTTTCAGGACCAGCTAACCAGCCCTAGCCAGCGGTCACTAGATCCTGCTACTGTGAAGCACGTGGCCCCTCTGCTGCTTTTCCTCGGTGGACAGGTGACCAACACCCGCCCTCGTCCCTCATTTCTTTGGCTCCCCAGGCACCAACTAAAGTGGGAGTGAGCTGGGTCCAGCCCAGGGCGTCTACCTCTGTCTACACTCCACTCGACTATCCTGTCCTCAGGAGGGACCGCCTGGGCGTACTGAGTGTCCACTGGCATTTGGGGCTCGGATCTGTGTCCTAATCATGCGTTTTTTATTTGTAGTCAGAGGACAAGACTAGATCTTAGAGTTTTGTAATTTTGCTTTTCCTGATTTTATAATTTTTAAAAAAATAAAAGAGTGTCCAGGCCCCTGCCACCCTCCTGCTCCTTGCCTGGACAAGGGGAACGTGAGCAGAGTCCCTCGTCCCCCACCCTGGGGGAGTCCGTGGAGGCGGCTGGGGCAAGAGTGCTGCCCTTTCCTGCCTGGACGGAACCCGCAGGCACCTGGGGCTCTGGCTCACCTTTCTCCCCTCGCGCGCCCTTCTCGCCTTGGTCTCCTGGAGAGAGGCAGGGAATGAGATGTGATGCTGGGGTCTCAGGCCCATGGGGGACGGAGCGGCTGCCCCTGGCACCGTGAGGGCAGGCGCTGTTTGGGGAGGTCGGTGGAAGGCAGCAGCCAGCTGGGCAAGTCCAGCTTCCCGCCCTGGGCAATGCCCACTCGCGCTCCTGCCGGGACTGAGGTGCTGAGCTGCTGGTAGGGCAGCAGGGACCCAGGACAGGCGAAGGCCCCCTCCATCTTGTCTCTCCCCCTCCAGGTCTTCCAGACATATGAGGGTCCGCTCAGCCCCTCTTAGCTTGATCACATTATTACCTTTGGGCCCAGGTGGTCCTGTCATCCCAGGGGCTCCGGGGGCACCTTGCTCTCCTGCAAATTCCAAACACACCTCGAGAGTCCTGCGTGGACACCGGCACCCAGGCAGCAAGTTCTGACCCCCCACTGTAGCCCTGCAATCCGCTGGGCGGTCAGCGGGGGGCTCAGCCTGGCAAATAGTTCTAGTGAAGCCCACTACTGCTGGCCAAGAGCTCGGGCCCCAGGCAGGGTCTTCGTCCTGCCCACGAGTGCTCTTTGGACAGCCTGGGTTCCGTCCACCCTTTGTGGATGCAAACCCTGGGGCCCTGCAGGCCTCCCAGAGCTGGACCATCCAGTTACGACGTCTTGGTCCTGGGACAGTGACCATATCCCCAGAGCTCCTCATACTCAGGTCATCACACAGGGAAGGGCAGGCCTCTCCCACAGTGTCCCATGCAGGGTGATGGGGCTCTGTGCCACACCAAGGCCCCAGATATGGTGGAGACAGTGACACAACCACATGGCCCTCCATGGGGGTTCTGACCAGAGGAGCCACATGGCCTCCAGGCCAGGGCCACCAGCACGTGTGTGTCCACCTTGGAGAGCAGGCACACACAGGGGCCTGGCTGGGGCTGCCCGCTCAGACCTCAGGCCTGGCACTCAGAGACTGTGTGGGTCAAGCTCCGTCATCCAAGTCGGTCCCGTCCCCGCTCAGTGCCTGCCACACACCACCTTGAACCCCTCCAGGCTTTGGAGCTCACAGGCAGCTCCCCACTGAGCTTCATGCCCGGCCTGGGGCAGCCAGCCCCCTGCACGGCACTGCGCCAGCTCTGGCTGGGAGGGAGAGCTGCCACATGCCTCCCATGTCCCCACGAGGGCTCAGTTTGCAGCTTGACGTTGTGCCCTGGGGCGGACCTGGGTTGGCGGCTGCCCTGCTCTTACTGGGGTTTGTGCTCAGAACGGATCCCTGATTTTGTCACCTAAGACAGGTTGAGAAGAAAGTGGACCCCTGATGTTTAGGTGCGAGTGTGGAGGCCCACGGAATCGGGCAGTCTGGCCAGTAGCCACGTCGAGCTGGTAAGGGCCCAGGCCTGCGGAGCCCTCCTCAGAAACACGCGCCAAGCTCACGGGATGCCCAGGAGGGGTTATTTTCAGAACCCAGGTGGATCCAGGAGTAGCTTCTGCCGCTTCCCTAGCGGGGCAAGACCAGGGCTCCCGGCCGGGACTCAGAGGGACGTTGCCCAACCTGGCATCCAATCGCAGCAGAGCTAGCTAGAGTGGGTGCCCCCGTCCACACTCCCAGCCACCCAGCAGGCCTGGCACTCACCTTTCTCTCCCTTGGGGCCATCCTCTCCCTTGGGCCCCGAGACTCCAGGCAGCCCCGGGCAGCCCCGGAGAATGGTGAGCTTGTCCGAGCCCTCCAGACCCAGCAGCTTCACCTCTGCAGAGAAACAGTGTCCGGGCAGTGTCACCAGCCTGGGCCCGGAGGCCCTGCACAGCCACGGGCAGGTCACTGGACTCCAGGGCACATGCCACCTGGGTAGATGGCTGCTGCCAGTCCACCTGCTTAGCTAGAGCACTGGCCTGGAAGCAAGGTCCCCTCTGGAGGGGACTTGGTATGTCCTTACTCAGGCTGGAGGTGAGGGGGGTGGAGCCTGGGAGCCCCACCTGCCTGAGGGGGAGCTCGGCCCCTCAGGGCTGTGAGTTACAGGACGGTCACCGAGGCCTCATGAGCTTCTGCCCCCTCTGCACCAAAAGGGATGGGAATAGGGCTGGGCAGCGTTGGATGGAGGAATGTGGGGTGAGAAACACATCACTCCAGTCCCCGGGGAAGGCTGAGGACACGGGGCTTCAGGAAACAGTAGTCAGCATTTCTAAGACAAGGGAATTGGGACCTTGGGACCTGTTTGATTAAAAAGCAAATATATGTAGCTGGGCTCAGTGGTGCACACCTGTAATCCCAGCACTTGGGAGGCTGAGGCAGGAGGATCATGAGTTCAAGGCCAGCCTCAGCAACTTAGCGAGAGGCAAGGCCCTAAGCAACTCAGTGAGACCCTGACTCTAAATAAAATACAAAATAGGGCTGGGGATGTCACTCAGTGGTGGAGTGTCCTGCATTCAATCCCCTCCGCTCCCCAAAAAAGCAAATATGTCCTAGGAGAACGCCTGATCTATGGGACTAGACAGGGCTCTTTCTGGATATGGCCCCCTGGGTGAGATGTCCTTCTGTCCTTCCAGCTGCCCTCCACTGGAGCAGGCTGCAATCTACTGTCTCTGTTTCCTTCATGAACACGCTATTGGCCCTCAGCTGCTCTGCCCCCAGCAAGGACCTTCCCCAGGGGACAAGACCAGCGAGCCAGGCTCCTGCCCCAGGCCCTTGCCCACAGTTCCCAAGTCAATCCCTGCTCTCCTTACAGACTCCCCGAGGAAGTGTGGCAGCCCCAGGACGAGGGGTCTTGGGCCCTCTCTACCAAGAAGGCAGCAAAGGCCCCGGCACTTCACCTGCTCGGTGCCCAAGTCGGGCAACCAAGGCTGCAGAGGCAGACGCCCCGTGGGAGCCGCCTGCCCCTCTGCCCCTTGACCTTGGGCATGCCGCTCAGGGTCTCTGCCCTCCAGCACCTTGTCCGGGAGGAAGCCAAGCCTCAAGTCTTTGTAAGAAGATGGTGTAGAGGGACACTAGGTAGTGAGCAATGGGTGGGTGGTCACCAGCGTGCAGACCAGAGAACAGTCTGACTCACCTGGACAGGTGTCGGCAGCCTGCGCAGCCGGGTCTCTGAAGTACAGGAACAAGACCAGCAGGACGGCGAGCCCTGGCGCCATGGCGACCCTGCTCAGCTCCAGGTCCTCCTCTTGACCTGGCAGAGGCCGCAGGTTTTATAGGCAGGGAAGCCAGCGCCGGCCTGGGGCTATGGTTTCCCAACTCCCGAAGGCTCACCACTTCCTATGGGCCCTGCCTCTCCCAGAAGGAGTTATGAAATGGTGTCAGAGGATGTGTCCTTCCAGCCAGGACCAACAAGCTGCCTGCCTCATGGGGCTCACTTCCCCTACAAGGACACCGGTTCCCAGCCCAGAGAGCACCCTCCATCCCCTCTGCTGGAAAGGGAGGATGGGCAGCCCGCGGGACCCGTGGGCAGCTCTAGACCTCCACAGCTTGTGCAGGGGCTTCAGCCTCTGGCGAGGGGAGCAAGCTGCTTCCAAAGCCAGAGCTGCTGGGCCTGGTGGACTCAGCAGGGTCTGGACTCCAGCAGGAGCCAACTCAGGGCTCGGGCGTCCCCAGGCTTCCTGTGTTGGGATGCATCGGAAGGGTGGACACTTGAGTCCACCTTGCAGTCCAGAGGAACGGCTTTGGAAGGAAGTCAGGGTCAGGTTGAGTCATCCGAGTGGGTCCCAGGGGTGAATCCCAGTAGCTTTCCAAGAAGAGAGAGACAAGAATGCACGCATGTGCACATGCACACATATATGCACATGCATGTGCACACACAGGCACACACACATGTGCACACACACACTCACAGTTGCACTCGCATATCCCTATCTCTTGCCAAGTGATGCTCAGGGCATCTCGGGACCTGGCCAGCAAGCAGCATCAGCAGGACTGGGCTGTGGCTCAGTGGCACATGGAGGCCCTGGGTTCTATCCCAGCACCAAACAGTCATCACCAAAAGTGGCCACTGGGCCTTGTGCCTCCGGAACCCTGAGCCAAACACACCTTTTCCTCTGTGACCCACCCACCCTGTGCTGTTGTTTCCAGCAACAGAAAATGAATGGACGTGGTGGAATTCCATCAGATACAGACACCGTCAGGTTGGACCAGGGAGAGTGAGAGACTTCAGCGATGGTGTCTAGGTGTTTGGGGCCACCCATCCCATGGAGGATGATCAGACAGAACATCATGAAAGATTTGCTTGGAGGCACAGAGAAGCCCACCCAGCTCCAGCAGCCCCAGAAACTCTGGAGACATGACCCGCATCAGGGACCTCTGCTGTGAGTTTGCCAGGCACTAAAAGGCAGTGGGGGCTGGGCAGTCACTCTGACACTGCAGGACAGGTCAGGCCTAGGTCTGCAGAGGGTGTGGACTTGGGCTGCACCCTAGGACTTGGGGTACGCCGACAGCAGCCAGTCCTCGCGAGGACTGAAAACTGCTCTTGAGACAGCAAGGCATCCCAGGGAACAGGTCCACTCCTGAAGTGACTTCCAAGTCCTTCCAGAGTGTGGGTGTCCTCAGGCTCCCAGCGGGAGCCACAGAGCTTCCTGAAGGAGATGCAGCCTCCCAGGCAGCACCTGATTTCTACGCTGCTTTTATTTTTTCTTTCTTTCTTAAATTAAATGTCAGAACACAATTGAAGTTAAACAGGTTCACAAGGAGGAGAAACAACACGTGCCAGAAGCAGCAGGGGAGCAGATACGAAGCAGATCTGCAGGGACCATTGGGGACGTGGCAAAGCAGCCACCCGCTGAGGACAGGAGCAAATGAGGAGGCTGGCGCCCACCACTGTAACACGACAGTGAATCTAGGGAGTCTGGGAGAGGCGGACATGGAGCTGCCTCCTCAGAAGACATGACTGAGCCCATAGGAAATCCCAGTGATCCCACAGATCAGCTGTTGGGATGAGCCAGTTCAGCGAGACCCAATGGTGCTTCTAAAAACTGGGCACAAAGAATTGAAAGCGAACTACTGAAAATTTACAGAACAGCTCCCAAGTCAAATAGCTGAGATGGGAACTCACAGAGTGCGCTTTGTCCTCTGTGCAGGACCTAAAGAAGACTGGACGTGGCAAGTCCAGCCCGCGCTCACGGGCAGTCCACACGGCCTTGTGCTGAAAGACATGTTTCCTCTCCTTTGACCTGAAGATTCGCTGCATTATCAATTAAATTCCCATTTTCTGGAGATGCTGGAGAAGAAGAATTTAGCGTTTATGTGAAAGCTGAGATGACCTTGCTCAGGAGCCAGGAGCAGTCTGCTCCACTCAGGACCCCGCTTGTTGCAGATCTGCTGGGCGTGACCCCTAGCACTGGCACACGCGGCCCATGGAGCCCAACGAGGGGCCCAGGAGCAAGTCCAGGCACGTTCTGACCTTTGACTTAACAACAACAATGGCTGTGTAGAGAAATGGGGAACGAATTAACTTTTAACATGTTGCAGGGACGAGGGGACATTCTCATGAGAAAACGAGAAGTCAACTTGACTTTTATCATACCAAAAAAAAAAATCAATGTTGGAAAAACTGCAAACCCCAATGTAGAGGGAGAAACAGCAGTTTTAGATCAAATTATAAGCTATCAAATAGCTTCAGAGGTATTTTATTCAGGACAGAAAATCACTAAGCATAAAGGGAAAGTTTAAAAACTGACACAGAGATTAAGAACATTTGTTTTTCAAAATACACCACCAAGAGAGCAGAGAGACAAGCCACAGGGGAAGGAGATATTTCAACACAGGCGAGTGACAGAGGACATGTATCTGGGGTACAGATCCCTGTAAATCAGCCCTCTCGCGGAGCAGGGTGTGGGAAGGAGGCTCCGGCAGGCTCCAGAAGGTGGCATGGGCAGGGGTAGGAAAAGGAGCTGCTGCCCACCTTCGTACCTGAACGAAGTCACAAGTCACTGGAGACACACCACCCACACCCCCGCTCAGCTGAGGGCTGGAGTGTTCAGAGCAGCACGCTATGCACAGTCTTGGTGAGGATCAGAGGAAACCGAGGCTCTCGTGCCTCCACCAAGCATGCACATTGGCGCAGGTGTGTTGGAAAACCAGTTGGCATTATTTCCTGCCTTGTTTCCTGGGACTCCTGTGACAACCAGCAAACTCTAACCAGCAGCTCAGTTCTGCTCAGCAGAATCCTGGCCCAGCTGCAGAGCGGACACGGGCAAGAAGGCCCAGCCCATGATGGACACAACCAGGATGTCCATCTGCTGCCGAACAGGCCCCCTCCAGGCCAGGCCACTCTGGGGACTCCCCTTCACCAATAAAATCCACCAATTACAGCTTCCTGCAGAAGCTCCATGGGAATTCACAAATGAAAGAAGCCTGAGGTGGAGAATGCTCATCCCTTCACTGCGTTGGTGTGTGCCGAGGTCCAGCCCAGCAGGGGTCGTGGCACAGCTTGGTGGGGGGAAGGCGTCGGCGACAGAGTAAAGTGACAGACTCGCAGATCTGAGGCTTAGTTGTAACTTTACTGTTACATGGCTAAGTTCTAAGTCCAGCTACCGTTTCACACACGATCTATATATATATCTATACATTCAGCTTGAGTGCATTCTTTTGAGGTTACATAGAAGGGGAGGTGTTGAAACTCTAAGGAAATGTGATGGACATAAGTATAATCACAACAAATCAAGTTCTATTTAAACAAAACATCACGAAACCATTAACGGGTTCTGGTTTTCGTCTTATTAGGAACAGTAAGAGTCGAGGCCATCCTCATAAACTATATAGGTTTTGACACGTCATGGTTTAAAGTCATGTCAAGGATAACGAATACTTGTACTTAGACATCTCTGGGAGGCTGAAGCATAAATACCTTTTGACCTGTCTATAGTATGTAAAGTGGAACTTCCTTCTGCTAATAGTTAATTGACACCCAAGACACAGCTTCCCATCAATCTTATATGCAATCCACTGAGGTCCCTGAACTGTGAAAAGAGTTTCCCTAAGAGGGGGGCACATCCTGGTTTGGGTTAAAGCAGACAGGCAGTCTGGCTGCATTAAGGTAACTGAGAGCAGTGGGCAATAACTCTTGTTGATCTGACCCACAACATTTTTTCTGTTTGCTTAAGGTAATATTAATATGAAAATAATTAACTTGAACAGTGTTATTTTTATGTTCCAAATCACTTAGTATCTAATTATCTACTGAAATCTTTACTGATACCAAAAAGAAATAACATGAAAACAAGAAAGAGCATGCCACGTCCACATTTCCCAGAAGATTAGACCGTGCAAGAATCTTCATTATTCCCAGTGGAACCATGTCAAGCACTGAGGGGAGCAGTGGTGGGCATGGCAGGTGTGAAGTTCAGAAGGAGGCAGAGCTGGGCCCCAGTGCAGGGTGGGAAGGGCCAGGGTTACAGCGGCCACTCACCTGGGTGCCGCGTCAATCCACCTGTACTTGGCGAATGGATGTTATGTGTCACTTTTTTAAAAGGGGGGAATGTGAATAAGATGAACAGGACATGTGGGTGCCACTGTCACCCCCTGGAACCTGTTCCCAGCTGCCGTGGGTGTGGACAGGAGGCCTGGGAGGCTGAGGGGGTGCAGCCCACCCACTTCCCTGTTGTCGTGACCCAGCTCTGTCCTGAACATGGACCACACCCCGCTCTGCCTCTCCACAGTGTCAGATTTTACTGAATGACAGTGAATTCCCGGGCGACACCACTCTCATCAGTGGCAGTTCACTGGATACGGTGGGTCACCCGGGGTCATAAGCTGGCAGTCCCAGGTTCTTTATTCAGTCTTAATTTCCAACATCTGTGAGACTCAGGGCACACATCGCACTTGACACAGCTCTGCACACAGGTTACAGGAGGGCCAGGACACGGGGAAGGCGGCCGCAGGTGCCGGAGGCAGAGAGCAGGTACGAATGCAGAGGCACCTTGGCAGACGGGGGGATCAGGAACCAGCCAAGGACTTGTTCAGGGCGCAGGCATGGCAGAGCACCGGGGCTTATCCTAGGCCAAGGTCCAGAGGGCGCCAGCCTCAGGGTCACACTGGAGTGCCAGCCTGTGACGTCAGCCTGGAGTGGGACTTACATGGCCATCACCGGCAGGAGAAACCGTGCTCTACTGAAGCCCCAGGACAGAGATGTGCAGGGTCATTGCTGCCCTGACTATCCTGGGTGAGGCTGGTGATGAGTGACCAGGTGACAGGGTCAGGGTGGTGCCCTGTCCAGGCTCAGGCGCCCCTCCTTCAATGGGGCTCGAGGGAGGGGCTGCATCCTGGGTGGTCTGGTGTGTTCCCTAAGCTCTGGGCCTGGTTTTTCCACACATTCATGTGCTTCTGATTAATCTGGTGAGAAACAGGTGGTCATTTTTATTACCATGATCCATTTATTTATCAGCGTGTGCCTTATGGTACTGCCAAGGCAGATGGTGGCTGTTGACTCGTACAAACAAGGTGTGGAGTCTGTACCCTGAGCACTTACATTCAAAATGGAGCAGCTCAGGGCAAACTGGGGCTTTAGGAAATGGGGTGACTCCATTTAGGAGTTAGGCTGGAAACTGCTGTTCTTACCCCACGAAGTGACTCGGGGCAGGCGCAGCCTGAGAGCTGCTGTTCTACACCATGGAGTCACTCAGGGCAGGTACAGCCTGAGAGCTGCTGTTCTACACCATGGAGTCACTCAGGGCAGGTGCAGCCTGAGAGCTGCTGTTCTACACCATGGAGTCACTCAGGGCAGGCGCAGCCTGAGAGCTGCTGTCCTGCACACCATGGAGTCACTCGGGGCAGGCGTAGCCTGAGAGCTGCTGTTCTACATCATGGAGTCACTCAGGGCAGGTGCAGCCTGAGAGCTGCTGTCCTGCACACCATGGAGTCACTCGGGGCAGGCGCAGCCTGAGAGCTGCTGTTCTACATCATGGAGTCACTCAGGGCAGGCGCAGCCTGAGAGCTGCTGTTCTACACCATGGAGTCACTCTGCGCTGAGAAGCACCTGGAAACTGCTGTTTACACCTTGCGGAATAACTCAGAGATGGTGTAGTTGGCGCTGCACAGCTTTCCATCTTTTTGTGGGCTGAGCACTGACTGCTGCTTGCTCTGGCTCCATGTGCTGCATCTGCAGCCGGAGATGAACCTTTAGGGTGCTGGGCAGAGGCAGTGGTCCTTCCTCCTGGGCTGTGCCCAGCGCCAGGCCACCCACCCACAGTAGGCAGGACTGAGACTCCGGTGCTGTTAGTGGGAGGGTGTGTTACCCAGGAGGTCGTGCTCAGTCCTGTGAAACAGTGGAGCCTGGCGGCCCAGCCACAGGAAAGGTGCTCTGGCGGGTTGCGGTGTGGATCCTGGGAGATCTCTGGCTGTGCTCACAACCAGGGCAGCCCTGGGGCTGACCCTGTCCAAGACCTGGTCGTCTTTGGCCCTGGCCCACTCCTCCAGCGTCCGTGATGCTACACATGAGAATGTGCCCCTAGGACCCCTCTTCTCCGAGGCCTGGGTGCATGCCCTGCCCTGGACTGCCTGGAGGGCTGTGTGAAAGGGAGTTTCACGTGACTGGACCTGGTAGGGGTCTGCACACTGGTCCCCTGGGCACATTTGCTGACTGTGTGACATTCTAACCTGGAGCCCTTGTGCTGGCCAGGAGACCATAGTCCACCAAAGTCCCCTCCACCAAATTGTAGATGTTTCTCTTCGGGGGAGGAGGAAATCAAGACTTGCTTTGAACGATGCTGGATGTTTCCGCGTCCACGGGGTCCCTGCTCCCCAGCCTCAGGTCACCCCACCTTCCTGCCTGGGGGTTTAGCTGGCCCTCTTCCACCCCTGGGCTCAGAGGCATCCCGCTTCCTCATTCTCTCCCCTCTGAGGCCCGCTGCTGTGCTGGTTCTGGGCAGGGTGTCCGTCCATCCTAAGGCCTCAGGTCACACACTTGCAGAAGCCTGACCCTGTTCCCACCAGAGATTATTCCTGGACCAGTCCAGGGGAGACAGGCCTGGGCACCCCTCCTCCTGGTTGCGTCCACTTTGTCTACGGAAGCCACGTGGAGCAGCCGGTGCTGGGGGGACGTGAGCAGGCGCGGCCGCTGTGGGTGGCAGCCTGGCTGCCATGCAGTCAGCCAGCCCTCAGCCAGCACGCCAGGTCCCAGGCGAGACCAAAGGACGTGACAACCCTTGGGCACACACCCACCCCCATCAGGGATAATATGTAAGAGACCGAAAGTGGGAGCAGCCACAGGTCCATCCCTGGTGAATGAGCAGGACCACCCTCACAGGTGGGCCATCCCTTCCTGGGGGAGGAGCGGCCTTCCGATTCTGGCTCCAGGGCAGGAGAGCCTCCAAGGCCAGCTAGATGAGCGGAGCCAAGCCACGGGTCGTGGGGCCATTCCTACAAACGTCCAGAATAGACCAAGTCACAGAGAACGCAGATTAGGCCTTGCCAGGGAAGCAGGGAGGGCGACAGGGTCTGGCAAGGACAGACCAAGGGTCCCCGGTGGGTTTCCAGGTCAGGACTGTGTCCTCGGCTGGAACGTGCTGGGGGCTGACAAGTCTGGGAACACAGCAAGCGCCACTACCTTGCGTGCTTCCAAGGGTGAACTTTATGTCTGTGAGGTGCTTCTCAATAAAGCCATTAAAGAAAAAGAGTGCGGGGAGAGGAGGGGAAGGTGAGGCCAGGCCTCCCCGACCCTGGGACCCAGCCCAGGGCCCGTGGACACAGCGCAGGGGCTCCAGCCTCGGGGACGGGAGAGTCCACTCCTGTGCAAGGCCTGGCCTCGCCTCCCCGCCTCCTTCCCTTCCTGCCTCCCCCTCATCTCCCGGGTCTTGCACCTTCTCCTTGCCAGGGCCCTGCAGACCGTAGGGGCAACGGTGTTTTAAAGGCCCCTTCCGGCTACTACGGACCCCAAGGTGCTCAGCAGCCCTGGGAGCAGGCAGAGGGCCAGAGCCAGGACCTTGGGCGGCACCAGCCACAGGAAGGAAAGCTTCTGCTTGGTGTTGCCCGAGGGTCACACAGGGCCACAGGACGGGAACCCCCAGGGCTCCCAGGAAGCTTTCCTCATACTGTGTCCTTTTCATGTCCCAGAGATAATGCGAGCGGGCGCAGAGTACCGCCAGGCGCCTGGAGACAGCTGACCAGTGTTTGCAGGTAATAGTTTGTGTCAGAGCAAATTGGAATTTATCTCTCAGGAGGCAGGTGACCCCCTCCAGAGCTCTCCAGCGTCCCTGGGACCAGCGGGCTCGCACAGGGCTGCTGGCTGAACACAGACCGAGCCGGCGCACCTCCAAAGAGCCCTCCTCGCCCGTCCTGTTCTTAATATCTTAATTGAGTCCGCGAGCCCTCGGACACCATGGAGAAAACAAACCTCACCACGTCCTCCTCCAGCTCCGCACAGGATCAAGGTCATGTTCACCTTCTGGAAACTCAAGAAACAAAGCCGGGAAGGAGGTTGTTTTCCTGGGGGTTGGTGTTGTGTTGTGCTTGTTCTTGTTTAGTTTTGTGTATATTTTTAAAGCTTGTGAACAGAGGAGAAAAATCCAGGGGCATGTTCCCACTAAGTTAAACTAGTCGTTCTTAAAATCCCGAAGCCTTCTGCGGCTTTTATTCCCAGGACCAGTACACAATCTGCTTTGCTCTTGATTTAAACATGCTGACAAGCCGCTGCCCGCTTGCCCGTGCAGCGCGAGAGTGGATTGGGGCTGTCATATATAATGCATGAGGCGGGAGCAGTGGATGCCGGAAGGGGGGACAGGATCTGCGCGGAACACGAGGGGATCCACTGTGGAGCTCTGTGCCCAGAGTCACTGTGTAAACGTAATTACCCTGCATAAAAGAACGGGATGAGGCTGCGCAGGACAATTGTTCATCGGAGTGGATTTAATTTTTAAACTTGCATTAGGACCGGATTAACCTTGCTGAAGGGTATTGTGATGTGGGCAGAATGTATAAAACTAATCCCGGTTCCGCACAGCCATCCTGGAGAGAATTAAACATTTATTGCACATAAACGCCTGCTCCTCAGCCTCCCACCCCACTGCCCAGCCACCTCTGTGTGGCAGGTTCTCTGCCCAGTGGAGCAGGACACAGGCCCCTGGCTTCGGCCTGACCTTATGCTGCGTCCTCCCTCCTGCCAGCATCCCTGGTCCTGGTCCTTCTTCTGAGGAGAGGCAGCTGTGAACAGGCAGGTGGGTTGCAGGTGCCCACAGGCATAGGCACATATACACTTGTTGAGACGCAGTCCCTGCTAGGGTTCTCCCTCAGTGGAGGAGAGATCTTTGGAAGGCAGAGAGGCTGGCCCTGGTCAACACTGCATCGCCCGCCTGCTGTTCTATCACCTGGAGGCGCTCCATGTGAAGAATCCCAGGGAAGGCTCTGATTGGCTGTTCATCAACCAATCATCGCAGTGGAGGGAAGTGGAGTTGGAGCTCAGGGCAGGCTGTCTCAGATGGTCAAGGTGTGAGCAGTGACAGTCCCACATCGCAGGAAGCCCTCCAGCCCTGGCAAAGCAGAATGGTTGGTCACTCTTTGCGCTCAAGAATCCATCTAGAACTTTCCAAATCTGATAAGTGGATTGGGTAAGCAGGTCATAGCCTATTTCTCAAATTCTTTATTTTCATAATTTCCCAGTAAACTCCTTCAACAACAAACATTTCAAAAGGAACAACAAATAGGAACTGAAACAGGGTTACACAGCTCATCCTGCGGTTTCCTTACTGAAACACGAATCCCCACTTCATCTTGTGGTTCAGCTGAAGCTGCCTTGGGGAACCTCCTGCTGCCCCCAGCCCCACACCTGCAGCACATTTCTCTGCAAAGCACCGCCATGGGCACACCTGGGGCGTTTGGGAAATACCCACTGTGGAGTTGGCTGCAGGTCTGTTCACTCCTACAAGTCCTGAGAGAAAGCCCAGGGAGCTCCTGATGGAGACCATCATGGATCCCAGGCTGTGGGGACATCGGGGTAGTTTCTGTTCCTCCCTTTGAGCAGGAGGAGAAGGCCCATGACCTACACAGAAGGCAGGAAGAGGACAGAGCTGGTGGTAGGAAGGACTCTGGGTGGCTGACTCAGCCTTGCCCTGAGCCTGTGCTGGGGCCTTGGGTCACTGGGCAAGGTCCTGGTAGAGCAGGAGTCCACAGCCAGTGGAGCCATCTTGGTTTAGGTTTCAACCACCTGTGAAGTGAAAGGGTGTCCACAGTGACATAATGAGAGGTGACATCCATGGAGGACTCCGTGGGATGTAGCTAGGAACCATCACCTTTCTTTACCCCCTTTCGGGGGTGTCCTTCCCTCTCATTTTACATTTGAGGACACCGAGGTCACCTCGAGTAGGTCATGCAGCAAACCTGGGCATGGGCGAGTGTTGGGTGCACAAGGGGCAGCAGCTGTGCAAGGAGGAAGATTCTTGCTTTCTCTGGACAAGAGCTTGTGTCCCCCAGGGTCACTCCCGGGCTCCCTGCCCGAGGCTCAGCTTTCAAATCATTCTGTTTCCTCCAATCTTCTCTCTCTGGTTTAGCTCAGCTGAGAGGATGCAAACACTATGTGACTAAAATAATTTCCACGCTCCTGTAAGGGCTGTAAGCTCAGCCTTGAAGGGAGGGTCTCGTTCTTCGTTCCCTTGCTTTTGAACATGCTTCGACTACCAACCGGATAATTATGTCAGGGAAATGATCAGTTAAGTCAGGGCGTTTCCCCGTCCCTGGCTGACGAGCCAGGGTCCCTTCCCCTCTGCCTCCACCCACACTGAAGAGTGGAAGGAACTGCTGGGGTGCATTGGGATGTGGGAACATGCCGAGCCCCACTCCTGTGTGGCCTGGGTTTGTCCCCGAATCAGGGCTCAGGCTCAGCTTCAGCAAGACCCTGGCGGCAGCCCTGTGGGGTCCCCTCCCTGGCCCTCAGTGCGGCTGCTGAGTGCCCACGTTCCCACTGGGCCAGGGCACCCTGCACTTTCCTGTCTTGCTCTGTGCTGCAAACGCATCCCTGGGCCTGGTCAGGACAGGGTCCCCTGCCTGAGAGTGGGACGCTCTCCCCGTGCCCTGGAGGTGGGGAGGGCAGGTCCTCCATCTCGCTCAGAGGGCAGGATTGACGGTTGTGCTTTGCCTCGAGGCAGAAGGAGGAGGGAGGATCCTGAGGTCCAGCCAGCGTGTGGAGGCTTGGCATAGGGAATCAGGGCTGTTTTCCAGCTGTCACTTCCACTTGCTAGGTGACAAAGTGAAGGCTCTAGCAGGAGCCCATGTGCCAATCACTACCAGAAATGGAGTCAACGGAGCTCAACTCTGCAACTCAAGCTGGCACCAGGGTGTGCCACCTGCCCACGAGGTGCCAGCCTGCTTCTGTGGCCTCTACCTTGTTGTTCCTAGAAGGAGGACCATGCTCTGAAAGTCACCTGTGTGTGGCCCTGGAGAGACTGCTCACAGCCCCCAACCCTAGAAACTTCCAAGAACCTGGAGGTTCCTGGAGAAGCTCCCCTGGAACCGGTGCTGGATCAGGCTGGTGAGGCCTCTCCTGGTTGTTCTGAGCTTCAAATGCCTCATCCCAGGGGAGGAAAGACCCTCAACAGCCCCCAAACCCCCGCATCCAGTCTGCCCCCACTAGCTACAAATCTATGCATTTGACCTCCTCAGAGCCCAGGAATCCACCCTCTTTCCTCCCCTCCAATGCTCCCAGGTGGAGCCTGGAAGACCCCTGTGTGTCCCAGCTGGCCCCCTCCGATCCCTGCTGCTGTCCTGGAGCTCTGAGATCATGTCTGCTCTCCTGAGCACACGGCTGTGGCCTGGGCACCGGGCTGGGGTCGAGAGGTCCCTCCAGCCCTCACAGACTCAGGGCACTTGATGAAAGACAGGTCTCGCTCTGACCTGATTGAGTCACCTGGTGCTGGGAGAGGCCGTGTCTCTGGCAGGGTGGCCACTCTGAAGAAGCTCCCAGGCTTCCGGGGAGAGAGAAGCAGGCACCGGTTAGAGCTGGTGTGACGAGTCTCCCGGAGGCAGCCACCGTGTGTGACTGCAGAGGACAGAGGTGACCAAGGCGGGTGGGTGGGGCTGGGTGGGGGTCTGAGCAGCCCTGGGGGGCCCCCGGCAGCCTGGAGTGGCCTGTGTGGGTCAGCGTGTGTTTACTGAGCCCTGAACACAGTGCGCAGACCCCCAGGAGCTTGCTTACCTTCGCCTGCAGCAGGGTACAGAGGACAGGCACGTGGCCGTGCACAGTCAGGTGGAGATTAATGTTTGCAGAAAGGTAAAGTGGGGCGAGGGGACAGAGAAGGACAGAGAGCTGCACTCCACCCAGAGTGGCTGAGAACACATTCGACCAGGTGACGCCCGAGCAGGACTCAGGTAGGTGCTGTGGTCTCACCCCCAACAGCTTCTCTGTCCTTGCAGCAGCCCAGTTCTGTGAACAGAACGGGCTCAGAGAGGGTGACTACCAGCCCAGAGGTGCACAGTGTTGGTGAAAGGAGGAGAGACAAAGTCTTGCCTATTCCGGAGCCCCTCTCTCCATGCTGAGTGGACCAGCCAGATGACCTTGGAGGAGGTCATGTGGAGGAAGTAAGTGTAAGAGAGGACAGAAAGCGGAAGTCCCTGGCGAGCAGTGTGGTTTCCTTTACTTTCTGAATTTGTTGCAGTGGGGATTTATACCTTTAATTACCAGGTTGGCCAGAGCTTTTATGGTAATTTAAATGTCCCCTTTTTAGGATAGGATGACCTGGTCACTTTGGAGTGACCAGGGTCTCTCCCAGTGTTGACAGGAGTTGAAGGAAGATCTCTAAGTGCACTGGGACCCCCGCCCCTCCCCAGGCAAAGCCCCGCAGACCCTCCTCCAGATAACACAGAGGGCACAGCTCACCCAGCCCGAGCTGCTATTCACAGGGGACCTCGACCCACGTGCCCGATGACAAGCTCTCAGAAAAGCAAGAATGGGAGCCCAGGGGTTAACAGCGTCAGTCCCCTGCCTCTATTGCCAGGGCCTTGGGAGAGAGACTGGAGGTGACCCAGTCCTCCCAGGACGGGCTGGGCGCTCAGCCCAGGGTACAACCCCGGCTCGGCCCTGCCTGGCCCACTGGGGGGCCTGGCTGGGGGGCTCCTCCGAGTGAGCTTGGAGGAAGCAGGATCAAGTCCTGGTGTTTAAATCCCCACAGAAGAGCCGCTCCTGCCCCGCTCCTGCTCTGGAGTGGGGGCGCCTCTGTCTGCGTCTCCGCGCTTTGTCCTCCCCCTCCGAGCACCCCAGGCTCTCTGCTCTACAAAGGGGCTTTGATTCTCTGCCGAGAATCTGGGCCACAGGCTCCAAGCGAGACCGTTCCTCCTGGGAGGAGCAGGAGGAAAACGGTTTTGCAGGCTGTAGGTAATTAAGTCACCACACAGTCAAGGAACAGGAATTATGTGATGATTAATCCCGGGGACGGCGGGGAGATTTTTCATCTTCCAAGTTCTCCCGGCTCCTCATTAATCATCCCGGCCCAGGGGGAGGGAAGGGCCCGTTCTCTTCCTGCGAGTGGGGAAACTGAGTCGGCAGCACCCACCGCGCTGCTCCCCCGGGCCCGGGCTGGGTGCAGGTGTGCAGGCTCCTCCTGCCTCTGTCCTGGAGGCTCCTCCCTGCCTCCAGCCTCGCCCGGGCACACACGCAGGAATCAATAAAAATGTTATTTTAGATAAAGAGAGAGCCAGCCGCTCAGCTCGGAGGCTGCCGTCGCCGGCCACCTCTGTCTTTGTTCTCCTGCGCACTGGCAGCCCCCAGCCTCGCTCGAGAGCGGCTGTCTTCCCATTTTCTTAGCGAGCAGTTTAAGGGAAAGCAGCGTTTTGCTCTCAAATGCCTTCCTTTTCCAACTGGGACACACTGCTATAAATACCGCGCATCCTGTTTTGCATTCCGATTGTCCTGGAAGTGTGGGGCTGTAAATAACATGCGCTCGCCGCTCCAGACAGGATTATTATTATTTTTCTCTCCCCAGTTCTGGAGCTGGTGATAAATTAAACATTTCTTTCGCTCCCCACGCCCTGCAGCTGATGTGCAAGATGGAGCGGGTTGCTCTGCACCTGCCATCAGGCTTGGGGTGACCTGTGGGTCCCCAGGAGGTTGAGGAGGAGGCTAGGTCAGGAGGGAGCTGGTCTCAGCGGGGTGAGGACGGGGACGGGAGTGTTTCTGAATCAGCGCTTCCCATTGGGGGTTTCCTTCCAATGATAAAGAGGCTACCCCAGATCAGAGGGCGTCTCTCTACATAGGGGAGAAACCCAGGCTGTCGGGAGATTGCCTTTTCCAAACACAGTGACCATAGTCCACCGTGGCTAAGCCTCACACCAGCATGGCAGTGGCTTGTTCTCTGGGGCGTTGGGCTTGTGCTGGCAGGAGTGGCCACTGCCCTGGGTCCTTCCTGGCAGCAGCAGGGGTTACGGGCATCTTGGGGGAGGACAAGCCCCCCAGCTGGGGGGTTCACAGGCCTGGCTCAGCCCTCACCTCACTCCAGGCAGCCTCTGAATCTGGGTTTCCTCCTCTGATATAAAGGCAGACAAATGGGCCTCCTTAGGCCTTCAGGGAACTAAGTGACCAAGGACCACAGACCTGTCTAGACCGACAGAGGCCACCAAGAGCAGTGAGGACAGAGAGGGCTGGGACATCCCATCCCACGTACAGCCCCGAGGTGCTTTGCTCATTCCAAGATCCATGTGTCCATCAGGAAGCTCACAGTGGACAGAGCTGGTGGCAGATTCACACCCAGATATGTCTTGGCACTGCCCGGGCTCAGGTGGGCGAAGGCCAGGTGGGTGGAGGGCCCGCCTCTTTCCCCTCCCAGGCCGCCCAGAGCAAATCAGTTTCCTGTTTTGATTCTGACTGACCCACAGCCCTCAGGCCACCCTTCCAAACATGGCCAGAGGGGGCTCTGTGTCTCCTGAGGCCTGGCAGGAGACCAGAGAAGCCAGCATGCTCGCCATGGCTGTCCACAGAGCCCTCAGGTTCCGGGGGAGCTCCAGGGCCAGGCCTGGGTGGCGGCTCCCCATTCCCCATCTTCCAGGCCCCCAAACCTTCCAGGTGGTTGTAGGAACACGATGCCCCTGAGACACCCCGTTTCTGCAGCAGCTTGGAGCTGGTGGGCCGCGGGGTCAGGGGGCAGGACTCGCGGAGAAGAGTTGAACCCAGCTGGCTGATGGCTTTCCCTCCCAGTCTGGGGCAGCGGGGCCTGCACACCTGGCCTCCCCGGGTCCCTCCTGATGTCCTGCGCTGCCTGCATCGCTGCCCCCCAGGCTGCTGGGCTGAGCTGAGTCCAGGACAGCTTGGCGGCTGGCTCGGGCGGCAGCTGCTGGCTCACGTGCGCTTTGGCCCGCAGCCTCGTTAAGCTCCAAGAGTGTCTGATCCAGAAGTGTCCCCATGGCTTCTGTCTCCACCTTTGTCCCCAGGCTGATCTGTTCCCTGTCCCCTGCCTGCCAATCTGGAGGCATTTCCTGGACGACGCCTCCCCAGCCCCAGTGCCGGTGTGAGCGCAATGGGAGGGGTGAGGCCCCGGAGCTGCTCAACCTCCCACCTTGGGCTGCCGCGCTCTTTAAAGGTGAGGAAACAGAGGCCCAGAGATGTGGAGGAAGCAAGTGGGCGTGGAGGACGCCAGCCGGAGCCAGGTCTGCCAGGCTGCATGGGGGGCTTGGCGGGTGCACACCTCCCCCACCCCTCCTGGCGCCTGGCACCCAACATGGGTGCCCCCGCCCGCCCAGCCTCAAATCCCACCCTCAGTCACCTCTCCCTGGGCAGCACTGTCCCCACAGGCTGCTCTGAAAGAACTCAGAGCCCACCTGAGTGCGCGTGGCCTGGTCACAGGGCTCCCTTGCTGGGACTTTCTGTGCAGGGGTGGCTGGGTGGAGAAGGCGCAGGGAGTGGGCACTTCTGCAGGGAGGATGAGGAGGGCCCGTGTAGGCCTATGACTTCACCTCCTGCTCTACATGGAGACCCTTCCTGCTCAGACAGGGGGTCCCAGGAAGGGAGGGAGGAAGTTGTCCAGGCCTCTGGCAGGACACGGATAGAGGGAGGCCTGGGCCCCCTTCTGCCAGGAGTGCCTGGCTGTGTCCCCTCCCTGGAGCAGAGCTGCACTAGGTCTGGGGAAGCCACCTGGAGGGTAGAGGGCAGAGGGCTGGGAAGCCCCCTCCACCTCTATCCCCGCATAGGTGCTGACCAGAGGCCTAGCCCATCGCCAACCTTCAAGACCCTCTGGCTGGGCTCCTGCACTGAGCCAAGATCCTGGGGTCACAGGGGGCCTCATGCACATGAGGCACAGACCTGGTGCCCGAGGGTGATTGTGGTGGACTGGGGAGGGCTCTGTGCTGAGTGCCCTGGGCCAGACACAGGGCTGGGTGGGTCCCCACACCCTGGACTGCTGGACAACTCCTGCGGGGAGGTGGCCCTCCCAGGGCAGACAGGTGGGGACGCTGACTGGGCTACACCCAGATCCCAGGCTGGAGCGGGAGGACAGTGCCCCTGTCCCTGGCTCCCCTGTGCAGCTGTGGCCATATCTTCTTTCCCTCTGAAGGGGACACAGGTGCTCACGTGGAGACACACGCGAGACACCCGGGACGCACACACGCACACGCACGTGCCTTGTGTGCTCACACATGCACCATCTGGCCATCCCCCTCACTCCCACTCCCACTCCCACTGCCTCTCCTGGTCCTGTGGGCTCCCGCAGGCCCCCTGAACCCGCACGCCACATGCCTGCCCAGCAGCGGCTCAGGAGGCAGAGCCTGGAGCTCTGGGATCCCTGCCACCAGCCTCACCTCTGGCCGGGGACGCGGGGGTCCCTCCCCTGCTCAGCCGAGGCTCCCGCCATCTGTCTCCAAGGACCCTGGGGACAGATAGGCTGTATGGCTCTGGGGCTGTTCTGCCTGAATGGGCCCAGTGAGCACAATGGCCCTCGTTTGCTGGGCAGACTGCTCCTCAAAACCCTCTTCCACACCCCATCAGTGTCCAGGGAGGCGGGCTGGGCTCCCCTTGGACAGAGGAGGCGGGCAGGAGCTGGCACAGCAGGCCACCTGGGAGCGCAGACCTGTGCCCTGTGCCTCATTCAGAGGCTGAGCCCCACCTGAAACCCACCATGCCCAAGTCCTTGGGGGCACTGCCAGCAGGGTGGAGGGCATGGGCCCCTTGGGAAGCACGCAGGGACTCTTCACGTCACAAGGAGCCCCTGAAGGCCGCCTTGCCACACTGCCAGCCCACACTGCCTCCTCCCTCACCTGCAGGGCTTTAGAGCAGCCCCTTGGCCTGGCCACATGTTGTGACGCTCACCCGGGTCCAAGGAGGTCACTGGCCTGGAGGAATAGGAGCTGGAGAATGCCCCAGCCTGACCAGGGCACCGCACTGACCCTGCTCCCTGTCCTCTGGTCACTTTGCCTTTCTGACCCCAAAGGGGCACCTCATTAGCTCTTCTGCTGGGCTTTCATCCAGGGGAGGACAGGGGCAGAGCTTTCCTCATTTCCAGAGGGGCGTCTGCCACCAAGAGGCCACAGAAATCCAGTGACAGGGCGGGGTGGGTGCCGGGGGCCTTGGTGGGCAAGCTCTGGGGAGCGCGGCGTGGGCGTCCTTACTGACTGGGCATTCTGACCGGGAAGTCCAGGCCACTCGTGAGGGGAGGTTGGGAGAAATGCAGAGCATTTAAGGAAATAATAGAAACACCCAGAAATAGCCGCCCTCAGCCCCAGGGCTCCTCCTCCTGTCTGCTGTGCACCTCTGGGCATGGCCGCCGGCCACCGGCCGCCGGCCTGGATTCCACGCTCCAGCCCGGTGACCTGGTGGACCCTTGTCCTCTCTTCCCTCCTGGACTCTGCACTGGCCACTGCTCCCGCTGCAGCTGTAGAGCTGGGATGACCTCACATGGCTCCTACCGCCCCTGCCCTTCCCTGCAGAGCCTGGGCTCGCCTCTCCTCCCGTCCTCCACTCAGCCCTCCGTGTGGGTGGAGGCCGGGCTCCCCGTGAGCGCCTGGTCCTGCTCACATCCTGAGTGCAGAGCTGGGACCATGCCTGGCCAGCTGACTATGGGAGCTGGCCCTACCCTGCTCCCTTCTCACCCTGGGGGACCCTACGGAGAAAGCCACTTGGGCGAGCCCCAAACCCACTGCTCAGGAGTGTGAGAGACCGAGGCCAGACTCCAGTCAGGTGGGGGCTCTCTGGGGCCTAAGCTTCCTCTGGGGGCATCTCTCCACCTCCAGCTTGTGAGCAGCTGAGTTGGGGCTTGCCCTTGGCACCCCTGCTCCCAAAGGGCCAATACCACAGGAGAATCTGGTACCTGAAGACCACTCCTGCCTCTGGCCCATCAGCATGGACCAAGGTGGCTAGAGTTACCATGACAGTGGGAACTTGAAAGTCTGACGTCACCCTGCTGTCAGTCAAACGTCAATAGGTGAGCTGGGTGTAGGTCAGTGGCAGAGCGCTTGCCTAGCATGTGTGAGGCACTGGGTTGGATTCTTAGCACCACATAAAAATAAATAAATAAACTAAAGCTATTGTGTCCATTAACGAAAAAAAAAAGTCAATAGGTGGACCTGGGCAGGGCTCTCCAGAAACTTCTCTCAGATCCCTAGAGGCACACAGCCCCTCTCCTCTCTGGGAGGACCACCCTCTCCCTTGAGAGTGTCCCCTTTCCCTTTTCCTGTCCTTTCCACAAACCCATCCCTGCGACTCCGGGAGGTGTCTGAAATCTTTCTGATCTGATCCCCAGCACTGGGGCTTGGCGGGGGCTCCATGCTGCCTTGGCTCCCGGGAGGCCCCGCTCTGTGACACCCTGAACACGCGTGTGCGGGGTTTTTAGTGAGCACATGCTTTCGGTTTGCTTTGGCCTACACCTGGGGCGTCACCACTGTCTTTAACCTCGTGATGAGTGGCCAGCCTGTTTCAGGGCTGGTGGCCGGGCTGTGATGGCCACCAATGGGAACACAGGTCTAACTCCACACCCTCCTGACACATCTTACTATTGGTCCTGTGGTCGCAGCCATCCACGTGGGTGTGAGAGGTTTATTCTGTGGGTTTGATGGCATTTCCCTGACAGCCAGAGCCACGACCATCTACCAACTGGCCCATCCTGGACATTTGGAGGAGACTATATTGAAGTCCCTTGCTGAATAAGAAGGAGAAGGAGAAGGAGGAGGAGGAGGGGGAGGGGGAGGAGGAGGAGGAGGAGGAGAGGGAGGAGGGGGGGGGGGGGGGGGGGGAGGGGGAGGGAGAGGAGGACTGGGTCATCTTTAAATGGTTGTGTGAAGGTGCTGTTTCTGGTCCTAGATCCAGATCCTGTCGGGGAGATGGTTTGTGACTACTTTCTCCCACTCCGTTTCCGTCCACTATCTTTTCCTCTTTATTTCTTAAAGAGCAGAAGTGTTTAGTTTTAATAAGTCTGGTTTTTCTGTTTTCTTTCTCCCTCAAGCTGTGTGTGGCTTTGGGTATCAAGTCAGAGAAAACAGTACCTGATCCAGGGCCCGCCTGAGTCCCTGGGCCGGCGCTGGCTCTCGGTTGCCTCGGGATCCGCTGCCCTAGCCTGTGAACACCCTTCTGCTGGAGAGACTGGCTCCCTGTCCAGGTGTCCTGTGCCCTGGCTGAGGATCTGGCTGTGTTCTCCAGACCCCAGTGCCTGGACCCCCTCCTCGGGCCTTGTGCCAGCACGCTGTCCCCATGACGGTCGCACAGCAGGGGTCTTGCCACCAGGGAGTCCGAAGCCTTAGGCCTCATTCTTTCTTCTGTTTCCAGAATGCTGGCTTTGCTGCCTCCCTTGAGTTTTCATGTGAATTTTAGCGTCAGCTTATCTAGCTCTAAAAACAAAAGAGCCAGGTAGGGTTTCCATAGGGATTAGGTTGAATCCGTGACCATGGGGGGGGGGGGGGGTGTGTGCTACCATCTTACTGGCCTGTCACCCCTCAGGACCGTGGGGCGTTCCTCCCTTTGCCTTGTCTTCTCTCACTATCGTTCAAATGTCCTGTGGTTCTCAGCGTCCCAGAGTGGCTCAGTTGACCCTCGGTTTTTGCTCTCTTTTATGTTATGTGAGTGGAATCATTTCTGTAGTTTCATTTTTGCCTGGTTCATTGCGAGTGTGTAGAAGTAGAAGGGATTCCTGTGCGTTGGTCCTGGTCCTGCCACCTTGGGGAGCCCACTCATTTGCCCTAGTGGAGTCTGGGAAGTCCCATCACCTGCAGGCTGAGTAGTTGTCTTCTTCCCTTTCCTATCAGGATGGCCTTGGCTACTTTCTCTTGCCTAATGGCTCCGGATAGACCTCCAGAGCAACCCTGAACAGAGGTGGCGAGAGAGGACCTTTGTGTCTTCTTGTTCTTGGGTGGGAAGACTTCCGTCCCTGTGCATTAACTGTGAAGTTAGCTGTGGGCGCTGGGTCACTTGTAAATGGTGACAAAGCCACTCCCCTTGGCCGTCTCTGCCTTTACTCTCTCTCTGCCTCCTCCGGGTGCGCTGTCCTCCCTCCTCTGACCCACAGACTGCGTCCAATGCCACTGTCAACCCTTCAGCTGCAGCCGGAATCTCAGGACCAACCCTGGGTGCTTTGTGCCCGCGTCTCCCGGGCAGATCATCTCGGCACAGTAGCTGGGTGTGAGCTGGAAGCAGAGAGGAGCAGTATGGCAATGCCAGAGCAGGCGTCCAGGTGCCACCTCCTCTCAGACCGGCAGCTGTCAGGATCCTTCAGGAGGGCACCGTGGGTGGATGGATGGAGGGTGAAGAGAGCGTGCTTTCCCCTTCAGCAACCAGCAGGCATTAGGGGAGAAAGGAAGCTGGGGAGCAGCGTGGACTGGAGAGAGCTTTCCCTAAACACCTTGCAAATTCATTTATTCAGTGAATCTTTATGCAGCTCTTATCATGCATCCAGCACTGGGGGAAAGAGAACGAGGAGACCAAGCCTGCCTCCCGGCGCTCAGCCTGGGGGCTCACAGAGAGTGTCCAGAGGCCCCATCCGGGCAGGTCTCCCCCTCTGTACTAGTCATCTGGGCCAGAACGTGGCAGACTTCTCCCTGGCTGAGCCAGGGTGGACAGAGGACTGGCCTTCTGGGGGACCCTGCCCTGCATCCACAGCTTAGAGAGCCCTGTGCCGTGGGCTCAGGACCTGTTTCAGAGTAGAGGAGAGGAGCTGGCAGGGTGGAGGAGAGGAGAGTCCCTGGGCTCTCCGTCCATCTTCTGCAGGGCCCTGGATCTGGGGCTGGAGCAAGAGCCTTCCTGGGCCATGCCTGGTATGCGCCAGAGCCCTGAGGATGGCGCTTCTGGACTCCATCTTCTGTCACCTCGGAGCAGCTGTGTCCAGGGAAGTGACGATCCATGCGCAAAAGCATTTTGTTTGTGAATTTTGTCCTAAGCTCTGGGATTCAGGCCACCCTGTTAATTTCAGGGGTTTCATGTGGGTGCCAATCATGGAGGTGCACGCAGCCTGGTTGGTCGGGGATGAAGTGGATTCTGGCTCTTCCTCTGCTCTGTGCCCTGGCGGGAGGCAGGCTCAGCTGGCAGGTGTGCCCTGCAGAGTGGTTCTTTCTTGCTCTCGGGGGCTCTGGAAGCCAAGCTGGAGCGCCCTCGATGCTGATGCCCATAGCACAGCACTGTGGCCTCAGTGGTCCCTGGGGCCAGGCTGACGGGTGCCACACGCCTCTGTGCACAGTGACTTCTCTGCTCAGCTTCTGCAGAGAAGGAGCTCCGGGAGGGACGGTGCCTGCCCCAGGACGTCTCTGGGCAGAAGCAAGGAGGCGGCCCAGGGCAGCCCAGACTGGTGGAGAGAGGTTGCCTGGACCTGAGAACACCAGAGTCCGGCACCTTCTGGACGGTGGAATGACCCTTTCTCTGAGGCAAATTTCTCAAGGTCTCAAAGAATCAGCAAAGGCCGGCCTATGAGGTTTCTCTCGAGATGTCGCTTCTACAGGCACGAGGTTAGACATCTAAGATGGAGCGCAGTAGGCCTTTCCGTCTGTGTGTCCTGTGTGCACGCACGTGTGTGCCCTGGTCAGAGCCCATTCCTCAGGGCAGCCAGACCTTGGGCACAGGGGCTTAGTCTGGGTGTTCTGCAGGGCACGGGGAAGGAGATTCTGGGCTCTTGGGCCAGTTGGCACAACACCAACCTGCCACAGTGCACCCCTCAACCTGGCGTCTACCTGTGGCTCCCTCAACGGGTTTTACCCAAATAAAGACAAGAGCAAAGTCCCCGCTCCTGGCTGCCATGACCCACTATCCTCCGTGCAATCCTCTGTGGATGTCCTAGGCCCTAAATCCCAAGTGCATTCGCTCTCTATGGCTGTGTGAGAAATGACCCCAAAGCTTAGGGCTTAAGTCAAGAGCCACACATCCCCTGACCTCCATGGGTGCCTGTGGCCCCAGGCTCCTGGCCAGGCCACCTTGGAGGTCACAGATGGGGTGTGCCCTTGCCTGGGGGTGGTTGCAGGGAGGATCCACTCACGCTCATGCACTTGACTGCGGCCTGATCAGGAGCCTCTTGCCATCTGGGCTGCGCGGGGTGGCACTTAACCTGGCAGCTGGCTTCTCTTGGCCAAGAGCTATGCAGGGGAGAGAGCGGGTGAGCAAAAGGGGCTGGCGGGGTGGAAGTCATTCTCTGCACTGTCACCTGGCTGCACCCCGTCTGTGTCCCCCACCCCACCCGGCCAGCCCCACCGTGGCCTCCTACATGCCCCACGGAGCCATGAAAACCCACCTGTCTAGCTCCCTGGAGATGCTCATCCCTTGGTGCTCAGGATGGTGGGCCCAAGGACCAGCTGGGCAGCCAGAAATGGGCAAGCCCAGGCGGACAGCCCACGGCCACCAGTGCAAACAACCGGCAAGACCGGGGCCTCGCAGAGGGCAAGTGTCGCCTCCCACCTGGCCCGAGCTCGCCTCTCCAGACCCAAGCACTTTCCTTGAGCAGAGGAGGGAGAAGCCCTGGCCCTCTGGGGCCTCACCTCTGTGTGCACCCTGGGGAAGAACTGGAAAGAGCAGCACCCCTGCTCCTCCTGGGCCTTGGGAACAGAAGAGGGCCACAGCCAGGCTGTCACCTCGAAGCCAGTGCGGAGCTAACACGTCCCTCCCCACCCCAGCCTGCTGCTAGGACAGAGGGGCTGCAGAGCTGGGGCAGGTGCAGCCTAGAGGTCACCCCAGGAGCGGGTGAACCAGCCGCTAGGCCCTCTGTGCCGCCCTGCTACCAGGCTGGGCAGGAGACCTTTCTCCCCTGTGGCACTGTGGCAGCCCAGGGCTTCTGTCCACCCAGCGTGGATGCGAAACACAGTGAGGGGCTGGGCCAGCCTTGCTGTTCCCAACAGAGCCTATGGATCGGGGCTCCCGTTGGGTCCAGCTCAAAGCTCACATCCTCCACCCTCCAAGAGCTCTGGAAACTCCTAGCACAACCACGGCCAATGCCTCATTGGAAGGGGCTTCCGGAGATTCTGGAGGGGGCTGGAGGAGCCTGAGGAGGCAGAGCACCCAGTGCCACTCAGCGGGACACCCAGGTCCATAGCCCACTGCTGCCCCTTCCTGGCTAGCATCACGTCATGAAGTACAGAACCTTCCGGGTCTTGGAACCACCTCGCCCAACCTCTTTGTTTGCTGAAGGGCAGGCCAGGCCAGGAGCACTGTGACCAGGGTCACACGGAGTCTGGTGGCTGAGCTGGGCCAGGACTCAGGACCCTTCACAGCTATCTGGTGACCACCAGCACATACTGACCAAAGCACCAAAGGTTCTTTAGAAGGTCATCTTTTGAGGCTCTCTGTAAACTCCATGAGGCCCTGGGACCCGACACTCACTGGGCCTGATGTCCCAGGGCACAGCCCCCTTTTCCCACCACTCCCGAGTTCTGTGCCCTGAGATGGAGACTCCTCCAGGCCCACAGCCCCCTTAGTGCCCCTCATGGCCGCCTGCTTCCTGTTCCCAGTCTTCTTCCACCCACCCCTCAGGACAGGCACCTGCCTCACACCTGGGTGGTACTCTGCCCTGGGCACTGGCCCTCGCATGCAGGGCTCTCTCTGGTCCTCAGCTATGCTGTGAGCACTGGGGACCGGCCTTGGATTCTGCCTGGCCTTGCCCTCCAGGGTGCTCAGCACAGAGGACGGGCCCCAGTAGCTCTTGTCACTTTATGGGTCCTGCACGCGTCCTAGCACAGGGTGCCTGCGACACGCCCACGAGGAGGGGTGGGCTTGTTTGGATTCTCCGGCACCATCTCACTGGCAGCCATATCGGGGACCTCCAGGGGGCTCCCCTCATGCAGTCAGTGATATAGGTGATGCTGCTGCCCCCGGGGGCAGCGGTCATGGCCACCTGTGGTGTGGGCAGGTGTCCCCTGCGGGAACGGCACAGAAGAATGCAGGCCAGGCCGGGCCATGCCTGCTCGCCCCCGTGTGGGGCCCTTCCAGGGAGGCCCCTGGCCGGCTCCTGGGCAGGAGGTGGGAGGAAGGCGGGAGGCGCCTCCCGGGCAAGCCCAGCCCGCAGACTCCACAGTAACTGTGGGCTGCTCCCCACCCAGCACCATGAACTTCAGCACCTGTGCAGGTAGGCGTGCTGATCTGAGACGCCCGGAGGAGCCCTTCCCCGGGGCAGCACGCGCCTGTGAGACACACGGCTGAGTCCCGGTGCCCAGGCCAGGTGCCGCTGTCACGGCCCTGGACCAGCCTCCGGCTCTCCTCCTCGGGGTGACGGTATGGTAGCGAGGTCTCTCCTGCCCGTCAGGCCGCTGGACGTGGGTGGTAGTGACAACGTGTGGGCTGCTGCCAGCCAGGCGCCGCGCCGGGCACTGCCTGCATCTGAGGCCCAGAGGGGTCGAGTGACTTCCCACCGACCAGAAAGTGGCGCGGCCTGGAGTCTCCTCAGCGCCCACAGGTGACGGCGCCAATGCACAGACTCCAGGTCCCGAGTTGGCAGCCTGGTGCCTCTGGACCCACCACCTCTGGGCGCTCCACACCAGAGGCACGGGCAGGCTGGCGCGGCCTCCCTGGACTCCTCCCGGCCGTGACTCCCTCCAGGGTGCCTGACATGCAAAGCCGGCTTTCCACGGAGGAGCTTCTGCCGAAGAGCTTCTTCCAAACGCGGGGTAATTGGGCTTCCAGGGCTCGACTCTCACCGTGAAATGGAATCTGCTGACGTTTCAGCCGCACGGAAATAAAATGACTAAAAATGGCACCCAGGCGGCAGGGGCGGCGCCCATGGTGGAGGGGCATCTCGGGGGCTGCCCCACCAGGGGCTGTGCAGGGCGGGTCCACCCCATCTCCTAACAGGAAGCTCGGGGGCCTCGGGGCACCTGGCTCAGCCTGGGGCCTGGCACCCAGCACGCACCAAGCTTTGCTCGCTTGTGGGGTGGACAGAACAAAGGGCCACAGGCCAGCGGCTGGGGAGATAGACATTTATTTCCCACAGATCCCCAGGCCTAGACCCCAAGATCAAGGGGCTGGCAGGCAGGGCCTCTCCTGAGGCCCCTCTCCTCGGCCTGCAGACGGCTGCTCCTCCTCTCCAGACCTGTGTCCACACTCCCACTTTGAAGAGGACACCCATCATGGCAGCATAGTGTGAGTTAGGCCCACCCTGGTGGCCTCATTGGAACTTCTATGAAGACCCATCTCCAGACCAGCCTCCTCCAGGGTGCCAGGCTGGGCCTCCTACCCGTGGATGGGGGCACCCAGTGCCGCTCGGACGCGTCCCTCGGCCAGGCTTACACAGTCCCTGTCCCATCACTCTCATGCCCCCTCACCTGCACCTGGGGGCCTCAGCTGCCCACAGCAGAGCTGCCTCCCGGAGCCCCACGGCCAGCAGGGGAGGAGGACCATGAGCTGACCGAGAGCAGCGAGGCTGGCCCTGCCACCCCTGCTGGTGGGAAGTGCCCACGGCTCCTGAGACGTTCATTATACACACGGCGTCCCCGGGGGAGTGCTGGGCACCAGTGGTGACCCTTCCAGGCAGCTCCTGATCCTGGAGCAGGAAGGGCCTTCTTGGTGGCCAGGTCCAGAGGCTGCCCCGCTGTAGGCCTCTGGCCCTGCGCCCAGCCTCTCCCCTCTGCTAACAGGCCGGACGCGAGGTCACCTTCCCAGTCATTAAAGTGGAAATGGAATGTGCGCTTGCAGGAAGAGCTGGTCTGAGTGGACTGGGAAGCCGGGGAGCGAGGCTAATGGGGCTGGAGGGAGGCCCCTTCCTGTCGCTAATGGGCCTTCTCGGAAAAGGCTGGACCCGTCGCTCCCGATGGCTGCGCAGGCACCTGGCAGCCTGAGCCGAAGCCTGTTAAGAACGGTGTTTCCAAGTCCTGGGTTTCCAGTGACGGGGGGACCCTGAGCAGCCCGGGGCTTGTGTGCCGGCCCTGGCCACAGCTTGCTCTAGGGTCCGAGGCAGGAGTCCAGCTGCGTGGAACCCACTCAGGCCTGCCCTGTACTTACCGGCCATGAGCCCTGGTGGGGACAGTGGCCAGTGGGCAGTAGCAGTGAGGTCCAGGGTGGACTTGCCCCTTGGCTAAGCCCTCCCTCCATGAAGCTGGGAGCAGCCCCGGGGACCTGCAGACCCCATGAGGCTCTGACTCAGGGGGCTGCTCTGGGGTGGGGTGGGCTGCCCCTGATGTGGGAGAGCAGGAAGCACCCCAGGAGTGTCCCAGCATGATGGGGCCGGCTGCCCAACGGGCTCTTCGCCCCGGCTCCCAGTTCCCAGCCTCCTGGAGGCAGTCCCAGCCCAGGTCCCCAGCTGCAACCTGGGGACAAGACCACTGCCCCAGAGCTACTGCTGGGTGCAAGGGGGTGAATGTCCCCCAGGAGTGCTGGGCGGCTCTTCGCTGGCCCCTGGACACGTGGTGCTGTCCTCACCGCTCCCTGCAGTCATCTGTTTTCAAAGGCAAATTAAAATGCGGCTGGGCAGAGCTGACTTTGCCACCCGACCTTGAAGGGACGACCTGACCCCCTGCGCCTCACACCATCCCGCCTGGAAAAACACGCTGGCCCCTGGGGCAGCGCCCTCTGGGCTCTCACCACCCCCTGCACAGCCCCTGGCCACCAGGAGGAGCACCTGCCGGAGCCGCCTGGCGGGGGCGCCACTGCCAGCTGGCGGATGCAGATGCCGCCCGCAGCCCGCCCTGCGGCTCAGAGCCGCGAGGGGCTCACCCACCGCGCCCCAAACTGCAGCGTCAGCAGAACCAGCCTGCAACGATTAGTTTGTCATCTGATTAATCAGGGGAGGAAGGGCTGCCGGGGAGCAAACTTCTCTTTTCCGTAGCTGCTTTCTCAGTATTTTAATTTTACGCAGTGCTAAATTCTGGTCCCTTCTCTATTTAAAAAAAAAAAAAAAAAAGAAGCCACACTGGGGACAACCCTGCCCTCTGCACCCTCCTCCCCTGAGAGCATGGGCACCTCCCACAAAGCGCTGTTTGCGGCCCAGTGGGCAAGAGCGCAGAGGTCAGAGGTGCCGGGGGCAAGCTGAGTCCAGCCCTCAGCGACCCTCCTCTCCTGCCTCCTCCCAAGGCCCGAGGCCCATCTTCCCGCCTCCTCCAGGGTGGGTGGCCTCCTGTCCTGTGGGGGAGCCTGCAGCCCAGCTCAGCCCCGTCCAGACCCCACTGCTGCCCTAGGAGGCGGGGCCTGTGGATGCCCCAGGAGACCGGGCAGAATCCTGCCTGCCTGACGGAGCAGCAGGCCCGTGCCCTTCCCGGCCCCTCTGTGGATCCCATGGGGTCAGGCACCGGCTTTGCTGAGGAAAGGAGACGAAGACCAAGTCCAGCGGCTGCAGGAGGTGATGCCTCAGGAAAGTGGAGGGCGCTCTGCTCCCCACCACCAGGGCACTCAACGCTGCCACCTTGGGGACCTCCAACGGCTGGACTGTCTGGTGGGGCAATGTGCCTAGGAAGGTGGAAGAAAATGGGCATCTGGGGAGTCTGCTCTATGCCAGCCCTAAGTGTCGCAATGGTGGCTCCCGGCATGGCTCAGAGAGGGTATGCGCGGTGCTCAGGGCCACACAGCAGATGAGTAGTAGAGGAAAAGCCCACCCCACAGGGGACCCCACCACATCTCAGGGTTGCCAAGGGCCCCAGTGGAAGAAGGCCAATGGCTCAGTCCCTGAAATGGCCTCTGGGTCTGGCCGAGCTGACTAGAGCATGCCCAGGAGCCAGGGAAAAAGAGAAAGGCTCCTAGGGCCTCCCTGGGGCCTCGGTCAGGGGCAGGAGAGGCTCCAGGTGTGGGGCTCCTGCTCATTGGCTTTCACAGCTGGGGTCCCAGGTAAAACGGCACAGGGTCTGGGACTAAAACCCGCCCAGGGACAGGCAAGGAGGGGACGGCACAGCCGGCCCGAGACAGAGCGTCAGAGCGGATTCCCATGGAAACAGTGGTCAGGGGCGGAGGAGGGCAGGAGAGCCAGGAGGCCCTGATCCGGGAGGTCGGTGCTGGTCACCCTTCCTGACCCGTGATGAGGGACACGTGAGTGTGGGTGCCCGAATGAGCCCAGCACCCGGGACGCCCTCTGCTCTGTCTGTGGGGACCATTCAGTTCCAGGGGGACCGTGTGACGTCACAGTTCCTGGTGGGGCCCTCTAACCCGTAGGCGCCTGTCAATCTGCTTGTGCTTCTGAAGGGACCTGGCGCCCATCTTTTTAAATGGCCATTACGTTCCTTGGGGACACAGTGGACTGGACCCTCGCAGCCTGCGTGGGCCCTGAGTGAGGCTGCGCCCGGCCTGTGCCCTGACCGCCAGGCGGCCCCGATTTGCAGCTGAGGAGCACGCGGCCTCCTGGTCTCGCCCTGACCTGCAGGTGGGAGCGGGCAGGCTGCCTCTCGGAGCAGCGCTGGCGTTGACTCCGAGGGCAGGAGTGGGATCGTTTATCATTCAATTATGGTGCCTGCAGAGTCATTATCTAAATGACCAGCCACACATGTAATCAATCTTTAATGAAACAATAATTGTGCTTCCCCGAGGCCGTGCGCCGCCTCCCCAGCCCCTTCCCCTGGAGTTACCGATGCCCTGGGAGTCCCGGCAGGGCTGGTCCTGGGGGGTTGACTCCTTGCAAGACGGGCTGGGGAGAACAGCAGTGGGGCTGGGGGAGGAAGGGCCAGCACATGTCCCTGCCAGGGCCACTGCCACCCTGTCCACCCCACAACTGTCACACAGGGCCAGGGCCCCTTCAGACAGACACCACACTGCAAGTGAGGACCCCTGGGACTGAGCTTCAGGAGACTGGGGAGCCCCATTCCAGCCACATCCTCACCTCCCTTGGGATAGAGGCCCCACAATCCGAAGGGCAGGGGAGGGGAGACTGGCCCCTGTGCTGCTTGCATGCTGGCATCTGAGTGTCTGGGCCACACAGGAGGAAGGGAGGACAAGAGGCCTGGCCTCTGCCTGGATACCCTGTTCCACCTTCCGGACACCTATGTGCCCAGCCATGTGGCCCTTGGGACTCAGAGCCGTGGTTGTCAGCAGGAAGGAAGTACCAATCCCAGCGTATCCTAAATCCCCGCTCCTTCTTCTGCCCCTCCCTCATCCAGGATCCTGGCTTCCCGTGAATCCAGCAGCCGTGCGGCCCACACGCATCCCCTCTGCCTGGTTCCACAGGTTAACTGTCACGGTCCATCGTCCCCGACGCACCTTTCACCAATAGCCACGTTGACCTTGCCACACCTGCACGGTTCCGCCAGCTCCCCCCGCACAGCAGTGGTAACTAGATCTCCAGCTGAGAGTGGCTCCATGTCTCTGCCTCTGAGGGCAGGGACCCTGTCTCTGTCACAGTCCCGTCCCCACCCCAGGGTGGCACCAGGCAGATTGACAGTCAGTAAATAAATATTTGGCAAAGAAATATTTCAAGTAAAACCTTCCCTTGGTTGAGGCAAATTAAAAAGTAATAATGAGGCAGGTTCCATCCAAGATAGATTAGTGGGGCCTGAGGACCCTCCCTCCTGACACGGTGGTGTTATGGTCTGGACCTGGAATGTCCCCCAACGCTCATGTACTTGAAGGCGTGAGCCTGCAGCCATGTCCAGAGCTGGGCCTCCAGAAGTGATTGGATGGCGATGCTCTGACCCTAACAGTGAATGAAGCCAGTACTGGGGGAGGCAGGACCTAGTTGGAGGGAGTAGGTCACCAGAAGGGTTTGCCATCTCCCTGACCTCTTCCTCACCCGCCCTGCTTCCAGGCTGCCATGAGTTGCATGTTCTTCCGCCATGATGTTCTGCCACACTCGGGCCCAAAGCAATGGAGCTGGCCTACCATGGACTGAAACCGTGAGCCAATAAACCTTTCCTCAGGTATTTGTCACAGTGATGAAATGGTCTGCAGATGACCAAAGCTATTCACCCTGAAAGATGGGAAACAAAAGAGGTGAGTCCTGCCACGGTTCTATCTTACTGCCCAGAGAAAGTTTCAGCAAAGGGCAGCACAGAGGCCCCCAAAGTAGAGGAGGCAGAACCAAGAGCTCAAGGAGGACTAGGCAGCCGGAGTCCACAGTGGACAGCACAAAGGAGGCAGCTACAGAGAGAGCTCGAGGATTCACAGAGGGCCCTTGAGTTCCCAGGGAATCCATGGTGTGTGTGAAGGAAGTACCGGAGACCAGGGGGAATCATGCAGAAGGATTACAGGGAACAACCCCGGGAGCTCAGGCAGGACTGGGAGCAGTGCCTGTTCCCATGAGCAGGCCTGTGGAACCAGGTGAGCCCTCAGAGACACTTGGAGACACTTGGAGATTCACCGCTACAGTTGAGAAGGGAGTTGCCTCCAGACTAAATGCCATGCTGTTTCCATCTGAAAAGCCGATATGCAGGGCTCAAGAGGGTGACCTGTTCCCAAGCAATTCAACTGTGTTCCAGAATAAGCTCAAGAATATCTCCACCATCCAATAATGTAAGATTCACAATGTCTAGCATCTAACCGAAGCTTACCAGGCATACAAAAGGCAAGAAAATACAACCCATACTAAGAAAAATCAACCAATTTAAAGTGACCCCAAAATGGCACAGATAATAGGATTTGTAGATGAGGACATTCTGCAGTTAGTATAACTTAATTCCATTTGTTCAAAAAGTCCAGGAAATAGTAAAGATACTAAGTAGAGGCATGGAATATATTTTTAAAATAATCAAATAAAACGCTAAGCATAAAATATTTAAGGTGAATTATACACTGGATGGGATTAGTGGTGCTTTAAAGAATAGAAGATTGATAAAATTTAAGACAGCAGTGGAAATTTTACTAAATATAACACAGAGAAAGAAAAACGATGGGAGAAAATTACCAGAGCACCAGTGTGTCACGCAGCTTAATATATGCATATATATATGTGTGTATATATATATATGTGTGTGTGTGTGTGTGTGTGTGTGTGTGTGTGTATGGAATCTCTCAAGAAAGAGAAGGGAAAGAGAAAAAGTATTTGAAGAAATAAAGCACAAATATTTTCTAAATTTGACTTTTAAAAGCCATAAATCCACTGATCTAAGAATCTTGATGAGATTCAAGAACGAAACACATAAAACAACAACACAAGGAACAAAATAATAAAACTGCTTTCAACAATAAAGAGAAAAATTTTAAAGGCAGCCAGAGGGAAATAGGCACCTCATATAGAGGGGAAGAATGGTGGTGATGCAGACAGGAGGACAGGATGAAGGAGAACGGTGACGTTTTCAGAGTCTGAAAACAAAGCAAGATCGTCAAACTGGAATTAGCTACCAGGAAAAGTATCTTTAGAAAAGGAAGCTGAAATATAGAATTTTCAGATATACAAAACCTGCCACAAGTCATCACCAACAGACCCAGGTCATGGGGAGGAAGGAGGCCAAGCAGAAGGAACATGAGGCCAGGTGGAACACTGGATTCTGAAAAGAATACCTGTGGGGTTATAACGGGGCAGTAAAGCGTGTGACAGTAATAGCACAAAGGTCGGGACGGGGAGACAGGATTATGGTGGTCCGCGTCTGGAATGTCTCACGTGCTGGAGGCTTGGGCACCAATGCAGCAGCGTTCAGAGTTAGGGGAAGTGACTGGATCATGAAAGCTCTGACCTCTTCACTGGATTAATCCATTTGGGGGATTAATAATTTGAATGGTCTACTCAGAGGAGTTAGAACTGTAGGGAAGTTGGGCTGGTTGGAAGAAGAAGGTCACTGGGAGCATGCCCTCAGGAACACTTCTTATGCCCAGTATCTTTCTCTCTCTCTCTTTCTCTCTTTGTCCCCCCTACCCTCTCCCTCTCCTTCTCTCTTCCTTCTCCTTCTTATTTTTGAGTGTCATGAGCTGAGTAGCTTTCCTTCACCACATCCTTTTGCTATGATGTCTCTGTCTTGGAACCAGCCAACCATCATAGAGTGAAACCTCAGAAACTGTGAACCAAAATAAATCTTTCTTCCTTTAAGTTGTAAGGTTCCTTGTAATGTAGGCAAATGTATCTATTATTTGAAGATGAACTTTGATAAGCTGAAGATGTATACCATAAGCCCCAAATCAACCAACCAAATGTCACAAAAAGGGAGTATAACTAATTAGCCAATAAAGGAGATAAATGAAATTGTCTTAAAAATCACAATTGATTTTTTTAAGGATGAAAATGAGATTAAATGAAACAAAGAATATATGGAATAAGTAGTGGAAAACTATAGATAATAATACACTAAATGTAAATGACCTAAACACCCCAATTAAAAGGCAGAGATCAATGAATTGGGTAAACAAGCAAATTCAGCTATAAGAAATTCATTTTAAATATAAAAACATGAAAATGTTGAAAGCTAATTGATAAAAAAAAGGTTTAGTGTATCATGCTAACACTAGTACAAAGAAATTTAGCATGGCTATACTACTATATGACAAAGAAGATTTCAGAGCAATGATATCATCAAGGAAAAAGATGGTCTTTTCAAAATGAAAAGGGGTCAACATTTATAGAATGGCATAATAATCATCAATATTTGTGCTTCAAAAACACACAAAGTGGTAGAGTGCTTGCCTAGCACGTGTGAGGCACTGGGTTCAACTTCAGCACCACAAAAAATAAATAAGTAAAATAAAAGTGTTTAAAAGAGCAAATGGAATGAGCTTGCATGAGCATAATGAAAACAGCATTTTACAAAAACATAAAGCAAAAGCTTATAGAAATGCAAGGAGAAAAATCTACCACAACTGTATTCAGAAACACCAATCCTTTTCTCTCACTAATTGATAGAACAAGTATCAGAAAACCAGCAAGGATATTGATACTTAGGCGATATCACAACTTAGGTGATATTCCTACATATGTCCCAGATACAAAAAGAATTATAATGAAACACCACGAACAATTTGTCAATAAATTAAAAAACTTAAATGAACATACGAGAGACACAAACCACCAAAACTACTTGAGAATGAATAGATATCATTAGTTATCCTTTATCTATTAATGACATTTAAATTCCAGTTAAAACTCTCTACAAAGAAATGATCATCCCATATGACTTCACTAGTGAATCCCACAAAATGAAAAATACAAATTTTTCATAATTTCTTCTAAAATCTTGAAAAGGAGGTATCATTTCCCAAATCATTCCATGAGGCCAGAATTATTCTGAAACCAAAGGTAGGCAGAGATAGTACAAGAAAATAAAACCAAAGATCAATATTCCTTATGAGCATGGATGCAAGCAATCTGAACAACATGTTAGAAGTGGACTCCAAAATTGCTCAGAATGGGGAAACTTCATCCCTGGTGAAAACCTTTCCAGAACACAGTTCAGAAATTCTTAACATAAGATACCTAAGATTGCAAAATAAGTCACTTGCCCTAAAAGACTGTTAACAAATATCAAATATTGATCTAAGATTTTTACAACTCAGTGTAATTTATATTAACAAATCAAAAAAAGAAACCAGTAACTCAATAGATACAGAAAGGCTATTTGACAAAATTTATCATGCTTCCTGATAAAAGCTCTCAGCAAATTAGTAGCAAAAGGAAACTCACTCATTTAGTAAAAGGGCATCGATGAAAAGTGCAGCCCGTGCAAAACTAGATGCTCTCTTGAGATAAAAAATAAATAAGGACATTGGCTCTCACCCTTCCTATTATGCATTATATGGGAGTCCTAGACTTTGCAATAAGGGAAGAAAAAGAAATAAAAAAACATCCTGGCTGTATAGGATGACGTAAAGTTCCGTTCACAGAAGATATGATCTTTTATGTAGAAAATAGCCCGAGCTCTCTAAAACAAACAACCTACCAGAACTGAGTCGGTTAACCAAAGATGCAGGATCCAAGATAAATATGTGAGAAGCTGTTGTGTCTCTACATATTGTGAACAAACAGCTGGAAATTGGGATTCATTCAAAATGCAAGACCATTTACACTAGCATCAAAAACCATGCAACACTTTGAGATAATCTGGACCAAAGTCGTCCAAGACCTGTGCACTGTATTTCATAGAAATATTGCTGAGGAAAATTAAAGAGCAAGGTGAATGCAGGGACGGCCAGGTTCATGCATGCAAGCACGGCATGTTAACAGGCCAGTCTTCCCAATTCCATCCGTAGATCCAATGCAATGGCAGTTAAAAGCCCAGGAAGCTTGTTTCAGATATCAACAAACCAATTCTAAAGTGTATATCAATAGGAATTCGAAGTTAACTAGAATAGCCAAAGTGAGGTGGGAAGAGGATGGTGTGGATCACTTACCCAATACCCGTCAGAAGCGACCGTGATCAAGATGGCACACAACCAAGGCCACGGGTAGAATCTCCACATACAGCAACTCAACAGACCCGAGAGACCGGAAGGAGACACACGCGTATGCGGTCAATCCATTGTCCACAGAGATGCAAGGCCGAATTTGTGGAGAAATGATGGGCATCCCCAATCCCCAGAGCAAACACATGGACACCCAGAAGCAAACAAAGGAACTCCCGCCCACAGCTGGCACCACGTGGAGGGATCCACGGGCCGATCACAGCCTCACCGTGAGATCTCACTTGTATCAAGGAAACACGAGAAACATTTTTATGATCCTGGGGTGGAGAGCAATTTCTCAGTTATGACCCTAGGAGCATGAAAGGGAGAAACTAGATAAACTAGATTTACTAAGAATAAGACATCCTGCTCCCCAAGAGACAGCATGAGGAGAGTGGGAGGACCGTCCACTGCGAGAAAATAGTTGCAAGTCACACATCGGAGGAACTTGCATCGGGGGCGTGAGGAAACGCCAGGCCCACCAAGGAGTCAGCAAGCAGCCGAGTAACGGGGAATGATCGGAATGCGTGACTTACCAAAGAAAATGCACACGTGAAAATGGATGGGTGGGGACACTCACTGTGCTCAGCCATCAGGGGAACGCAGATTAGAACCCAGGAGACGCCAGCCAACACGGGCTCAGACGGCCCCATTCGATAGGCCTGTCACGAGGCTGGACCACCTCTGGTGCCGGGGAGGACGTGCAGACCCGAGCGCTCACAGACGCAGGTGCAGAGAAAGTGAGGCTCTGCTGAGGGGCTCGCGAGATCGGGTGTCTGGGGAGCAGGCCCCCCCAGGGCACCTAGAACCAGCATTTTATCCCCGAGAGCACAAGGTCCCCCCGGTTCCTCCTTGGCTGAGTACTGTGGGCACAGTCTCCCTGACGTCACCGTCACTGTCTCCTACTGGGCTGTTTAAAGAAATGCCCCTCAGGTGTCCCCGCCTCCCTCTCCCTCTGTTCTCGTGTGGCAGGAGAGTCCCCTTGGAGGGAGTGCGTTTTGGCAGGGAGGCAGCTATCTCTGTTGGGCGGGGGCCCTCCCCTCCCCTCCCCTGTCCGTCAAGGGGCCCTGCAGGTGCCGTCCACCCTGCCCTCGCGCCAGCCGCCTCGCCTACATCCCCAGGCGTTAGTGCCAATGCTGTCTTCTGAAAAAGGACCCCCAGACTTTCTGCTCCTCACTTTACAGCAGTTTGAAAACTATTTGGAGTTTCCTTAAGTGGCTACGCGTTCACCTACCAAACGGTGTCACCCCACCACTGCCCTGTTCACCCAGGTACAAGACTGCGGCCTGCAGAGGGGGACCGTGGCGTTCCACGGCAGCTCCGCTGGCGACACTCAGGCTCTGGGAGAAGCCCAGAAGACCACCACTAAGCACACAAACCCACATGGCCACCGCAGCCCCGAGCTCTGCTCCGCACCCAGGAGAGGACCCCCGTGAGGGTCAGCCTGGCCGTGTGAGGAAGGGGCTGTGTGTAGAGCTGTCGGGAGAGCAAACTCGTCTCCAGGGGCCCAAGTAGGCTGAGGACTTCCTGGGAGGCAGGCAGAGCTGCGGAGCGGTGGGTGAGGAGCTCCAGGCAGGGGTCTCTGGGAAGTGGGGTGTCCACCGTGGCGGCACTGGTGATGGCGTCCTGAGCAGGCGCTGGTGGCGGGACTTACCAGATCATGCCGTCTAAACAGGTGCAGTCCCTGTCCCCTCTGCCCCCCCACAAGAGCTGGCCAAGAGCCCAGGCACACGGGGGGGGGGGGGCCTGGGAGACCGCCTGCCACCTTTGAGGAGTGCAGGGGAGACGGCCTCTATGGCCACCCAGCTTTCCATTGTCTAAGAATCTGTCCAGCCTCCTCCAAGCTGAGGTCTCACTGCCTGTCCTGAGCCGCCGCCCCGCCTCCCGCCCTGCAGAAGCCCAGCAGCCTGGATCTCCACGGGGGGGGAAGGCCCGTCTTGGCCTCAGGGAGGCTGGGCCTCCTGTGAAGAGCTGAGCCGCCCTGGCACGGAGATTGGGCTCTCCGAGGTTGGCTCCCTGTTCTGGTCTCAGTCGTTTCCAGAGAATGGCACCCAGGCCTTTGCCCACTGGGAGGGACAGCACCCAAGCCCAGCCTCCCATGGGGCTGGGCACCCTCTCCCCCAGCAGGGGGCTACACCCAGGTCCCAGGGGCTGCTTTCCTGGCCCCCTAGCTGCCCCCTGGCACTCTTGCAGCCCACCTGCTTCAGAAAGAGGGGAGCAGCAACTGGGGTCAGTTTCCCTGGGACCCAGAGATCAGAGACCTGGTACCCTGAGCTGCCGTGGGGGGACTCTGGGCCCGTCTCCCGAACCCCAGCCCTTAATGCAACAGGCTGTGTTCCAGGCGCCAATGGGGAGTGCTTTACAATTGGGAGGGTGACGGCCAGATCTCTAGCAGGACTGGAGAGGGCACAGCTGTCCCACACAGGGAGACGTGCCCAGCCCGGGGCCGCCAAGGGGAGACGAGGCTGCTCCTGGACGGGGGGAGCCGGTGTCCAAGGGGGACCTCAGACGCTGTCTGCAGGGCCACAGCCCATGCCCCTGGAGTGCAAGGGTGGGCAGGGTTAGCAGGGGGCTGGGAGCCAGGCAGCAGGGAGGGGGGAGGAGAACACAGCTGGTGGCGTCAGGTGACAACTGAGCCCTCCCTCCCCCCCCCCCCCCCCTCCACTGCAGCTCGGGAAGCAGCTGGTGGCCTCTCTGAGCTCCCCATGGCCTCCCAGGGTCTACAGAGCCCCAGGCCTGGTGTGACGCCACCACAGGAAGACCACACAAAGAGTTGGGGTGTTGGTAGGAAAGAAGCCCAGTGGGTCCCAAAGACAGGACGGTGAGCTCTGGAACTGCCACCACGACCGTGCTGACCTGGGCCCTGTCTCTCCAAGGCCCCTGGCCCGGGCAGCCTGGACTGCTGACAGCCACCACCCCTCCAGAGACTTCCCCAGGGCTCAGATTTGGGTCCAACAAGCCCCCAGACTCCTGTTCCCCCCTGGCTGAAGGACCCGGGCCTCACATCTCACCCGCAGCCCAGGAGGGGAGGGCAGCCAGGGCGATGGCCCGGCCTGGCCGCCTTCCCTCCCTCTCCTGGCCTGCCTGGCCATCGGGCCCTGGGTGCTTAGGTTTCTCCTTCTCCCCCAACATACCCACGGCCTCAAGGAGTGAATCCTTTAGTTTCCGGCCCCTGGGCAGGGGCGTCAGGCTTTGCGAAGTCCAGGCGGCTCCATTCTAACAGGAGTGTCTGGGATCACGTGGCTGCTGTGAGCTGCTGCTGGGCACGGCGGCGGTCCTTCTGGAAGGGCCTTGGCACTGCCAGGGAGGTTTGGCCAGGGGGAGGCTGCAGGCCAGGAGGAGCCTGAGGGACAGCCTGTCACGGCGCCTGGAGGACGTCCTTCCTGGCTCCCGAGCCGAGCCTCCCGTGTCTGCTTAATTAAGCATTAAGCTTTAAAACTGATTTACTGTGAAAATCACAAATCCCCTTGTGCAGGTGTGAAGGACGGTGACTGCAGTGTCACGGGGACAGCAAAGACACAGGCCCGTCTCCTCCCTGCACTCCAGCGTCAGAGCGCAGTCAGCCTGGGGCCTTGAGTCAGCCAACCTGGGGACTCGCTGCAGCGCGAGCAGAGAGAAGCGACAGAATCCGTGAGTGGACGGTGGGCCCCAGGCCTTCATGGTCTGGCCGGGGTGGGCACCAGTGAGGGGCTGGGATGGCCCAGGGAGGGTCTCCTCCCAGGGGTTTCCTGCCCCAAATGCTCTGCTCTGCGAGTGGATGTCCTGAGATTTCTAGCAAAGTGCTGTGGCCGCCCCCTGGCCCCTGCCCACCTGGACTGACCACCCTGGCAGTGGCTGAGGTTGCTGAGCGTTGGCTACCTGCCGCGAGTGGCTGTGGGTTTGCTCCATCCTCAGGGTGCGTCCACGGGTGGGCCTGGCAGATGCTCCCCTTCTGTGGGTGAAGCCACAGAGTCACAGACGATGTGAGTCACCTGCCCAAGGTCACACGGCCAGTGGGAGCCTGGGCCCCACCCTCTTGCCAGGGGTCTCCGAGTGAAGCTGGGAGAGGTCTCACATCTCCCAGACTCCCAGACTCCGCAGCCCTCGAGCCTCTTGCTGTGAAGTCCAGGCCTGCAGCCGCCTGCGCTGGCCGGGCCCTCTGTGGTGGGCTGGGGCCTGCACTCTGACCACCAGCGAGGGGATCAGTGAACCAGATGGCGTCTGCTGTTTAAATCCGAGGAGCGTGTCCTAAAGGGAACCCGGGGCTTCTCAGCCACGAGCGCAGGCCAAGGTGGGCCTGGACTGCCCCGCCATTTTATCTGGATTGCTAAAACCCCGACCCATACTCCGGGTGCCCCTAGAGGTCACTCTGCTTCTTAGAACTTTTCTTCATGAACATCTTCAAAGTACTCAGATGGAGGGAGGAGGCCTATCATCCCGCATCAGAGTGAGCAGGAGTCTTTCCTCCCTCCCTTTTCCCTCCTCCCTCCCTCCTTTCTCCCTCCTCCCTCTTTCCCTCCCTCCCTCCCTCCCTCCCTCTTTCCCTCCCTCCTTTCTCCCTCCCTCCCTCCCTCCCTCCCTCCCTCCCTCCTCCCTCCCTTGGCACTGGGATTTAAACCCAGGGCTGCTCTACCACTGAGCCACGCCCCAGTCCTTTTCATTTCTTATTTTGAGACCGGGTCTTACTTAGTTGCTGAGACTGTCCTGGGACTGGTGATCCTCCTGCCCCAGCACCACCCTCCCCGGCCCAGTCACTGGGGTCACAGTGTATCATCATGCTCTGTAACTCACTGCTTGTGGGAAAGTTCAGGGGTTGGTCATTGTCACCGCAGTCTGAGGCTGCGGAGGAGTGTGGCCCAGCGCCTATAGGAGCGGAGAGACATGAGCTGGTGCCTCTGCCTTTACACTGTGCAACCCTGACAGGTGCCTTAACCTCTCTGGGCCTCAGTCCCCTTACTGGCAAAACCACAATGAGCATTCCCTCACAGGCCGGCCAGCTGTTGGATAAGACACCACAGGCCTGAGGTGCCTGCCCACAGCCGGCCCCTGCGAAGCTCCCAGCAAGCAGCTGCCTTCTTAAATCCATCCTAAGGCCAGCCCCGTGAGCGCTCCGTGGGCGGCAGCGGTGCCCGCACAGGACCTCCCTGCCCCCGGAAAGCTGCTGTGCCCGGACTCAGCTTGGAGACTCACACACGGCCCCTGGCCAGGTGGCGAGCTCCTTGGTGACCAGCACCGGGAGTCCTGGTCCTGGCAGCCTCGCCAGGGGCTGGAAGTTCGCCGTCCACCCCACCTGGCTTTAGGGAAATGCAAATCTTCCGGACACCCCCAAGTGACCTTCATAAATCACGTCCCTCCAGAGGGTCTGCCTGCCCAGCTCCTTCACTCCAATCTCCCCCAGGGGCCTCTAATCGCTTGGCTCTGCATCTCTCAGACACACAGGCTGTCACCTCTGAGTCAAGTGGGGACGGAGGATGCCTCCGGGGAAGGGCTGGGCCAGTCAGCGCAGGGAGCGGCCACCCGACTCTGGAGACCTTCCTCTCCCAGCCTGCAGGCCTTCCTCTCCCAGCCTGCAGGCGTGTCCGAGGACGGGGAGGAGAGGGGCTTGCTTCTGTCCCTGCTCTGTGGGCTGGGAAGTTGAGGGAGGACGGGACACGGAGTGGGCTGGCTGTCACCCTCACAGCCACCCCAGGAGGGCTGTGATCCTCATCTGACCCCAAGGGAAGTGGGCTCCCGAGGCCCAGGACTTAGCGAGGCCACCTGCCTAGTGGACAGTGGGGGCAGGGCCAGAGGCTGGGCAGGCCAACTCCTGAGCCCAGGTCTGAAGGAAGACCTGCCAGGGCTTGGAACGTGGCTGTCTCCGGGGCTCGGCTGGCCCTCAGGAGCCAGGCGAGGCCCAGAGTGTCACTGCACAGGTGTCTGGGCGTGAGGCTGCATGGGCTCCGTAGGATGTACCACTGGTGGGTGCGCAGGGCCGGGCAGACCCTCCCTGCCTCCCTGCCTCCCCACCTCCCTCCCTCTGGGTGAGTCCCTCCAGGTGTGCTGCCCGGCATCAAGGGAGCGCAGTCCCTCCAGCAGGCTTGACTCCCAGGAAGCTCACGGATCCACCTGCTCACTCACGTGTGACAGATGCTTCCTGGGCCCCTGTGGGGACAGGGTCCTTGTGCTCCTGGGGCTGATGTTCCCAAGCAAGAGGCTGACCAGAAGGAGACAGACCTGAGCAGACACCGACGTCACTGTGGCCATGTCGGGCGTCTGGGCGCTGAGCCGGCCCTGGGCTGAGCCTAAAGTCAGTGCTGAACGGAGTGAGAGACTCGGCTGGCAGGTCTGACTGCAGCCCAGCCAGGGCCACGCACAGTGGGCTCCCTGTGGTACTGTGGGCGCCCAGGGTGGGGCTGCCCCGCAGGGAGAGCCCTGGGGGACTCAACCCTGACCAAGTGGCACAGAGGGCTGGCCCGTCTTCCCTTTGAATCCCAGGGTTTCCTAATGGCCATGGCCGGTGGGATGGGAGACCCTGCCCCGTCCCTTGACTGAACTCGGCTGAGTTGTACAAGGAGCTCTGGGCCACGGAGCATCGGCTAAGCGACTGGCACGGCCTTGCTGCGGCGATGGAGGGGCGGGGGGGGAGGCAGCATGTCCGCCCCCACTTTTGGAAGTAGCCCTGCTGATGGGTGGACCCTGGCTCTGAGCCAAACCTGGCCCAACCACTCCAGCCCCAGTGTGGTCCACCCTGCCCCTGTGAGGTCCCACCACTGACACCCCAGGCCACCAGGCCCGAAACCAAAGTCCACGCGTGGGACTGCGTTGGCTGGCCTCGCTCGACGGACGCCGGGGGTGGGAGGGGGTCTGCGAAGGCCAGCTAGGTGTCCCCAGCTGCCCTCAGGGCGGGGTCTGTCTGGGCCAGGAAGTGAGCCTGGCCTGAGGCTGCCCTTCCTCAGCACAGGGCACTCTGCAGGGTGGTCAGCTCTGGGGGAGCCCAGGGGTCCCCACAGGCCCTGTCTCATGACTGTTGCGTTAAGTTTGGAGGGAAAGTCACGGAGCTGCTGACGTTGGTGCATTCACCAAACTGCCTCGGGTGGTGCTGAGACCCCGGCCACTCGGACCAAGGCCAGTCCACCGGTTTCCACTCGCTGGAGCCGGCTCCTCTGTGAGGTTGCCCAGTGGGGGCAGAGGGAGCAAAGAGCCGCCCTGGGCAGCACTGGGTTGGGGCCCAGTGTCCCTCACAAGCAGGCTATAAGCACGACCCAGGCCCAGGTCAGAGGGCCCCGGTGGCCTGGCCCAGCTGCACGGCCAGCCCCTGGGACACGCCCTGGGCAGTCAGCACTTCCTGCTCCCATTGTTCTGTTCCTCGGAGGTGCCAGGGTGGAGCCCGCTCCTCTGTGAGGACCCTGTGGTGAAGGGGACTCACCTCTGGAGGGGGCTAGGAAGGTGGGAGGGGACGGAGGTAATGACGAAGGCACAGATGAGTGAGGAAGGTCAGCTCCAGAGGCGGTGAGAACATAGGTCAGGCTGGCATGAAAATGGCCTGGGGTTGTGCACGGGTCATGGAGGGGCCTGCATGGAGCAGTGGTCAGCAGAGGAGGGGCAGGCCTGGGCGAGAGCCTGGCCTCTTGAAGGGGCTGGTCGGCCACAGGATGGGGACGGCCGGGGCAGCTGGGGTGGGCTGAGCAGAGAGAGTGGCTGCCCATGACCAGGTGGAGCCTGCGGAAGGCGTGGGGACAGAAAGCTCTGCTTCAACTGTCCCCTCTGCCCAAGCTGGTGGCCTGGCTACAGGGGGCTGAGCAGGACACCAGAGCACAGCTGTGAATGATGCCACCCCTGGAAGACGTCCTTGTCCCAGTCCCCTGGTCCTGTGACGCTCGGGACCTGCGAGTGCCCCTTCGTGGCACAGGAATTAGCAGGTGTGGTTAAGTCGGGACCTGAGAGGAGACTGTCCCCAACTCCACACCGCTCCACACGGACCCTCTTGTGGGGGTGGAGGTCTGGGTTGGCCGGGGTTCAGCGAGGGAGGCAGAGGCTGGCTGTGTGCTTCGCAGGAGGGGGGGTGCCATCGACCGAGGACTCGGAAGCATCCAGAAGCTAGAAGGGGGAAGGAACGGAGCTCCGGGAGACCCAGGGGAACCAGCCCTGCCGACATAGAGCTCATCGGCTCCGGACCCCAGAACTCAGAGAGGAAGTTCATGCCTTTTTAGCCACTGCGTTTGGGACGTTTTGTCACAACTACAACAGGAAACCACAAACACCCAAATCAGGCATGGGGGGCGCTGGCCACTCTCACGTCACCGGGCTCTCGTGGGCTGTGGCACTGGAGGCCGGACGCCGCGCACCCTGCGGTTCTGCTGGCCTTGGCTCGTCCTCGGCCGTCACCGCTCTCCAGAGGCTTCTCGTTGTTGCCAGAGTTTAAAGCGAAGCAGCCGTCATTCCGACCACCCCGAGGGAAGACCACCCGGCGCGCCCACCCAGACCTGGAAGCTGGAGCTCAGGCGGGCCTGGGACCACTGAACAGGAAGGGGTAGAGGGCGGGACAGGCTCCAGCGTCTGCGTCTCAGTCCTGCCTGGTGGATATGGAGGCTTCCGCTCCATGGGGCTCTTCCCAGGGTGGCCCCTTCCACGCGCTCCCCTCTTGTTTGCTGCCGTCTTCGCCCAGGGTGGCCGGGGGTCTCTGTGGGAGGAAGGAGGGCCTGCCCTGGAGAAGCCCTCCACCACCACCCATGTCCCCGCGCGGCCAGCAGAGGCTGTGGCCCCTCCCTCGAGGTGAGGAGGAGCAGGAGCTCTTGGGAGCCCCGCTGTCCTGCTTGCTCCTCTGCAGACGGGATTCCTTGTGGGCACTGGTGCGCTAGCGGAGGGGACAGGAGCTCATTGCTGAGCAGAGGCGAGGAGTTGGTGAGGGATCCTCTAAGGACCAAAGGACCAACGGCTGGTGGAGCCTGCAAGACTGCAGCAGGGAGTGACGCCACAGGGGGCGGAGGGCTGGTGAGGAAGAGCCGGGGGTCTGAGTACCTGCCGTGCCTCCCTGGGTCAGCACAGGCCAGAGGGCTGAGAGGGGGCTCAAAAGGAGTTCTGTGACCTGGAAACTGTGACTGTGACCTTATTTGGTCTTTGCAGATGTGATCAAGTTAAGGGTCTCGAGATGAGATCATCCTGGATTACCTGGGTGGTCCTAAACCCAGTGGTAAGCATCCTTACCAGGACACGCAGGAGGGATGAGAAGAGCAGAGGCCAGGTGGAGGTGGGCAGAGGCTGGCGAGGGGCCTGAGCTGCCAGGAGCTGGAGAGGCAGGAAGGATGGTCCCCTGGAGCTCTAGGGAGCGCAGCCCTGCCACAGGTTGGCTTTGGACTCTGGACTCCAGAATGGGGAGAGAAGAAACTCCCGTTGTCGGAAGTCACCCTGTTTGTGGGCCTTTGCTACAACAGCCCAGGGCGCTGGTGGAGGAGGGGCGGGTGGAGGAGGGTCCCATGGTGCTCACAGAGCAGGTGCTGCAGCCCCCCAGGGACCTTCCCAACTTTTCCAGATTTTGGGCTCTCGGGAAGTTCCCAGAAAGAGGACCAGCTTGAGTTTGTCTCTTTAACCATCACCATGCCTGGCCCTTGGCTGGGTCCCTCTGCCATGAGATTCTGGGCGTTGGCTCTGCGAACAGTGGGCAGGCCTGGGGACACACCAGGGAATGTCCCTCCCACGCGGAGGGCGCTGTTGGCCTGAGAAGCCATCTCCTGCCCTCTTCCCAAGACCGAGGCCTCCAGGGCCCCTCCCCCTCGTGTGAGGACCGCAGCCCCGTGGTCGACCCAATCAGTGGAGGGCCTGCTGCCGCCCACCTGGGATCACTGCGTTAGAATAATTTCCCGAAGGACGTGTCCGCCAACAGTGGGGGGAGTAACTGGAGGCTTTCAAACTTCCGTGAGGTTCACTTGATTCAATGGCTATTGGCTCTAGTTTTCACTCCGCGCATTCGCAGGGAATGTCTGCAGGAAGATGAAGAAATGAGGCTCCCAGCTCGCCGCGGACGCCGCGGACGCCGCCTCACCCCCCAACATCCAATTAGCCACACAGCCCAGCAGCTCCCGGTGTGTGGTGCCAGACAGACCAGAGATTAATTTTTCATGGGGCATCGGACTGTAAATGATTTTTCTATTTACTTATGTAACTTGTACATAAAAGATGATGGTGTTTAATCAAATACGGACCAACTGCAAATTATGCTAGGTAAACAGTGTGAAAAAATTCAATACGCTCTACACTGCTGATCGGCACGCGGAGACCGAGATTGAGATGCTTCGGAGCAGCCGCCTCACCCGCGTGGTTAACCCTTTGTGCACAGCCACATGCTCCCAGGGCGTGTCACACAGCATCTGGGGATGTGGAGACAGATTTTTGTTTAATTGCTTCCACACTCACTCCAGCTTCACTGGGTTTCTGGGAAGAAACTTCTAGAACCTCCTTGAAAGAGAAGCCCACACTTGCTTTGGTCTTTGCCCTGCAGCCTCTAAGACAGGGGTTCTGGGCGAGGTGGAGATTCCCCGGGGAGCACGTGGCAATGTGCGGGGTGCTCTTTGGTTTTCTGTTGGTTGGGGGAGTAGAGGCTGAAGAGGTCTCTGATCCGGACACCTCTGGTGCTCAGTAGAGCCCTGGCCCATGCAGTGCTGTGGGGGTTCAGAGTCGGGCACCTGTGAGGACGGAACCCAGCCAAGTCAGCGCCTCTCCTGGCTACATGCCCCTGCAGGTCCCACTGCCCGAGACCTTTTCTTTTCCCTTCAACTCAGCGGATGTTCTTCCTCTTGAGGACACAGCCTCGGCATCACCTTCAGGGACAGCCCCTCCCACCACAGGGCTTAGACCCTCTGCACAGGCTCTATGCCCACTGGGACCCCAGCCCTTACCCCAGGACACTTGCTGGGTAAGGCCACTCACTGTTGGGCTAGGATCTGCTCCCCCAGCAGCTCAGGAAGATGGCAGGTGACTGAAACCCCATCTTGTTTATTTCTGTTTTCTCAGCTTGTACAAGGCCCAGAGCCTGGATGCTTCTGGATAAATGCCTGTTCTCTGAATGGCTCGCTGGATGGATGGCTGGATGGTTGGGAGAGTGGGAGAGTAAATAGTTTGATAGATGAATGAACAGTGGGTAGATGGGTAGATGGATGGATCAATGGGTAGAGGATGGATGGATAGGTGAGTGGATGGATGGATAGGTGAGTGGGTAGATGGATAGATGGGAGGATGAATGGATGGATGGATAGGTAAGTGGGTAGGTAGTTGGGTAGATGGATAGATGGCTGGCTGGCTGGCTGGATGGATGGATGGTTGGGAGAGTCAAGAGTAAATAGTTTGATAGATGAATGAAGAGTGGGTGGATGAGTAGATGGATGGATCAATGGATTGAGGATGGATGGATAGGTGAGTGGGTGGGTAGTTGGGTAGATGGATAGATGGCTAGCTGGCTGGCTGGCTGGATGGATGGTTGGGAGAGTGGGAGAATAAATAGCTTGATAGATGAATGAAGAGTGGGTGGATTGGTGAATGAATGGATCAATGGGTAGATGGATGGATATAGACAGGTGAGTGGATGGATGGATGGTGGACAGATATACTGGGAGACAGACAGATGGGCAGTGGGTAAGTCAGGAGACTGACTATAGTCTTTTGTCTGCTGGCTGTAAGACTCTCTGGAAGTCAGTTGGACCCTGTGGGATCGCTTCCCCTCTTGAGGAGTGGTCTAGCGGGGGCAACGGCTTGTTTGCACTGTTGTGAGGCTCCTGGGAGTTCCCAAAGCTGCCGCAGGGAACACGTTGGAGGCCTGAGAGAAAGGTGGGTAGACAAAATGCAGGACTCCTTGGAGAATCTGGATTTCAGGTCACCAAGAAGTTTTTAGTACAGCTCTATCTTCAATAATGTGAGACATGCAGATCCGAAAAATTACTGGTTGTTTATCAGAAATTAAAATTTAACTGGGCACTCTGCAAGTTCATTCGCTATATCTGGCTCCCGGAGTGGGAAGGGTGGGCTTCCTGTCTCTCCTACGCCCCGGGTGACGCTCTGATGTAGCTTAAGGACTGCTGGCAGGCAAGCTCCCTGGCCCCAGGCTCTTCGCAGCCCTGGGGGCGTGTGAAGCCGACAGGAGCCAGTGCCCCAGATAGCAGGCGACACTCCAGGAGCTGGCGGCGCTTGGGCCACCTCCTACTGGCCTATTTCAGGCCTGTCCTTGTCCCTCTGTGTGGATCTTCACCTGCCTCAGGAAGCCCACGATTAAGGGGTTGGGTAAATCCCTAGCTCCTCCCGGAGGTCCAGCTGGAAGGCTGGGTGGGAAAAACAGCCTGGGCACCGCAGAGCGGCACCTGTGGTCAGGGACAGGGCAGAGTGCAGGGGGAGAGCAGCCCTCTGCCATCCTCCCCCAAGGCACACCTGCCGGGAGACTGGGGCTGGTGCCTGGCAGCACGTGTCCCCTCTGGCAGCCCCTGGGTTTCAGAGGCCAAAGCCCTGTGCGATGTCCCCCACCTGTAGATATTCACAGAGGCCCTGCTCTGTGCCAGGAGCTGTGCCAAGAAGTACCTGCTCCCTGCCCTTGACCCTGGGTGGTGGTGGTCGGGGCAAGCTAGGCGTGCACTGGGCGGGTCAGAGAGATTTTCCTGAGAAGGGGGCTTCTTAGCAATGTTCTAAAAAATAAGGAGAAACTCAAGAGTAGTGGGGGGTCCCAGCAGGCAGCTGGGAGGCCGGGAGAAGGCCGGGAGCTGGCCAGCGAGGGAGGCTCCAACCTGCGGTGGCCCTGGTGCCGTGTGGGGGCAGGAGCCGCATCTCTGGCTGGGTGGGCCACTGATTAGACAATGGGGTCTGGGGAGCCAGCACTTGGGAGAAATGGTCCACTCATGGGGCCCTGTCCAGGCGAAGCTTCCAGAGGGACCCGCCCGGAGTCCAGAGGCTACCCACCCCCAGCTCTCAACCTGATGCGAGTGAGAGTCACCTGGCGACTTTGAGAGCCAGGCACCAGGCCACACCTGGAGTCTGAGGTGGGACTCAGGTGACAGCAGCTCTCAGGGCTCCTGGGAGTTCCAAAGGGAAGCCATGGCAGAGACCACTGAGCAACTGACCCGGGGCTGACAGATGCCCGTCCAGCAGCCCGGCCTTCCTCAGGCCAGCGGACGGGACACAGCAAGTGTGCTGGGCCTCTCCTCCGGGTAAGGCCCCAGGCCCCTCTTGGCAGCAGGGGTCCAGGTCCCCTGACCCCTGCCCTCTGGCTGCCAGGCGCTGTCCCAGGCACTTAGCTGAAGGCAGCTGTCACTCTCCGTGCGCGTTGGGCTCCTCTCCGCCGTGGGACTTAACGGCCTTCCTCGCTGCCTGCAGTCACGGGAAGTGAACTTGACACTGGGATCAGCTTGCTCCGCACAGGCACAGCAGACCCGCGCCTCGCCAGGTGCAGGACCACGTCACCTTCCATAACTGAGAGCTAAGGTGGGATTAGCGGCACCGGCGAAGTTCTCCAAAAATAGACTTAATAACAGCTGCAGTGCACGATCATTATTTTTCTTTGGGATCTTAAAAATTCCTTCTTACAAAGATATTTTTTGCTCGGCTGAAAATATCCCTCACCAAGCGCGAGGACCTGCTTGCATTCAGAGACGGGGGCCTGGCAGCCCGGACAGGTTGTGGGAACGAGGGGCCGAGGCTGACTTGGTGGGGAGGGGATCCTCCTGTGGGCTGCGAGGCTGCACGGGGTCCGTTGAGGCAGGGCCCACCCAACTCCCCTCCCCAGACAAAGGGGAGCAGGAAGAACCACAGGAAGCCAGAGAAACAAAGGAAATTAATGTCAGCCCCTGGGCTGCTGGGAGGGGAGAGACCAGGAGCTGCAGAATCTCTCCACACCTGTGAGATTCAAATGTGTCCCCCATAGGAAGACCCTCTGAAGTCCTGACCGTAGCTGGGGGTGTGCTTCCGGGAGAGAGGGTCTTTGCAGACGGCATGCTGTTAACCGGCCCAGCTGGAGCTGGGTGGCCCCAATCCAGTACGACTGGTGTCCTGGTCAGAGATGGATGCAGGGAGAAGGCAGCCCTGTGAGGACAGAGGTGAAGGGGAGTGGGGGCCCTGGAGTTGGGGTCACCAGCAGCAGCAGAGAGGGAGAGGCCTGGAGCAGGCCACCCGACATCCGCCTATGTCCTCCCAGCAGTGGGAGGACTCAGTGCTGCCTGTGAGCTGCCCAGTTGGTGGCACTCTCCCCAGCACTCACCTAGGACCTCTCCTCCCCAGGTGCTCCCCAGCCTCTGGCTCTGCCCCGGGGGTGACTCACTGGCCTCCCCCATATTTCTTGTGGTATTTTTGTTGGCAGTGACAATAGGACTGTCTGCTGGAAGGTCCTGTAGCCTCTCTGAGCTTCAGTCTCTTCATCTGTGAAGTGTGCTGTGAGCGTGCGGGTGCTTAGGGGGTTTAAGGAAGTGGTGGGAGGAGGGGTTTGCTGTTGCCTGTGGATGATCTGAGGTTGCGCCCTTGGGTGGGCATCATCATCAAGAGGCCCATCACAGCTGAGTCCCCAGCATGTCCTGGGTGCCCTGCTGGTGACTGGTGCATCTGAAATCTGGGGCTGGGAAGGGAGACAGGTGCAGAGAGCTGAGGCCAGGGCACAGCGAAGCCTCTGGGAGCCCAGGGTGGGCAGGGAGATTTCTCCCTGGGGAGAACTGCCAGCCCTGGTCCCTCCAGGCAGGTGGCTCTGGGGTCCCACCAGGACAGTGCTGGGAGGAGCAGCTTCAGAGGGGTGACCGTGGGCATGCCATGGATTGCGCCCGTCTGCTGGCCCTGCCCAGTCCTCCCAGTCCCACTCTGCAAACAGAGACGGTCGCGGAGAAGTTCTTACTGACCACAAGGCTTTTTGTCTTGATTTAACTGGAGAAGGGATGGGCGGAGACAGGGAGGAAGGTGCCCTCCTTGCCAGACACCCCAGCTGCACAAAACCTGGGCAGGGAATTCGTGGTTCCTGCCAGAGGGGACAGGGTCGGCTGGTGGCTCACATCCTGTTGGGGTGGGTGTGGGTGAGGATCCCTAGGAGTGCTGGAAATTTGCGGGTTTCTGGACCCCAGCTCCGCAGAGTCTGGCTCAGGGGGGCTGCACGGGCCAGGGAGCCTCCCGCTCCCACCCTCTTGCCACTCTCCCGCCCCCGAGAGTCCCCCTCCCAGCCCTGAGGTGACCTTCTCAGTGCCCACGCTGTCCCTGGCAATCCCACCCTGGGTCCCTGGGGATGGGAGTCACCAGCGCCGCCTGCAGACTGAACAACTTCCCTGCTCTCCAGCCTGGGTCTAGGGGGCCCAGCAGTACCAGCTGGACTGGTGGCCAGGTGACACAGCAGAGCTTCTGCCCAGGGTGTGGACTCTGAGGCTGGCGAGCATCTGGGTTCTGGGGTCAGAGGACCCCCTCTCCCACGTGCCCAAGCTGCCTTACTAGATTCTTACTCCAGAGAGGAAGGGGTTAACTCCTGCCATCCTAGGGCAGGTGGCAGGCACATTTCGTGAAGAGTGACAGGCGGCTTGGGACTTCAGTGGGTCCTCTGGGTTTCTTTTCCCTCCGAGTTGACCAACACAGGCCAAAAATATTGGCAAGGGCGGGGTGCAGCTCAGCGGTGGGCGCTCACCGGGCACGTGCGAGGCCCTGGCTCATCCCAGCACCGCAAAAATGAGAAAGGATGGAAATAATCGGAAAAGGAATTTGCACCTGTGTTGAATGCCAGTTGCTCCTCACTCGTCCCCTACACAAGGCAGCACAGCACTGCCTACCTGGCGCCGCATCAGGCAGTAGAGTGACGCAGAGGCCATCTCGGGTCCACGGGAGGCTGGTCGCCATGCAGGCCCACGCCACTTTATGGGAGGCCTCTGAGCAGCCTTGGATTTTGATAACAACGGGGTCCTGGAACCAGGCCCCGGGGGACACCAAGGAGGGTCCTGCTTCACCTCAGGTGGCTTGGACTGGCCTGTGGGCTGAGGTGGGGTGAGCCCTGGGAGGCTGCTCACTCCTGCGGTCCCCACAGTCCCCATGGTCCCCAAGTCGTCCCCACGGTCGCTGCCCTGGGGAGGGAGACATGCATGGCTCTGCTAGTTCACAGGAGTGCCCTGCCCTCGGCCTTTGTCCACCACACCCATCTGGGTGAAGAGGGTGGGTAATGATAGATAATGCCACCACCTCCTGGGTGGCCAGCCTGCCACACAGCAGGGGACCCGGTATGAGTGGTTGAAGTTTGGGTGGAGAAGGCAGTGAGTGTCGGGGACTCTGAGGGCTCTCTGTGGCAGTGACCCTCGGGCCCACCTCCAGTGGAAGACTCAGACCCCTGCCCCCACTTCACACCCTGTGCTGTGTGCAGTGGCTTCCCAGTGACATCCCTCCAGTCTTCCAGGTGGCCCTGTGTTGGCCCTGGAGGGCAGCTCAGCAGTGCAGGCCCCAGGAGGCCAGGTCTGCAGCTCCAGGCTCCTGGACACGTGGACTGCAGACAGAGGGAGCCTGAGAATGGAAACTGAACCTGGGTGGCCATCAGCCTCACGGCCTCCTGGGTAGCTGGACAGTGGGGAGACCGCAACCCCACAGCTGAGCAGCCTATGCCCCCACAGAGGTCCAGGATCAAGGGTCCTGTGGTCCCCGGGCAAACTGTGCAGTGAACAGATGGATAAAGGGCCCAGCCCTGCCCAGCCCTGCCCAGCCCTGCCCAGAAGGATGTCACCCAGGGTGTGGTGGTGGTGAAGTTCACACCCTCGAGAGCCAGCAGGGCCTGCATTCAGATCTGGCCACTGCTGCTCCAACTTTGTGCCCTTGAGGAGAAAGGCAGCTTCCAGTGCTGGACCCGATCTGGGATGACCGCGCCTCCCTGCCAGCCCTCCTGAGGGGACAGGTAACGGTGCACGTAGTGAGAGGTCTGGCGTGGTTGTCAGATTCCTCGTCAGTGATCCCAGAAGTCTGTCCATCCAAGAAGGGTCCAGCGGCCCTTCCCTGTGAGCCTGGTATAGCCACAGCTCCATCCGTGTGCCTAAGGTCAGTGGTGGCCTACCCGGGGGCCATACGGTGACCATAGCCTACCAGGGTAGATGTTCTGTGTGTCAATGAATTAAATTCAACAAATAAAGATGATGACCTAAAACTTAGCATTTCATGTCACTGTAATGTCCCAGGTTTCCCTTCCTCACATCAGAGCAGAGTTATTGGGGCGCCTTTTCCTGAAGACCCTCCTTTATTTTTTAGCCTTTTAAAGTCCGATGAGGCCTGGCGAAGAGCCCTGGGGTGTGAGCAGGAGGAACCCACAACACCCCTTCCCCTGCTCCTTGCAGTCTGCCCCGCTCCCAGGTTGGGCCTCCTGGCCTTGCTGATTAGACCCAGGGTAGCATCTGCCCCAAGTGGGACAATCAGGCGTATTCTTAGGAACAGGCCAGCAGGAGAGGGAGCGGAAGGTGAGTCCTGGGGGGCTGGCTGGGCTGCTGAGCCAGGCATTCTGCAGTGAGGACGGGCCACGAGGGCCCAGTCAGTGGACACTGTGTGTCCCTGAGAGCGATCCTGGAGTGAAGCAGGCTGAGGGCGTGAGCGGGCAGGAGGCCTGGCCCTCGGCACTGTGTCCACAGGTAGCCCTGCTCCCTCAGTCTCCTGGGGGGCTGGCGGGTGCTGCTGCCGCCGGTGGGGCCAGCACCCTGGGCTCCCGCCCTCGCCGGCGCGGCTTCCGGCCTCTCCCTCCTGCGGCACTGAGGAGTTCCACCCTGGCACTCACCCGCCTGTGGACTCAGCCGAGCGCTGGCCACCCAGCCTCTGCCTCGGCACCCGTCAAACAGGAGTGAGGACAGTCCCTGCCTCTGTGTGGAGGGGAGGAGAGGAAGCTTCTAGATCAGGGCCGCAGATGCTCCGTGCAATCTAATGCCAGCTACGATCGTAAGTGGCAAGTGTAACAAGGCCGCGAGGCGGGCGAAGAGCTAGCAGACAGTGAGGGGCCTCATCGTGGAAGAGCAGGGAAGCCGGAGATGACAGGGAGGCCAGCCGTAGTGTCCATCCCACCTGCAGGGCCCCGGGCAGCGCCCAGGCAAGGTGCCAGGTCGCCTCCCCAGCCTGCCTGTCCCCTTGCCCTTGGAAAGCAGGGCAGAGAAGCCAGTTATCGCCCCCTGACTCTGGTCCAAGAAGAGGGCATGGCTCTGGCGGTAGGCAGCTGCACTGAGCAACGTGTGCCTGGTAGCCCGGCTCAGCCCGGGGTGAGGCGGGAGCCCTGCAGACCCCAGCCGCTCCTGCTGCCAGGCTCCCCGTCAGGACGCTCCTGCTCTCGGCCCAGTGTCAGGCCCTGCAGACTCCGCTTCTTCTCCGCACTGTCCTTCTGTCCTGGGTCCCACGCTGCGTTCCATGGTGTCCCTGCTTCTGTGGGCCGTGGAGCTTCTCAGGCCTTCCTCGCTGGGCGAGCGGGTCAGGTGTTCCTAGAGGTCCCCGCGGGGCAGCTGGCGGCGGTGGTGGCCTGAGGAGGTCACAGGTGGGCAGCCCCCTGCTCCCTCCCACACTGCAGGCACGGCCGGGGTGGAGGATGGAGTCTCGACCCACGGCTGGCAGCGGCTTCTCCCCCGCGGAGTCGCTGTGCTTTTCCCAGTGGGTGCCTTGCAGGTGCTTCCTATAGGCACAGAGGCCCCCAGGAAGGACCCCTTTATCCAGGCTGTGGACCTCTGGAAAGGCCACCCGCAGAGCCCCTGTTCATGAGGGGCTGGTGAGTGTGCGAGGACCCCAATGCCAGGGGATCCTTGGAAGGTCCATGTCCCCTTCCCCCATGGTTTGGTTGTTCCAGAGCCCTGGACCCAGCAAAGCTGCCTGCCCCCCTGCCCACCACAGACTTAGTCCCTGCCCTGCAGGTCCAGGCCATGAGAGGAAGGCTCTCCCTGGGGACTTGGCCTCCCTGCCATGGGGCCTCCGCCTGGGCCCCAGCCCTGCAGCCAGCTCTGTCCCTGGGACTTGTCTAGGGTGAGGGATGGAGCCCAGTGAGCTGGAGTCCCTGCTAATGGCCAGGATGCAATTTCATGACATCCCCGCCCTTTCAAATATTTATTTCTCAGTCCTGCCATTCTTTGCTTCCAGGAGGTCACATCTTACAATGGGTGCTTGATTCAGTGCTTGCAATGGCAACTGTCTAAACCAAGGCTAGTCCCGACTTCAATTAAAACGACAGGAAGGGTGGGTGGGGGTTCACTGTGGGGAGTGCTGTTCTCCTACAGCCCTAGATGAGAGAGGAGAGGGGTGGAGCTGCTCCTGCCCCAAGCTCCCACGCAGCAGGCTCCGGGGTCCCAGGCCAGCCTTGCTGTGGGGAGCAGCCCTGAAGGCCCACTCGGGCCAGGGAGCCCCAGGCCCCGCCCTAGGCCTCCAGCAATGGGCCTGCCTTTGGCGTCTTCCTCCCTTCTGGTGCCTCTCCCTGTCTTGCACCTTCTGTGGCTGCTGGGTCTTTCCCAGAATCCTCCGTTTTAGAAATGCAGGCCCCACTCGGATGCAAGCCCTGCTCCACTTTGGCTTTGGTTCACGTTACAGCTGACTTGCGTCTCCCCCAAGTTCATATGCTGAAGTCCTCACTCCCTACTAGCTCAGAAGGCCACCATCAGCAGGAACAAGGCACTTGATGAGGTCTTTGGGGGTGGAGGACCCTAACCTAATAGGGCTGGTGTCTTCAGAAGAAGAGGGCGTCTGGGGCAGAGCCCTGGGAAGGAGCTCACCCAGAGGGAGGGAAGGAGGGAGGGCTCGCAGGGATCCAGAGGGTGGCCAGACTCGGGGATCCCTGTTAGGTGAGTCCAGCCCACGAGGCATCCAGAGTGAGACAGCAAGGTGTGGCTGCCTGGCACCTAGGGCGTGAGCGGGCACAGTGCTACCGTTCAAGATGGAAGCACCCTGGACTGGCCGCCGTGGGGGCTGCACTCCCCGCAGGCAGCAGGCTCAGGGCCATGGCATGGCAGGCGGATGTGCCTCGTGAAGCTGCTTCTGGACAGCTGTGGGGAGAGGCCAAGCGCCATGCTCTGCACCTGTGAAGAGGCCCCAGGACCCTGCGGGATGCCCAGGACACCCTAGGACAGAGCAGGACACCCTAGGACAGAGCAGGACACCCTAGGACACACCAGGACACCCGAGGACACAGCAGGACACCCTAGGACACACCAGGACACACCGGGACAGGGAAACACCAGGATGCTCAACCACCAGGACACCAAGGACACCCCAGGACGCTCAACCACAGCCACCTTCTCTACTGTGACGTCATCACCCTGAGAAAAAGTTGAACTGTAAGTCCACAATTTTTACAAACACAAAACATATGGTGTGTAACCCTTGGTACACACTTACAGCCCCCGAGGGAGGTTCTTCCAGCCCGCACGCCCTGGAAACTGATCTCCTTCCCGCAGGACAGGCCGGCGGCAACACCAACACCCACAACCACAAGACACAGGAGGAGGGAACCTGTCCAGCCACCAGGGGATGGGGCCACGGTGTGGAAGTCTCGGGTGCAGCATCCAAGCCTCAACTGGCCCAGTGTCCCAGCTCCTGAGGGATGGGCCGGGGTCACCCCAGGCCCGTCAGCCTGGAGCCTCCCAGGCGGCTAGGAACCTGTGCACCTGCTCCTCAGCCTGAGGCAGGAAGACTCAGGTCTCTCCCTGCCCCTCACAGAACAGAAGGAGCCAGAGTCGAGGCCCCAAGTTGGCCTGCGGGTCTAGTGGTATTGGGTTCATCCTCAGCCTTTGCAGGTCCCACTTGGATCCCCAAGTCCTGGAGACCCAGTGAAGTTCCAGGGAAAACCAGGCACTTTGGGATGCCAAAGTCAAAATGGGCTTTAGGCTGAGCGGAAGGCCGTGCTGCCTGCAGAAGCTGAGAGAGCCCTGTGGGTCTGGGGCCGAGAGGACCAAGGCCTGAGGATCTCCAGGCCCCACAGCAGCTGGTGCCCGCTGCTCCCGGGAGACAGACTGCCCTGGGTCCCCTTCCTGAGCACCCCATCCTGGCACAGGCGGGGAAGGGAGGAAGGGAATTTATTCTGGGGCCCACCTGGCTAATGACGGAAGTGGGGGCTCCCAGTGGACACTCGGACAGGGAACGGCCATGCAAAGTCGACGCCCAGGAGAAGTCTCTGAGCCCGTTGGCTTGCATTATTTGGGTACAGCTTCCTAGGGAACATTGCCAGGTCTCCTCCAAGAGGAGGCGTGGCATCTAAGGGTGCACCTACGCCCCAGGTCGTCATGTTGACCTGCGGGCCCCACCCATGCCAGGGTCAGCTTCTGTCCCGCCCCGGGCTGCACCCCTCCCCCTTGCCTCACAGTCAGCTGGACACCAGAGGTCATCAAAGCCCTGGGTCATGCTTTCTGCTCCCTGTAATTCCTGGTTAAGTGCATCTCACAGGGAACAGCGCAGTGCCTGGCGCTCTCCGCCTGTCTGAAAGGCCCTGGGCAGGTCCCCATCACCTCCACCCCAGGTGACCAAGGATGGACAAGAATGAAGGGGCCTCTGTACGCCCAGGGCCCTTGCATGGGGCCAGGCCACTCTCAGGGGGACAGAGGAAGGTGAGAATGGCACTTTAGTGTGACCTTTTCCTGGAGCAGCGTGTTCAGACTCTCAGCGGTTAACAACAGGACCACGTGGGGTACATCCCCAGCAGCCCTCTTCCCATAAAAAGCCCGTGACGTCTGTCTGCCACATTATGGAGAGAGGAGCAAGTCTTTGCTTAAGCAGGTCGGGAGGCAAGGCATGGCCAGAGTGCAGGGGCCCTGCTTCAGGAGCCAGGAGTGCAGGTGAGTGAGAGGCAGCAGCCCCTGGGGCCTGCGGCTGGGGATGATGGTCCCACAGGATGGACATTTGAGAGCTGTCCCAGGGCATTGTGCCCCCAAGTCCCTAGCTCCCAGGGACCTAGACTAGAGAGGATCAATTGCCACACCCACATATGGTAGCAGGTGACTGGAGCCTCCACACCAGCCTTGGAGTCCTCTGTCAAGGATCCAGCAGGGCATCACGGGGAAGAGGTCGGATCACTGCACCTGGGTGAGGGACATGGATCCAGGGCAGAGCTCGCCTGGGGCAGGTGCCTGGCTCCCAGCAGAGTGCCGCTAGCCCCAGGTGGGAGAGTGCACATCCGTCAGGTGGGCCAGCAGCTGCCGCCAGCCCCTCCCCAGAGCTGTGAGGAGCTAATGAAATAACAGATGTGCACAGGTCCTGGAAGCCGGAGAGCCGCGCACTAATGGGAAGTGTTATTAAATCAGTTTATTACCTGGACTGTCCCTTCCAGCCAGATCCATTCAAATCAATTAAACTGAAAAATGGCTGCAGAGAAGCACACATTTGAAATCTATGATACTGTCACACCAGGGCTTCCGGGTTCCACTTTCATGGGGCTCTTGTGGGACTGCTGGCCCTGCCTGGGTCAGCTGGATGACCACCTCAAAAGGTATCAGGGTCTCTCCCCTGGGACAGCGGATGCTGCCGTAGGTGGAAGGAGGGTTTCTGTCCATGTGATAAGGACATGGAAGTAGGAGATGACCCTGGGTTGTCTGGACAGGTCAATGGCATCAGGAGGGTCCTTGAAAGAGGGAGGCCGGGGAGGAGTGATGTGGCCGCAAGCTACAGAACACCTGGGGACACAGAAGTCTGGAGGAGGCAGGAAGAACTCTCCCCCAGAGACCAGAAGGAGCGTGCCCTGCCCCTCCCTTGGCCTGGCCTCCTGGCCTCCTGGCCTCCAGAACTCTGAGAGAGGAGGCCTCCGTGGGTGTAGGACGCCCAGGCTGCGGGCACAGGGAGCAAGGGCTGGGCGGGCCCTGAGCTGCACACCCTGGCCGTGGTCAGCAGTCCCTCCCCTGGACTGGTCTGGACTGGTCTGATCTGGGGCTCCTGCTTGGATTTTCTCCTCTCGGCCGTGCAGATTCCGCAGGCTACTTTGGGAACAGGAGAACTCAGCTGAGCATATTTTCTCTAAATTTCCGTGACCAGCCCTGAGTTAGGAGGCCAGCTCCAAAAATAAGGCCCAGAAAAGCCTGAGCATCAGTGGAACCGCCCTGAAGGGCCCTCGCTGATCGGGTCCCCATCCTGCCTGCTGCCCACAGTGATTTGGGCAAAACCTGCCCAGCTGCTCCACTCTCAGGGCCAAATGCCCCATTTTGCCAAAACACCTGTGCTGGATGCCTTGGGTGGGAATGGAGGGAAGGTGTTAGGTTCTCAGGGGGCTGAGCCTGAGGCTGTCCCTCTGCCCCTGCTGTCCTGCACTGTACCACCCGCCTGGACCTGGAGCCTGGTGGCCTGGCCCTTCAACCACCCGCCCCAGGAGCATGGGGCAGGGTGGCACAGCCTGTGGGCAGAGATGGGCGAGCCCAGCCCTAGGACTCGGAGCAAGGTCCAGTGCCTTTCAGGACCAGGGCTGGGGCTGTGGGGGTGGAGCACTGGCCAGTGTTCAGGGCAAAGCCCTCCAGGGCACCACCGGCTAGGGGCTCAGGCTCCCCACCCTCAGGACTCTGGAGGTGGGTGACCTTCGTGAAGAGTCACCCTGGGCCAAGGGCATTTCGCACAGCCCAGGTGCCCTCCTGAGGACCCACAGCCTGTTTCTCATGTGTCCCTCGTCTCCTCCGCCCTGGAGTGGGCCTGGCTGGTCACATGTGACAAGTGCACAGGACCGTGGCCTCTCCTCTGCATCTGGGCCCTGGGAGTCCCGCTCCTGCCCCTGCAGACTCCGCCGAGCTTGGCTCAAGGCACCAACAGCCTCAGGTCCCCGGAGTCTGGCCTTCAGCCGGCCTTGGCCGGGAGTCACTGAGCGGTGCTGGTCCTGCTTGAAGGGGCATTAAGTAGTAATTCTCACTTCCCCTCTAAGCTCAGTCTGATTAGGGGAGAAGAGGGCTTACCAGCGCCTGCTGGGCCAGAATTTCCAGAAAGCCTCTTCTCGATTGGATTCTGCACGTTTATCTCTTAAGCCCCGGAGGTTTGTGAATGCAGAAAGGACTGGGGGAAAGCCGGACTTAATTTGCGTGGCTGACTCCTTCCTGCATGGAGTCGGGTCTTATCCGAGTTTGCTCAAATGCGATGATAATCAAATACCTTTGGCTCTAAGCCTCTTTCCTCTGCGCGTTTCTAAGCATTTTTGTGCTGCAATATAGGGATTTCTTGGTGGATTGGACTCTCCTGGCTGGCCATCCGTCATCTTTGTGCACTTGAATAACAATAATTATAGCGATAACAATATTAGCTCACATCGTGGGGTGTGTCGTGGCTTACAACAACGCTCTCGCAATCTTTTATCTCGTTTCATCCCCAGAGACGGATGGGGGAGGATGTGAGCTCAGGCCACAGAAGAGGCACGCTGGTCCACAGAGGGGCGCCTCAGGGGAGTCCAGCCTATGACCTGGTCTGTGGGCCCACGGCAGAGATGGCCTCCACCCTGCAGAGGCCCCGACGCCCGGCCTCTCTGGCCTGCCTGGACCTCCCACCATGTCCCTGCCTGTTCTTTCCCACCCCTTTCACGGGGCCACACCCCTTCCCAAAACACCCTGAAGAGTGGCTGCTGGCGTCTATCCCGTGACAGGAGAAATGCGAACCAGGCCAAGGGAGAGGGACACACAGAGGAGGTGAGGGGAGGTAGCACTGGGATGGGGCTCCCCAAGGAGCAGAGACAGGGCTGGGTTCTGTCACCTGTGGGGGCGGGGCCTGCGAGGGAGCATGGGCAGAGAGCACGGGCAGCACTTAGTGGGTGACAGGCTGGAGACCCAGTGGGTGACAGGCTGGGGACCCAGTGGGTGACAGGCTGGGGACCTAGTGGGTGACAGGCTGG
>JAJEJO010003159.1:296165-343036 GCA_020662805.1 Glaucomys volans
GACCCAGTAGGTGACAGGCTGGGGACTTAGTGGGTAACAGTCTGGGGGCCTAGTGGGTGACAGGCTGGGGACCTAGTGGGTGACAGGCTGAGGTAGGAGCTGCAGAGCAGGAGGAAGCTGGACCGTACTTTTCAGGTCAGACGGGCTTGACTCAGGGTCCTGGACCCCAGTGCCCTTTCTCAGGGTCCGACTGTCTCACTGGTGGCTTTGAGCAGGAGCCACAGTGACTGTCCCTGGACACACCCTGTTCTGGGGGTGTTGGCCCCCCAGTCAGAGCTGAAAGCAGAGTTGAAAGGCAACTTCCTGTTCTCAGGTTTGCGGAAACTGAGGGCCGAGGGGCCATGCCCAGAACCATGGACCTTCAGAGTCCCCACCAGCTCCCTGGGTCGTGCTGGGGCTGGGGATTGTCACCAGCTGGACTCACCGCCTGTGCGGAGGGCTGTGCTCTGACATCGTCACCGGGGCATTTTAGGAGGGTACCTGAGCAGTAGGATAGGACCTGGGAATCGAAGAGACGACACAGGAGGGAGGAGATGGGAGGCAGCACACTGAGCTCCTGAGAGCAGAGACCCCCGAGGCAGCAGAGCAGGTGAGGGGCCAGCAGGCCACTGCAGTCCCCGCCCGCGGCGCCTTCCCAGCTAGGCAGCACCATCGGAGCCGGGCCAGTTCACCTCTCTGCGTCTCAGAGTCTTGGCTGCATAGTGAGGCTCTGAAGGCTGTGGAAACCTAGTCCAGTTCTCAGGAGGACAGAGGAGCTGATGTGGTGCCTGCCCAGGGAGGTGCACGCCCTCCACCCCAACGGCTACCACCACCATCCCCGCTTGGCAAGATCCGGCCTCTGCTTTCCATCTTATGCCAAGTCTGTATTTTCTACAATTTCTATCGTTGTAGAAATTGCCTATTGTTGCATATTGTTTTTTTAATCAAGAAGACAATAATCAAATTTAAGCTAGTGAAGTCCCAACTGGCCCCACTCTGGTGGGGTGTGGCCAGGAGTCCTGGGTGCCCCTTCTAGAGACCAAGGCTTCCCTGTCCCCCTCAGGCCCGTGTATCTAAAGAAAAGTGCCCCCTTCAGAGTGAAGCTGCCCACGTGGGGCTCTCCCAGCTGGCTGTGGCCGGGCCTGCAATCTGCTCTCCACAGTCCTCACTTAGCAACAGGCAGAGCCCCACAGGCCACCTCCTTGAAATGGAAACACTGACCTACATGCTTCACAGTGAGCTCAGGGGCTGTTGCTGGCCTGCCCGCCCATCCCCAGCTCTGCCTCTGCAAGGAGTCCTGAGGGTGTGTGTTCCCAGATTTCTGACACATCGATGCCACTGATTTATCTTAGCTCTCCCTCAGACGACAGGGGGATCAAGGATCTGCACCACTTAGCAGGAACACACCCAGGGAAGGGGCTCCCAGAGGCCCCAGAAAGCTGGAAAAGAAAGTCTGCCCTGAAGGTGTGGGCGGGGAGGCAGCACGCCCTGGCAGGAGGAACACACAGAGGCTCATGGTGCCGGGTGTTCATCTCCATGAACCAGAAAGAAAACACCCAGGTATGAGAGCAAAGGCAGGAATGAGAGAGGATGCTGAAGGGACACCAGGTCTGGTGCCATGTGGACAGAGTCAGGAAGGCCCACGGGGACTCGGCATCCACAGGAGAGCCCGGTGCCTTTCGCATCTGGGCTTGTCTTGCCCATGTCCTGTGTGGGGGAGGGAAAGGGTCCCTGTTGGAGGGATGGGCTGGCTGTGAAATAAAAACTGTGAAATTTATATGTCAGAAAATAAGACAAAAGGCAGGAATATCTTTAGAGCAGGGGCATGACTGGTTGAGCTGTCCAGAAGTGTCTGGCTCTAACAAAGGAAGGAGCCCATACTTGTTTTACTCATAGCAGGACAGATCAAAAGGGATTGGTAGAAAGTTCTTTGAGAGAAAAACAGGATAGGGATGGGAGTAAGCAGGCCGTTTGGCTCTGGCGGGTCAATCCCATCTCCAGTGCTTGTGCTTGAAACTTGAGCAGTGAGCTAGAACACGTTACTACTTCACTCATGGCTATCCAACTGTGAGTTCCTGAGACCAGATTTTCCTGTCTAATGGCTTGAACTTCGCCTGACTCACACCATGCATGGGTGGCTTCCCGCAGGCTTGCACCAGACCTCATGCACAGCTCAATAAAGAAGACAGGCTACCCACAGACAGCTTATGATGCCTCTAACCTCAGTCCCCAAACTTAAAAAAGTACATGGAAGCCAAGTAGGTGTGTGACGTTGATGCTTCTGTGTTCTGCATCTAATTAGCCCCATGCGGAGCTGCTGCCGAGGCTTCCTGGGTCACACTCTGAGAAACATCAGCCTGGGGGAAGGTCCCTACCGGTTGGGTTGTTTTTTTCCAAGGTGATGAGATCTGTCTGTCTTTCCTAGGAACCCTCAGGTGAGCCCAGGAGCCTGGTCTGTAGCCAGCTGTGCCTCGGGGCTGAAGACATGAACATGGCTGGGCCTTTCCCCACGGAGTTAAGAGCAGAGGAAGACTCCTGAGTGAGACCAGGTGGAGTGTGGCATCTGGCACACAGTAGGGACTTCATCTGGGCTTTCTGAATGAGTGGATGGGAATTGAAGGCTCGTGGCAGGGAGTGGGGAATTGGGAACATTGTCATGTGGCCTCTAGGCTCCCTGTGGATCAGCAGGACACCATTTGAAGGTCGACTGCTTATTACTTAGGGGTGCTATGAACCATCTGGCAACCACCAACAATCTTAAATATATGCAATTAATGTCAATAGAAGAAATAAAACGGATTGTGAAATGCCCACTTATTCCAAAAGAAGGGAAAAAGTGAGGGGGAAAAGAAACAAAAATTATAAAGTAACTGGTAAACAAATGTCAAAATAATAGATTTTAGTCCTAATTCTATGAGTACTCACATTAAATATGATTGGTTCAAATACACCATTTAGAAAACAAATGGGATGACAGATGTGATAGTGTTCTGGTGTGTGTGTGTGTGTGTGTGTGTGTGTGTGTGTAAGTGTGAGCATGCATGCTGGGGACTGCGCCCAGACCTCATTCACGCTAAGCATATGCTCTGCCGGATGAGCTACACAGAGAGTCTCAGATTGTGCTTCCTAAAGTAATATACAACTACATGCTGTCTACAAGAAACTCACTCTAATTCCAAGAACATATACAGGTAGGAAGCTAAAGAACAGAAAAATGCTAGTGAAAGAAAGGAGGAGGAGCTCAGTTCACATTAGACAAAGTAGAACTGGGAAAGAAAGTTATCAGACATAAAGGGAACATCACAAAACAATAAAAGTCACTTTTCCAATAAGACACAAAAATCTTAAATACTGTACATACGTGCACTTAATAATATTGCTCCAACAAAAGCAAAAACTGATAGAACTGAAAAGTAAGACGTACAAATTCACAATTGTGGTTGGGAATTTCATCAATCTTCTCTCATTAGCTGACAGAAAATCAGTAAGGTAATGGATGACCTGAAAAATGCCATCTGATAATTTGACCTAATTGGTGGAATGCACTCCAGCCAATCACAGCACCGTGTGTGTCCTCAAGGGCACAGGAAACCTTTCCTAAGATCATATTATGAGCCATAAAACAAGTCTTAGCAAATTTAGAATACAAATCAGGTAAAATATGTTTTCCTGCCATAGAAGTCTTAAAATAGAAATCAATAGCAGGAAGATATGTGGGAAATCTTCAAGTATTTGGAAATTAAATAATAGCCTCCTAAACAATCTATGAAGAGGCTGGGGGTGTATAGCCCAGTAGCAGAGCATGCATGGGGCCCTGGGTTTGATCCCTTGAACCACAAACAACATCAACAACAACAAACAACTATGAGTCGAAGAGGAAATATCAAGGCAAATTTTAAAATGTTTTGAACAGGATAAAAATGAAAATACATGACGGTAAAATTTGGGGAATGCAGCCAAAGCAGCTCACAGGGACAGGGAAATTCATAGCTTTTTTTTTTTCCCCCTAATTCATAGCATTTAGTCCTTTTACTAGAAACGAGGGAAATCTCAAATCAGTCATGTAAGCTATCTTGACAGACTGGGAAAAAAAGTGCAAACTAAACTCGAGTTAAGCAGACAAAGGAAATAACAGTGGCAAGAGAAATATATTAAAGAGAAAATCAATAAAGCCAAAATCTGATTTTTTTGAAACATTGATAAAATTGATAAACCTTTAGCCACAAAGAGAAAGAGAGAAAGACAGAACACATCATGGATGTGAACACCAGGAATGCAAGCATTGGTGTTATTGCCAAGGACAAGGAGTGCTGGGAACAACCCCCTGCCCAGGGGTTGGACGACATCCATGAAGTGCAGTGATTCCTTGGGAAAAAAATTATTAAACTCATTCAAGAATAAAATTATAACTCAAATAGTCATAAATCTAACAAAGCAATGAAATTAATAGTTTAAAATATTAATCAAAAAATTAACACCTGTGGGCCAAATGATTTCATGGACAGATTCTACCAACATTCAATGAAGGCACAATACCAACCCTGTGCCTCGTACAGAGGATGGAACCCTTCCCAACTCTGTGTAGGGGCAGCATTACCCAACAATGAAGAACCACAAAGCCACTACCAGAAAAGAAAAACAGAGCCCGATAGGCCTTATGAACATAGCTGCAAAATTCTCAACAAAATATCGAGCAACATATAAAAAGATAATACGTCGTGACTGACTGGGGTTCAGAAAGGCAGTTCAGTATTTGAAAAAAATCAATCAACAAAATTTACCATATTCACACATCACAAAAGAACAAACGTGGTGGCTGAATAGAGACCCCAAAAGGCATTTTGCAAAACTTAAAGTCCACTTTTTTTTTTTTTTTTTTTTGGGGCGGGACCCCGGGGCTTGTTGCATATGAGGCGAGCACTCTACCAACTGAGCTATGTCCCCAGCCCTCTTAAAGTCCACTTATGATAAGAACTTTCAGTAAACTAGGGGTAGAAGAATCTTCTTTAATCTGATCAAGGCCACTTACTAAAACCCTACGGCTAACTCAGTGGAGAGAGACTGGTTCCCTCAACACTCCTGCCAACCTTGGGATTGAGGGGATGTGGCCTTGTGTCCAAAATACTGAAGAATTTTGAAAACACCAAAAATCCTAACAAAAATTCTACATCTCTTCCAAAAAAGAGAAATGATGTAGAAGGTAGATCACCTGGAAGATGCTCAGTATCACAAACCCTTAGGGGAGTGGACTGAAGCCACCACGAGCTGCCATTTCACACTTACTAGACAGGCCAACAAAATAAAGGAAGAGAAAGAGAGACCCCCGTCCCAGGCCCGATGCCCTGGGGCACCAACAGCTGGGCCTTGGCCACCCTGGAGGACAGGTCTGCAGCTCCTACTGAAGTTGAGCTTACCCGTGTCATGTGGCCCAGCAACCCCCCTCTTTGATGTTCTCCCAAGTGAACTGAAAGCGTGTGTGCACACAAAAAGCGATATGCACGTGGCTGTGACCATTTCATTCATGAGCACCCCAAAGTGGAAACCACCAGATCACCTAAGGAGCACGGATGGACCAACTCGGGTGCATCCAGGTGGCCGAAAGTGACTCTGCAGACGCAGGGGTCAGCCATGGCCCCTGCTAAGGGTGGATGGTCACACTCTGTGTTCCTGAGGTCCCACGGTGCATGTCGCCTGGGTCCACCCCGTACCCAAAGGTAGAGGGTAAACAGAGAGGCAGGCGCAGTTGGAGACCCTGCTCTGTGGAGGGCAGGTGGCTGCCCAGGGACTCACAGCTGGCCAGGACCTCCTGTGGCTGCTGCCCCTTGCATGGTGAGAGAGGGTGGTATACCCATGTCACCTGTGTCCTTTTGGGGAAAAGACAAAAATTCAAAGTATGTTTCCTACTGGACTTGCTCCATGATAAAGTCAGAGATTTGCCAGTCGGACCATGGCCGGCGGTGGCCCTCCACACACTTCCTGCAGGTTCTGTGTCTCTGGAGACCAGAGTTGAGTGGGGCAGGAGGGAGGGGAGAGCCAGGCCCTCCTGCTCCTCCTCTGCAGGGACCCCGTGGGCCTCCTGGGCCCTCAGGCTCCTGCGCTCCAGCCTCCTGGGGACCACGGAGTGCAGATCAGCACAGGGAGCGGTGCAGGTGGTCCCTTAATACAGGCACAGGGGCCTCGTGGAGAAGCGTTCAGAGACGTGTGTGGAGGCGGGTGAGCGCGCGCACTTCCCTCTCTCTCAGCTGAGACGGCCTAGAAGCAGCAGCACCCGTCATCACAAGAGCCCTGGGGCCAGATCTCGGTGCTTAACACCTGAAGTGCTGAGTGCTCGGATCGCACACCCCAGCACCAAGGGAGCAGGTCCCAGGGCACGGGAGCCGATGCAAGAGCTCCTGGGGGCCTGAGCCGGCTGGATCTGCCACGCTGCCACGCTGCCACAGAGCAGCGTCAGACCTTAACCCAAAGTGTGGAAGGAGCACCCACAGGGCATCCCATTACAAACAAATGACCGAACCCCAAGTGACAGGGACGAGGAGCCACACTCCACAGAGGACTTCCAGGTGACCTACACTCTCAAGGTGGGCAGAGAAGCCCCCTCCCTGAGGGTGGGCTGAGCAGAGCGACTTCTTTCTAGAGAAGAGGGCCTGTCCTTGACCTGGGGCCCCTGGGACAGGCCCAGCCACTGGGGCTGCTGCTGCTACTGCCCCACAGCCCTGAGATCCTAGCGTGGGGAGCAGGGCAGAGCCCACCTCTTAGGGTCAAAGGCCAGAGCAGGGGGCTCGGTGAACTCTGGATCACTGGTCAACAAGTGTCCCTCAGCCATGAGCTGTGGCCACATGGTGAGCCTGCGTGCTGAGTCCATCAGGGAAGCCAGAAGGGGCTGGGTGGCCCCTGGCGCCAGCCTCAGCCTCCTGAGGCTTTCCGGGTGCTCCCGCCCCAGTGAGCTGGGCAGGATTCAGTGAGTCCTACTGGCTGTGCAGAGCGATGGCCTCAGGTCCTCCCTCGCCTGTCCCAGCCATCCTTGTGGGGAGCCATCCTTATCCAGCAGAATCAGAGGTGGCTGAGCCATGGGACACTGAGGCCTGACTCCCAGGAGCTGGCAGCCTTGTGGGACTGTCCCAGATGGCCGGGGTGTGCAGCCCTGTGTGGGAGAGGCTCCCCGTCTGGTTCTATGACAGTTTCCCTGAGCAAAGGGCTCCCCTGACTCCACCCCACCCTGTTAGTCACAGAAGCCCCTCTGGGTCTTGGCCCCCTTTACCTGCGTGACTATAATAAAGGAGTGGGGGCTACTCCATCTTGTTAGAGGCCAGACCTGGCATGGCCCGATCCGTCACGTCCCCTCTCATTTAAAGAGTACTGGCTCTTGTGTGCTTATTGATTAGATAAGTTTGTGGGTAATTGATCGATTTGTAACCAACATCGTCCTCCAGCAGTTCACCTTTTCTCATCCACGCTGACCATGGCAGAAACCCCCCTGTTGTCCCTCCTGACTGGCAAGGTCGTCCTGTGCAGTGGAGGGAGTGTGGTGGTCTTCCCGTGCAGCCCTGGCCCTGCACCCTCTTGCCGTGACAGGATTTGAACAAACGAGACTATTTTTGAGTGTGATCTGTTGCTGGAGCCGCCAGGTCCTCCACGCTGGAGCCCCGGGGCAGCAGCAATGGGCTGCTTCCCACAGAGCTGTCCCTGGGGATGAGGTCAGCCTGGGGCAGCTCTGCCCATGGCACACGGTTTGGCAGGTGGAGCCTGCTGGGCTTTGAAAGGCACTACAAGGTCTTTTCAAGCAAAAAATATCTCTCTCTCCAGACCTGTGACAATGCCTGAGATTCCACCGCTCAGTCACACTCGGGTGCAAACACTGTCTCCAGAAGGTTCCCACGTTGAGTGCCACGTGCCAGCACCCGAAGGAGGAGGCTCTGCATTCCCACTGCCACCCTGAAGGGTGAACGTGCTGCCTGGGCACCTTGCTTCTCCACGCCCGCCTCCCCAGATCCCACGGCCCCGTCACTCCTGCCCACTGTCCCTGCAGAGTGACCCCTGAGTACTGACACACGGTTCAGCTTCACCCGTGACAGGTGAGCACAACCCGACCCCTCCTCCTGACCCTTCCTTTTGGGGACAGGTCACCTCTGTTCCCCAGTGAGTCAGGGCCCCGAGTGGGGAGGGCACGGCTGGCTGCAGGGAGAGCTGTTGGGGTAAGGCTGGCTTTGTGACAGCAAGATGGACGGGCCTGACCACCGGCCACTTAGTCCAGAGGGGGAGAGAGAGGCCCGAGTGGGCATTCTGAAGCAGGAGACCTCCCTTCCTGTCCAGCAAGGCAGACCTGGGTGAGCCCAGAAACTGAGGGCTGGGCAGGGCTTCTGATTGGCTGGGGAGACAGACAGGGATCTGTGGGGGAGACCCGGGATCTCTCCCAGGTTCCCAGGCTCTCCAAGTCAACTGTGCCTCCTCTGCAGGGAGAGCCCAGCCTCCCCTGGCCCTGCCCACACCCCTGCTGGGCCCAAAATGACCAGCATCGTTGCAAGACACCCCGACCCAGAGGCCAGGTGCCGTGTGCAGTGCGTCTCCACGGGATTTCCACAGGGCGCGGGGAGCAGGCTGCGTCTTGACTTCATTCCAAGGTGACGTGAGATGGAACAACCAGAACCGTGCGTGGTCCTTGGCCACTGCCCATGGACATGTGGCCTCTGTGGCCTCCATTTCCCGCCACTGCTCTGCAGGGAGCAGAGCAAGGAGCCAGATGTGAGGCCCAGCTGCAGGGTCAGCGCACTGTGGGGGTGCCAGGTGCTGCAGACCACCTGATCATCCACTAAGGCCCCTTTTGGGGTCTACTGCCTTTTGGGGACCACCTCAGGAAGGTTAAACAAGGCTCCTCTGGCCCAGAGTGTCCTTCTCCCACAGACACACCTGTGGGAAACCAAGGACTGTGCATTTGACAGAAGGAATCCTACAAGGGCCCGTCAGCCCAGCGAGCCGCTTCCAGAGCTCCGTGCAGGGAACGGCCAGTGAGCTCACACACCTTTGGAGCATAGCGGCCCCTCACTGTGTTATCATTTGCAAGGAGAGAAGTGGACACAACCTAATACCTCACAAGGAGGAGCCGGGGAGGGGCAGTGGTTGCCTGTGGCTGGCAGCGTGGGCTTGCCCGTGGTGGCCTGCCTCACAGCCATGCCGGCACCTTGAAGGACGCTCACTTTCAAGTCCCTGCCCAGGGCTGGGTCCCTCCCCAGGCAGCAGGGTGCACCTGGAAGCTCTCCTCCCCATCCCCCTCTGCAGTGGCCACTCTTCCTGCACAGCCCCTGCCCTGGGAGGGAAAGGAGGACAGTCAGAGGCAGGGCCCGCTGGACTCTAAGCTCTGCACTCTGACCTCACAGGGCAACCTCAGCCTCACCTGGTCCCCCCTGGGTAGGCCCCATGGGCTACCAGATGGCCCTAGTTGACTCCCCCAGTCTTGAGGTCCCTTCTCCAGCCACCTGCTAGAGGGTGACTTCCTGAGCCTGTGGGAGCTATGCTGTTCCCCAGCCAGGCAGGGTCTCCACGGCTGCCCCCTGTCCTGGCCCACACTCCACATGCCAGCATTCCTGGGACAGCCTGATGCAGTCCAGTGGAGATGCCCTGCACCCTGTCATCTTGGTTTGAGGGTGATTCCTTCACTGGATGGGGCCCTCCAGCACTCCTGAGTCTGGCCCGGGCTCATCATCTCTGGTGCCCACCCCCAGCTCCCCAGGGGGCTCCTCGAGTCTGCACTTGATCCCTGGTGCAGAGGGGAGCACGGGCTGCAGAGGGCAGCTCAGAAGGCTCAGGGCTGCAGCCCTGAGGCTTGAGCTCTGCAGGGCTGGAGCACTCCCCGCGGCCCTTGAGTGTGAAAACCATCAGGGCTGAGTCAGGGGCCGGAGGGCCAGGTTCCTGCCCCAGCTGCCAGGCAGCCCCTCGAGCCCTGGGGTGTGGAGCCTGGCGCCAGGTGTGTGCGGAGGACATCAGTGAGGAAGTTGAGAGCAGCATGGCGTTGGTCACAGTGAAGTCTGAGCCACAGTGAGCCGGGCCCTGGGGAGGAAGGCCAGGCTACCTGGAAATGGGTCCTAACGCGTCCACGTCCGTACACAGCTACAGTGAGCAGGAATCTACTTTCAAGTGTCTTCCCATGGCCAGTGACGTGTGTGCACCCCAGCTCTCCCTGTCTGCCTGGCACTGAGGTCACCCACCAGAGGTGGCTGACAGTATGCCCTGTGGACTCACCAGATCTCATGGCTCCAGTCAATATTGTCCCAGTTTGCAGATGAGACTGAGGCCAGGAAGGAGGTGACTTTCCAAGGTGGCCCAGATGCCACTTGACTCAGCGCCCTCCCTATCCCCTTAGCTGCACCTGGGGTTGGTGGAGTTGGCATCCTGAGGGCTTCTCTGGACAAGCCCCAGTCCTCGTCGGGGAAGGGCTGCCCAGCTGGAAGGATGGCCACCTGCCAAGCCCCTGCTGCTGCAGACCATGTGCTGTGGCCTCTCTCCGTTCCTAAGTGCCCTGTCCAGCAGCTCCAAGGATGACATCGTGGTGCGGCTGTCACCACCATCCTCCTCCTCCTCCCAGGGGGAAGCCCCCCCAGCACTGGCTCTGTTCCCCATCCAGACATGCCCCCACCTCCTCCCTGTTACTTTGGACTCGAGGACCCTCTTCTCACAAATGCGTGTTCTTCTCTGAGTGACTTGCCTCACCCACCAGGTGTCTTCCAGGCTCACCTGTCGCAGCCCTTCCTGCCTCAGGGGAGGAGTGACCCGTGAGCAGGGACCACGCATCACCAGCCGTCCTGTTGGGCCACCCTGGGTCTCTGCTCTGTGAATGTGGCCCTGTGGGCGCAGCTGGGCAGGTTCGTTCTCCCAGGTTCCCACCCAGACGGGGGATTGCGGGGTCACACACTCACCCTGTCTTCAGAGTTCCCCGGAAGCCCCTGCTTCCCTCCATGGTGGCTGCTCCATGGCACGTTTCCCTGGTGGCACGTGGGGGGTTCACGCTCATGTCCTTGCCAGCATTTGTTTTCTTCTTTAATCCATCAGAGCTATCCAGGGCGTTCGCACATTATCTCATTGACTTGTTTCTTCCATGAAATGAGGTCAGCCCATCCAAGGGGAGGAGACCTGGGACAGAGAGTTGAGTGGGGTGTTCCTTGCCACCGGGCCAGCGGGTGGCTGACCCGTCTGAGGCAGAGCCCAGCCTCTCCTGTGCTCAGCCTCTGGCCATGTGGGGGACTCAGCATTCCCAGTTCTGTCCCCGGACTGAATGAATCAATGACTGAACTGCATGTGCAGGGGACCAGCTAGAGGGCACCGTGGATGGTGGCTCCTCCAGATGAGGCTCAGGCCAATAGCATGGGGTGCCCCTGGCTGGCCTCCGGGCAGCATGGTCCTGGAGGACGCAGTGCCGGAAACCCTGGGGAGGAGGTGTGGAGGCTCCGGCCTGCGGAGGAGGGGAGGGGACTTGCCCCTGGGGCTCTGCAACACAGCAGGACACGATAAGGATGCCAGGGTCAGGGGCCAGCAGGCATGACCGCCTGCAGGGGGCCCTCTTCCCCAGAGGCCCTGGCCAGCTTCAGGGCAGAGCACGGGAAGGCTGTGACAGGAGGGAGGTAAAAGGCAGCTCTTGGATCGATGTGCGAATATGCTGACCTTGATCTGCACACCACTGCCTCGCCTTGCCTGGCGTACATTGACCCGCCACTCTGCAGAGCCCAGAACTAATCAGTGTGCCTCCCACCTGACCTTGCACTCCACATTTACTCGCAGGGACCATGGTGGTGGAGGGCTGATGCCGCTGTGGGCAAGGTGAGGGCTGCCTGTCTCTCAGTGGTGGCACCCAGGCCACAAACACCTATCCCCCTCCTCCGTGGGCAGGGAAGTCAGCTTCCTCCCTTTCTTCCACATTTGGGACACGCACCTAGCTTGGCCAGCTTAAACCTCTTCCTAACACAACCAGTGTGTTTCTGGGCAGGGCTGGTGGGGAAGACCCTTCCCCATCCCTCCCTCCCCCTGTATGTGCAGACACGTGTGCAAGCCTGTGCAGGGGATGCAGCGTGTGCATGCACACACCGCATTCCCAGTCCCCCTCTGAGCCGCAGGGCATGCCCAGTCTCCTCATGCCCCAGGCAAGAGGCTCCCGTGTCCTTCCCAGGCCGGCAGATCCGCCTCAGCAGCTCTGACTGCGGGCTGCGCCTCATGCCAGGACTCCCCGTCACACCCGGGCTTGGGTCCTCGTATGAACCCTGGGGCAGAGCAGCTGAGCGCCCGCCTCAGGGAAGAGCCCCCACCCTGGGTGGGGTGGGACCCTGCAGCGGGGATGCGGCTGTGTGGGGAAGGGGAGTCTGGAACCCTGGGAGCAGGATCGGATCCCGGGAGTCTGAGATTCTCATCTAAATTCTGCCCACCACCGCCATTAGCATGACCCTGCAGGTCCCATCCTGCCCCTGGCTAGACATGCAGACGGCAGCTGCTGTGGTTGGCAGGCCCAGGAGGGGACCGACGGGGAGGGTGACATGTGCACATGTGGACCTCCCACACGGTCTCTGCTAGGACTGTGGCGGTCATTCAAGGGCCACTGTGACTCTTCCAGCCCCTCATGTCCTTAGCTCCCTGCCTTGGCCTGCATGCTCAGGCACTGCCCTTGGGCTGACAGGGCCACTGGCGCATGGGATGACATCATCGCTCAAGGTCATGGAGCTGTGGCCGTTGGAGCTGAGCTCAGGTGGCCTGAGTCAGAGCTGCTGGAGAAGGAAAGGGCCTCTGGGCCACCACCAGGGAGGGCCAGCTCCCAGACGGGCGGAGCCCTGGCCAGGCATCGGGTCCCAAGCAGGGCGTACAGGATTGGGGAAGCCAAGATTTGCCTGGGTGCCAGGCAGAAGGTGAAAAAATATGATAAAGGGACAAATTCATTCATTTAAGATCAATATTTATTCATTTTAAAATGTAACAAAAAAAAAAAGCTTATGAAATGTTTTAAACACTGAAAGAGAAAGCCCAGCTTGCTGAGCCCACCATGCACTTGTGGCCGGAGGAGGAAATTACCCACAGGTGGCCAGTGGCACTCGGTTCACCCCTCCCCACCTCCCACCCACTCAGGACCACGGAGGGCAAACCCCGGCTTCCCATCCGTCTGCTGGTCAGTGTCCCTGGGTGTATCTCTCTCAAGCTTTGGAAGTCATGCTGTGGTCTCTGCCAATCCCTGCATGTCCTCACAGAGAGGGGTCAGCTTCCCTGTGGTTTCTGGAAGTCTCCATGGCTGGTTTGTCTGATTCAGGATCCTAGTCCGCTCATGGTGTTTGTCGGTGGGTTTTGAGGGGCTCCTATCTGTGTCCCCCAGACTCACACATTGAAGCCCAGCCTGGTGGTAGGAGGGACCTGGGGAGGGGATCAGGACAGATGAGGTCCTGGGGTGGGCCTTATGATGGTTCGTGCCCCTGTAAGGAGGGACCAGTGAGCTGGCCATGGGGAGAAGCAGCGTCCGCAAGCCAGGAAGCTGAACCTGTGGACCTGGATCTTGGACTTCTGCCTCCAGAGCGTGGGAAGTAAGTGCGCGTGGTTGACATGCCCCGCCGTCAGGACCACCATGGCACCGCCAGGCGAGGTCAGCAGGACTCCCGCTTCTTGCATGTTTGTCCTCGAGGGCACAGGGCCATTGGGCCCCTAGAATTCTCCACAGTCTGCACCTGCATTGTCATCGAATGTCCCCCCATCCCACACGTTTCCAGGAGTGTCCTTAGACCTGGAGTCTTGATGGCAGGTGGTGGGGGAGGGGTTCCAGCAAGAGGCCCTGCTGGGTGGACAGGTGCACCCCGTGTCTCGCTGTTCGCATGGGGTGGTGGAGTCAGCCAGATCCCTGATTCTCAACCCCCTGCAGCCTGCTGAAGGGCCCAGCAGCAGCCGTCACCTGTGTCCTCGGTAAGGTCTACAGGGAATTCTGCCGTCACCCTCCATACTCTGCCCTCCCGAGCTGGAGGCCTGGGGCGAAGTGGATCCTCCCTGCCCCAGCCAGGGAAGGACACTGAAGCCTGGCTCCGTCCCTGCGTTGACCTGTTTCCGGCGCCCTCACACCCTCCCCAGGGACCAGCGAGGTCCTTCAGCGTAGTTAGGAGCACACAGTTTTCACACCTCGGCTGCAGTTCAGTCTCTCGCGATTGTTACTTCTACGTCCACGCGGCCTCATCATTAGCTAGTGGCCTTTAAAAAACGTTTTGCTTTAAAAAATTTTTTAAGAAAACCCTTATGACTCTCTTACAAGTCAATTTTCACTCTGTCTAAAGTCGGTCTGCGCTGGGGACACTCAGGTCACCTTCTTGTATTTTCCCCCGTCTAACCTGGATCTCTGGTAGAACCTCTGCACATGGCCCCTCCAACAGTTCTGGCTCCTGAGTCCTCCCCCCATGGCCTTTGAGGGACACTGTCTTTACTGTGATCTCAAGGGCCCAGCCTGAGCCTGGGAGATGCAGCCCAGGGAACCCCAGGAGGAGCGGGAGGGACATCAGCCCTGGGCCAGGCCTGTCTCCATCCTCCGAGGACTGTTAGGGTTCGGCCAGCTCTTAAATGAGTGACTTTGTTTTGTTTTGTCTTGTTTGCAATGTTTGTGCGGGGGATCTGTCAGTGACAGAGGCTGGGAGTGGTCTCAGAGCCCAGAGACCCCTCAGAGTGCCCGGTGCACCATCCAACAGCTCACACCCTCTGCTCTTCCTCCTGGCAGGTGTTGCAGGTGTCCTTGAGAAGTCTATGGTCCAGTCACAATGTTTGTGGCTTTCTTAACAGGCTTCCTGGGCCCCTTCTCACCTGTCCTGCACCCCCAGGCAGCAGGGAGACGCAGCTGCTCCAGGTACACATGTTCACACAAGTGCACAGCTGCGAGCCGCCGCGGCTCTGAGCAGGCCACGGTCCAGGAACGTCCCACCTCTGTGATCCCCAAAGTGGCCCCAGAAGGACATGCAGGTGTCCCAGGCCACAGCTGCAGAAATGCACTTCTGGGTTCTAGGGGACTCTGGGCACACCCACATCCGACACCCTTCAGGTCACTGGGCATCACAAGGAGGCCACCAGCCATGGCTGGTCCCAGAACTGCGGCCTGCAGAGGCGCATGCTCAGCGGGGCCTTGATGCCTGATGGAGACACCAGCCCCGCTGGCCAGGCTGAGGAGATCCTCCAAGGGACATCAAGACGCTGGGGACCTGTGAAGCCCTCTGGGTGCCCCCCTGACAAGTGTAGAGGCAGGTGGGCAGAAGCTGTGGGTGCAGAGTTCCAAGCAGGGGTCCCCGAGATGCCGCAGGCTCAGGGGACAGGCCCACCTCTTCTCAGATGTTCTGCTTGTGGTCACCTGGGTCACAGGCTCTCCATCAATGCTGGCCACCCGATTGCCCAGAGCCCAGCTCCTCCAGACTTGCATCTTCCAAAAGCACTCAGGGCAGGTGAAGCACCTTCCGCCAGCCCCAGTCCCCAAGGAGAGGCCTCTGGGACAGACGCTGAACCCGCACTCAGAGCAGGGTGCCAGGCTTTGCCTGCTGGAGCCCGCTGGTGCTGTGCCATGGGGTCTCTCTTCAGCCCCCAGCTCTGGAGCTATGGGGGAAGAGGCCCAGACTGGGTCCCTTTTATCTGCAAAGGTGAGCTCCCAGCCCCGTCCAGCCCCGACTCCCTCCTTCCAATGGCTGAGAGCATATCCAGCAAAGCCAGGCCCTGGGGTTCCTGGTGGCATTCTCTCAGGTTACGAGTCTAACCAGTCACATCCCAAGCTTCACTCGCATCTGCTCGGCACGGGGAGAGTGCCAGGAAGCACAGCGTGAGCGGGAAACGCTCCGAGCACGGGCAGCAGTTGGCACTCCTCCTCCTTCAGGAGGAGGAGCAGAGCAGGTTGCTTCCTGTCGTGTGAGGCACAGGATTTCAGCCACCTTGGGGCTCCACCGCCTGAGAAGACACTATCGGGACGGGAAACGTGAACGTGCATGCGTTTAGCACCCACAGCTCGGACCAACACGGCCAAGGCAGGAGGACAAACAGAACTGTGTTTGTTTCATAAAAGTGAAGCCCACGTTAATCATCTATAACGCATTCCTCCAGAGGGTCCCTGCGCCGTGCGGCCACCGACACAAACACGTGGCTCCTTTCTCCTGGCGGTAGGTCACTGAATCTCCATGACCACTCACGATTCTGCATCCCCTGCTGCCCAGCTGGGGCAGGTGCCCTGTGGCTCTCGCCTCCTGTCCACGGTCCATGTCCACCTGGATGTGCTGGTCCCTCAGGGCTCATGTGACAATCACAGGGCCTCCTCCTCTATGTGCCCGCTCAACCTGTCTCCCAGGGGACTTTCCAGAGGTGCAGGCTCGAGGGCCCCTCTCAGGCCAGGCCCTGAAGGAGATGGCACACAGCCCATCGCTCAGCGGAAGGTTGGGGATCCATATGCCTCACCTAGAGGGTCAGGCTTTACGTTTTAAAAGAGGAAGCTTGTTTTTAAATCTTCCTTCTCCTGTGTGACTCGGGGTAAGCTGAGCAGTGAGCAAGGAGGCACAATGGTGGAGAAGCTGCATTACCCACAGGCACGGAGCGGGGACCCTGGTCCTGGAGCACAAACCCGCCTGTCTCGGAAGCAGCCTCCACTTTCGACTCCAGATCGCACCAGCCATGTCTCTAAAGAACGATGGGCCCTTGTCATGGGAAGGGTGTGCGGAGACCACCGTCTGTCTGCCACGGGTGCCTATCACTACTGAGTGGGTTGATGTCCCGAGGTGTTGTCAGTGGACAGAAGCAGCGCGCACACACACACACACACACACACACACCATGAGGAAACACACCACAACATCGTAGGGCTGTTTTCAGTGCAAATGGCAATGTGTGTTATTCATCCTGTTTTACATTTGTGTCTCTTACACCATCGTGGCTCACGGTTGCTGTGTCCCACCGTGCGTCTGTGCACCCCATGCACCTGCCCCTGAGGTCACAATGCCAGCACACAATGCCAGCACTAACAGCGTGGTCGCTAGAGAGCTTACGATCGTCGTTCTCTTCGTTAGGTCCTCAGGTCAGCATGGCGTCTCCAAGTTGACCCTGAATAAGCCGCGGGGAGGCAGGAGCGGAGGCATCCCAGGGGCTGCCCTCCCCACCCTTCCCCCACACAGATAACCGCGCACAGACTTGCGCGCGCCTGCACCTGGTCATGGGGTGCCACGCCCCCTCCCGATGAAGCCTGGTCCGCTCTGCTCTTCTCCATCTTTCCTTCTCCACTGGGGTCCTGCGACCTTGCTGGAGCAGGGGGCAGAGCATGTCCCTGCTTTAACCTCTGCTCTGAGAGGCGGCCTGTCCCCAGCCGGCAGACACAGGGGAGGCTTCCACTAAGGCACGCATTTCTCCCTAAAGGTCAGGTTCTGAGGTCAGAGGGCCAACGTCAAGGGTCCCCAGGCTGGCTCCCTCCAGGCTCTGGAGGGGGTGGTATTCATTTCCTTGACCTTTTCAGCTCCTAGTGGCCACCAGTGCTTATGGGACATAAGGCCACAGTGGACATGGGGTCTGGGCAAGAAGAGCCTGTCCTTGGAGGTGGTGGCTGGAGGAGTCTGGCTGAGGGGCAGGGCAGTGAACCAGACAGTTCTTTGGGTTGTCTCAGGTGGCTGGGAAGGAGCTGGTCTCCAGGACCAAGGAGGGCAGGGTGTGTCCTGAGGCAGCATCTCCTGACCAGGGAGCAGCCCCACAACTCCTCCCTCCTCTCATCCACAGAATGTTCTGGAGCGTGAGGGGCAAGAGAAATAGACACTGAGACTGCAGAAGGCAGGAGACTGGGCCAACCCCATGGGCCCAGAGGCACTGCTGCCCAAAGGTGGCCCCTCTCTGTCTGCCCCATGGTCACCACCAGCCATTTCTGCCAGGTGCACCTTGTCTGGGCTCAGATCACTGCAGGGCCTGCGGAACGGGCTGCAGGACCACAGTGCCAAGTCTAGAAGAGGAAACCCCAGCTCTGGCAGAGCCCTTGCCAGCCCAGCCCCCGGTGCCCAGCACCCCACTGCTGCAGGGGCTTTGCCGTCCAGCACCTGGCATCCAAGTGCCCACCTGGACTAGGGCTGTCACGGTACAGGGCAGCCTAAGGATGCCATCCAGGCATCTTCCAAGAGAGGCAGGGCTTTAGCCTCTGCCAACCTCCTTAGAGCCCCGGAGAATGGCCCTGGACAGCCTGGGGTGGCAACGCCCTCTCCTCCCCTCAGAAAGATCAGGACCCCAGGCCCCTCTGAGCCACCTGGGTGAACACATGGGCTGCAGTTGCCGAGTAACCAGTGGGATGGGGGCAGAGCCCTGGCCCCACCAGGCAGGAAACACCTGAGAGCCACAGGGACTGAGGGGTTGGTGCTGCCAGACGGAAGACAGACGGACGGCTGAGCAAGACGGGCCGGGGTCACCCCAGATGCATGAGGTGGGGACACGGGGAGGCCAGGGAAGGACTGGGCTCTCGGTGTCAGACAGAGTGGCCGACCTGTGGGAAGAGGCTCCTGCCTTTCTCCTTATGCCAAAAGAAATCCCAGGAGAGGAAAGAATAAAAAAAAATCAAAACATACACTTCCTTAGAGAAAGTGAGAGTTGCTGGGTTTTGAATTGAGAGGGCCTAGAACTCAGAACCCACGGAGGAGGAGATGAGGAAACACCACCATGAAAATGAGGTCCCCTCAGAAAATGTCAAGGCCACACCGAGGGTGCAAGAAACACGTTTTCAAATAAAACAAAAGGCGATTTCCTTATTAAATCCTCTTGTGAATCCATCAGAAAGACCAAAACCCGTGGGAAAAGATAGAAAGTGAAGAGTGCAAGGGCGGAGTTAGCAGAAGGGGAGAAGCAGGCGGCCTTTCCAAGCAGGGAAGCTCAGGGGCCGCGGGATGTGAATCCCACCCCAGGTGCTGGTTCAGACAGGCTGGGAAAGCTGGGGAGGGAGCCCACCTGGCGCTGGGGAAGGTGGTCAGTGCTGTCCTCCCGGATGCAGACTCGCAGGCCTTGGGGTCGGACGCTTCAGCCCCGAGCTCGCCTCCTTGCAGAGGCACAGCGATTCATTGAAGTGATTCTAGCTGCGCGACGTCAGAACATAAGTCCGCCAGTGGCCCCTCAGCCCAGCACGCTGCGGCCCGTGCAGAGGACAGCACAGCCATCAGTGAGAGCGGGGCCGGCCGTCGGGATAAGGGGCAAGTGGGCAAAGTGTGCGTGCAGCTGTGTCCCCCGAGGAAGGTGAGTGACACCTGAATACACACGTGTGTGCACTGTGTGAGCGTGCGGGAAGGTGCGTGCACGTGTGCTGGGTGTCTCCGCACACGCGTGCACGTGCACACACGCAGCTTCGCGCTGCAAGCTCTTCCGTTCTCTGTTAGACGTTGGTCCAGGTAGGCGTCTAGTCAAGAGTGGAGAATTAAAGAAGCTGTGCCTTCCAGGACCTGGCTGCTTACCAGAGAGACAGAGCCTGTGACCTTCTGGGAGGCCATCTGTGCCGCTCCCGTGCTGACCCATCACCTGCCAAGTCTGCAGGCAGGGACAGAGAACGATGCTTCTCTAGGGCCTGGGGATCACGACACCCACAGAGGGCATGCCTGGGAAGCTGGCTCTGAAGTGAGGGGCCCCAGACACTCCCCTTGACTGCCAGGCTGCTGCCTGATAAGACACCTTCTCGGAGGAGACAGGGCCACCATCACTACAGCCGGACACCAAGGGCAGAGCCAGATCAGCCCTGACCACCTCTTCAGTGGCCTCTGTCCTGACACAGACTGGTGAGGACTCCGGCTGGCCCTGGGTGGGAGGCCGAGGCCACGGAGGAGCAGAGGATGGGGTAAGCACACGTTGAGGGCAGCTGGAGGCTGGCTAGTGCTCGGGGTGGAGGATAGATGGCCCAGGGGAAATGACCCTGCTGCTTGTGGCACCCCAAGTCTGCTCAGGGGCACCCAGGGGGCGACACAGAGCAGAAGGATTCACAGGCAGGCACAAGATGCAGGTCCGTGATGAGCACCCACATTCCCAAGGATGATGCCCAAGGCCAAGCCACCCTGGACGCCGCAGCTGCCGCCCGCCTGCCCGAGGGGCCGAGCCCTCACTCCCTGGAACGTGGTGCCGCCCTACATTCGCAGCACACTCTGCCAAACTCTGAAGAATCAATTTCAGCAGAAATTGGACTAAGTATAGACTGCTTCTGTCCCGCCCCCTCTGCCTCTCCTCACACTCCAGATTCGCCTGCATGGATAATTAAAGGAGCGATTTTCTTCTGCCATTTAGAGGAACAAGGCTTCCTGCATAGGAAGGTGCCTCGGGTAAGGACGAGGGGAGCACCCCACCCTCCACGTGCGAGGTGCCCGCGTCTTCCACAGCCACCCCGGCCAGGTGCGGGGCCCAGACAGAGCGCCATCTGCCAGGAGCACAAAGACTCCATGTCACACACAGCATGTGGGGAAAGAGCTCCCGCACCTGCCAGGAGAATCGAGCTGCTCAATCAATACTTTCTCTCCGTGACAGCACACACCAGGTTACATAAACCACCATTGCTCCCCTCAGTGTGGACACCACCGGCTTGGAAAACGGATCCTAGGGGACACTCATCTGAAGGTGAGTCTGGCCGCATGGCTCCAGAAGGGCCCTTAGTCAACCGCCTGCACCTGAGCCCGGCTCAGCCAGGAGCTGTGTGGATTCTAGGGCGGGGTTGTGTTGACCCATTTCCAGGAATGAAACCAGTCCCATCCTAAAGCCTCCCCTCTACATCTTCTCCCAAAATCCGGGCACCGTGCCTAGGTGCACACGCCAGCCTGCCAACCATTCTTTGTGTGCAAAGGTGAGAAAACTGTTGCCAGAAACCAAGAAGTGCCCAGAGGGGTGGCAGCCCAGGTGAGGTGATGTGGGACAGCTGCTCTGGGTGCCCATCCAGGCCCCCTGGGCTTCTCTCTCCCACAAGTGATGCTTTTGAAGAGTCAAGGACGTGGCTCCTCAGTCCCTGCAAGAGAGGCAGCTCCTGGTTCCCTCCCAGGAGACCAGCTATGAGGCTGGCCCACATCTGTGGACCCAGGTGGACGAGGTGGGCCTTCAAAGCATAGAACAGCAGCCAGTAACCAGGCTGAGGACACTGGCTTCCAGAGGGACTGAATGGCAGGCGGGGTGGGGACTGGGGACAGGAAGGAGAGCGCACTTCAGTGACTCAGGAGACAGTGGCAGGGGCTGACACTCGGGTCTTGGGCACAGGGATGCCCAGAATAATAGAGAAAAGACAAGCCCATGCCCCCGGTCCCTGGCACCCTGCCCCCCACCCTGCAGGAGGCCCAACACCAGTGCAGCCTGGCCCGCTCATCCGGGTGTGTCCACTCCTCAAGCAGCTGCTGACACCTGCTCCAGGTCCAAGGCCTGGGGCCAGCAGGAGGGTTGGCACCCGCGGTCTGCAGACGCTCCGCTTACGGTGGGCTCGGGTGGGGAGCAGGCTGCTGGCCGCCCCCCCCCTGTCATTCTGATGCAGCACAGCATTTTAGAGCCTCAGAGAACTTGAGTGTGTGGCCGCAGCTGCCTCCACCTGACGCTCAGGACTGTAAGGGGGCAGGACAGCGTGTCCTTGAACAAGCCTCTAGATCGTGTGGGCTGTCACCTGTGTCACTGGGTCACACTTCTCAGACCTCACGCCTGAGAGCAGGCCTCATCTCTCTCGGGTGGACGGGCAGACGCCAGACTCTGTGAGCTGACCCTGCTCAGCCCCCAGAGGCCTGGACCTGGAGCCCCAGGTCAGTGCGGCTTAGGTCGCCAGGATGGTCATTGTTCTTTTGGAAACAGGAGCTTGAGCCACACTGGGCGCAACGCTGCAAACAACAGGCGCTTACAAATCACTCGCAAATGAACAGTGAGCTCAGTCAGCTGGGTGGACGGGGACTTGGGGTGTGACAGAGAGACTCTTAGCTTTCCTTCTGCATCTTTCTAAAAATCGAACCTATTATTAAAAAGAGCATCATTTAAAAATGTTTAATGGTCTTATACAATAAAGAAAAACACCTAGGCGGAAAAAGTTCCTCTGGGTAGGCACCCTGAGCTCTCACGGGGAGGGGACAGGGGCGTCACTCATTCCACATGATGCTCACTTCCACCCATTCACCGGCCACTGCAGCTGGTCTTTCAGACACGGCCATCGTGTTGGGTCCCCTGCTCTTCCTGCATGTGTGATGGTGGCCTTCCTGGTGGCCTGTGCCTGCTCCCCTTGATCTCAGGAAGTTCAAAGTGCCGTGGCTTCCAAGAGCTGGTCACAGGAACGCCACATGCTCACTCCCACCTGCCTCTCTTGGATGACCTCCCTGGGTCCCCAGCAGCCACCTGGGCAGCAGCCAAGAGACACACAGACATGCACTGCAGCTGTTGGAGCCAAAACTCTGGCTGGGGTCCCGGCTGACGGCCAGCGCCAGCAGCCAGGTGTGTGAGGCATGTGCCTCCAGCAGAGCCCTTCAGCCACCCCAGCTGACACTGCGGAGCAGAGCACACGGTCCTCCGGGCTGGTCTGCAGCCACAGATCCACGAGCAGAAGACACAATGGCAAGGCGCCTGGGGGGGGCACTGGTGACACAGGACGGGTGCTGAGTGAGCAGAACGTGGTTCTCAAAGCAGGAGCTTCCACAACCGAGCCCAGTACAGAGGACCTTGGCCGTGATACCAGGTGGCAGGAGGAGGGTGGGGAAGCATCGAGGAGACCCTTGTCAAGGTGAGGTGGACTGAGGGTCGCGGTGGACACCCAGAGGGTCACGAGAAGCTGGGATGAGGGTTGGAGGAAGGGAAATGCGGTCGGAAGTGCTGAGGACCAGGACCTCTTGGCATCACAGCTGCAGGTCTGGTAGCGCCAGGGACAACGGGAGGGAAACGTGAGCTTGGTGAGCTCGCTCAGGAATGTCCAGATGGCGCTTCAGAGAGCCAGCGGGCTGCTTCTGAGTCACTGATTGAACGCCAGAGGAGAGAGGGGAGTTAAAGGTTGTCCTGCCCAACAGAGGGGCTGGGTCTGTCTGCAACTGAAAATGGAACTGCCCCTGCCTGCCTGCCCAGATGTGACAGCCCTAAGGGTGGCCATGACTTCCAGGGTCGATTTCCAGTAGAGATAAATAAACCAGTCTCCCACAAAAACCAAGCATAAATGCTAGATGAAATACAAAAACACAATGATCTGATGTGCCAGGGAGGAGACACGGGGAGGCAGAAATGGGAAGAGGACCATGGAGGACAAGTATGCGAGTGAGTTCCATGTCTCTGTGGTTCGTGCAGGGGCTGTGTGGTCACAGAGGGAAACCTGCATCCTTCTGACTAGAGGAAGCACAGGAAGGAAGCTGGGCATGCAGGACAGTGAGGGGAAGCCAGAAAAAAGGGAGTCCAGCAGGGGAACCCCAATGCTATACCAAAACTGCCTGAGATTCAGGCTCTGGCTGTGATGGTCTCCTGTGTCAACTTGACTGGGTCTTGGGGTGCCCAGATATGCAGCTAAGCAGTACTTGTGGATGTGAGTCTGAAGGTGTGTCTGTGTGAGAGCAGTTGAACGGGCAGACTGTTAGAGCGGATCACCCCTTTACCAGCAAATGCCATGATTTCATTCTTCTTTAAAGCAGAGTAATATTTCTTCTCACAAAAGGTGGGGGGCTAGGGAAGAAAAGAGCTACTTTAGATTAGGTAGAGGGGGGTGAAGGAAGGGGGAAGGTGCATGGGATAGGAAGGATAGTGGAGTGAAACAGACATGATTACTTCATGGACACATATGACTGCATGACCATGTGATCCTGCAACACGTAGAATCAGAAAAGTGAAAAATTATGCTCCATTTATGTATGATGTATCAAAATGCACAAATGCATTCTACTGTCATTATAACTAATTAGAACAGATTAAAAAATTTAGAAATAAATAAATAAATAAAACAAAGGTATTTTAAAAAAAAGTCAATCACCCTCCCCAATGTGGGGGCCTTGTCCAATCCGGTGAAGGTCTGGATGGAACAAAAGGTGGAGGAAAGCAGAGACCCTCCCTTCCCGCCTGCCTGTCTGAGCTTCAGACTTCTGCCCTGGACTGGGATCCCCAGCATGGCTCCCCTGGTTCTCAGGTCTTCAGGCTTGAGATGGAATTCATCCCGACATCTTTCCCGAGTCTCCATCTGGCAGGTCGCAGACTGCGGGACTTCTCGACCTCCATAACCATGTGAGACGAGCCCTTGCAACAAGTCTCTTTTGTTCTCTCTCTTCAGTTAGAATCTAACCAAGTAAATTGGCTATTATAATAAAAATACCAACCCTCTTTGGAGTAATATCACAGAATTCAGAGTCTTGCAACATAATGATAATAGCCCACAAGATTATCTGACATTTGAAGAGTCAGAAAAACGTGATTCATTCACAAGGAAGGGATCCAAGAGGAACCAACCACATGTTGGGATTACTAGAGAAGGACAGCTATTTTTAACTATGCTCAATGGAAAGAGGGGGAAAAATCATAGAGCAAAGAAATAGAGGATGTGAACAATATCCAAAGGAAATTTTAGCATTGAAAGATAAAATAGCATTAAAAAAACTTACCTGCTGGAGTCAAAAGCAGTACGGGAGTGACGGAGGAAAGAACCGGTGAGCTCAAACGTAGAATCGCAGAAACCACCCAACCTGAAACAAGAGCTAGCTTACAGCTGAGATCTAAAACTGGCCAAACTTTCCCAGCAAAGATAGAAGAACTAGAAGGAAGAAGCAATGAAGAAAATTCCAGCCCCAGATGCTCTAACTGGGGAACACAAGCAAATATTTCACAAAGAAACACCAAAGATACACAAACTCAAAAAACAGAGGGGAGGAAACTTCCCCACCCTTTGTTGGAGGCCAACCTAACCCTAACCCCAAAACAGACACGGACTCCCCAAGAACAAATGCTCTCAAACCACCAGCTCTCATGAACAGAGACACTGAAGTTTTTAACAGAATACGAGCAGCTCAGGAAGTCTAGCCACACACTGAAAGGACAGTGCACTGTGGCCGAGGAGTGTGTGTCCCGGAATGCAGGGATAGTTCAACATTCAAGGATCTACTCACCTTATTAGCAGAATAAAGGAGAGGGCCATGCCGTCCTGGGCCACGCAGCACAGGAAAAGCAGCCGAGAGGACTGAATGCAATAGAATCCGTCCTAAAAAAATGCTCAGAGAACCAAGATTAGGAGGGAAGTGTGAAGAACAGCTACTCCAGCGTCTAATGTCGCACTCAGAGGTGCTGGATGCCATCATCTGGAGAAATTGACTGGTTGGTTTTAAAATTTATACAGAAATGCAAGTGACTTAGAACAGCAAGAGTATTTTTTCTAAAAACAAAGTTGAAGAAATTATACTCCCTGGTTTCAAAATTCACTAAGAATGAGTCATCAAGACAGAGTTTTGGCAAAAGAATACTCACATAAATCAATGATACCCAACTGCAAGTCCAGAAATATTCTGCACATGGGCGTTAAGCCGTTTTCTGCGAAGGTACAGCAGTTATTTGAGGGGAAAGGAAAGTCCTTTCAAGAAATGCTCCCCTGGGGAGAAGGGACATCTACCCCTACCTCACACCACATGCAAAGTGAACTCAAAACAGTCAGAGCCAGAGAGCAAAAGCTGAAGCCACGAAAATTCCAGAAGAAAACAGGAGGAAAATCTTCCCAACTTTGGGACAAATATGTCTTAGACTGGATGCAAAAAACCTAGATCACAAACATATACATATATACACATGTACATATTAAATACAAATTAATAAACTGGGCTTTAGCAAAGTTTAAGACTTTTGCTTTTTGGAAGACACCACTAAAGAAACAAAAAGATCCAGGTACGAAATGGAAGAAAATATTCAAAATATCTATATCTGATCAAAGACCTGTGTCCATAATATATTAGGAACTTCTACAACTCAATAAGAACACAAAATTCCCATAAAGATGGGCAAGATATTTGGACACCTCAGAGAAGCCAAGGTACACCTGTCCAACAAGCCATGAAGAGGTGCCATGAGCACCCGCCTTGGGAGAGGCTGCAGGGTGAGGCCAGACTGAGGCCCACGGTGACTTCAGTGGCCCAAACTAAAGCTGCAGATGCAATTGTCCTGGGGCAACTCTTAGAGTCCCGGAAAGGTAAGGGACTTGGCTTAGCCAGACAGGAAGGATAGCTAACCAGCTCACTTAGGAAGCGAACCCCAAGTGGTCCAGGGTCTCAGCCATGAAGTGAAACCTGGAGGCTCCGTGTGAGGAGATCCCAGGAAAGGGAGCTCAGAGGGAGAAGAGGATGCCCACGGAAGTCCCAAGTGCCACAGCAGACTGGCAGCCCCCAGATTCCAGGTCTTGTTTCCTCCCTGCTGGTCCAGCACCCCATGCAGGGTGGACACCCAGGAAGGATGTGTGAAGAGAGCCAGAGAGGCAGTGGTTCTTGGTGGCTCAACATCCCCAGGTCCTGGCCAAGCTGTCCCAACCTTCACCCTGCAGGGCCCGGGTGCTGCTGGTCTGGGTGTCTGCGCTCTGCACAGCCCAGTAGTCCCAGCAGTGTCCCCAGCGGCTCCCTGCTGCAGCACGCACAGGCACAAGGGACCACAGGCCTGGCTGCTGCCCGCCCCCTCCTCCATGTGTCCGCCCAGCAGGCTTCCCATGACCCTGTGTCTTCGGAGCAAACGTCAGAAGGAAAAGTGACACTGGAGCTGGCCAAAGGACAAATCGTCATTTGGGAAACATGCTCAGCTCTTCCATGGGGATAGTGCTTCTTGAGCCCGAAAGTTCTGTTTTCAGCCTAAGATCCCACCACTCAACCCAGAGCCACGGTGTCTTATTGTAATGGACACCAAGACTTAGAAAAGGATGAAGGTCAAGCAATTACCTGCTTCGTTCCCAAGCACTGGCGTCTCCCCTACGCGCTGTTTGTACGGAGTTATCAGACATCTCCACCTCTTTCCCTTCCCTTTCTCTGCTAACTCCCTGTGGTGCATGCTGACAGACGGAGCCGGGAAGAACAGGACGCCGCCTCTTATCTCCCCGTGCCTGTTGCTAAACCAGTCAGTCCCCTTCACTAGTGCACTTAATAGCCTTTGGTTTTCTTTAGGTTTTGTTCTCAAATTGCACCCTGGGGAAGCCAGCAGGGGAAGCTTCAGCCCCGCCTGAGCTGCTGTCCTTGAAGATGCATGAAGGGGGCTGAGCTGATGAGAGGGGGAGAGGGCAGCTGTGGACAGGGCAGCTGCAGAGGGGACCAGGTGGCTGGATCCCGGGCCTGGGCTTGACGCAGCCTCGGCCACTTCCCCGCCCTGTGCCCTTGAGCCAGCGATCCCCTTCATCTCTGCCCGTCTCCACATCCGTGAAATGAGTCAATGGCCATGCCACCTTGGATGGTGAGCAAGCAGAGAAACAGGCTGCAAAGAGCTTAGCTCAGAGCCTGGCAGGGGTGTCACTCAGCAAGTGGTAGCTCATGTCCCCTGGTGGCCCACGGCCCCAAGGCTGGAGTTCAAAAGCAGATGTCCACCAGGGGAGGGTTGGCAAGACCAAAGCAGAGCCCAACCCTTGTGAGGCAACATGGCGTCGCAGGACCAGGAGCTCTGGGAACCCACAGATCCGGGCTCTGCTACGACCTAGGGCCGGGGCTTCCTCACATTAGGAAGGTGCCGGCAGAGGAGCTTAAATATAGACCAAGTGAGGACACACATCACACCTCGGCACCGCAGTCCCCTGCTCTCTGACCTTAACAGACCCACAAATGCGAGCCTTTTTCTCTCCTGCTCTCTGGGAGGGAAGCAGCCCACGGAGCAGGAACCCCGCCCAAGGCCGGCCACACCTTCAGGTGAGGTCTGGGCGCCCAGGGAGGAATTGGGGCCCTCCCTTGGGACCCAGTCCAACTGTGGCAGCTGAGTGTTGCACCCTGGTCCCAGGTGAGCTTGTGGGTCCTTCTGCTGCCGTTCACACTGGTTCTGGATGACGGTGGCCCAAATATTGCCTGGAACCTCGAGTCCTCCTCCCAGCCTGCAGGGCACCATGCCTGCCCAGCGGAGCCCGAAAGTTAGGGCATCCCAGTGACAGAACTCATTGTTCCCAGGGCTGTGTCCTCTGCCCTGAGCTGCCCCATGACCTGGACTTGGGACTGGTCTCCCTGCAGCATCCCCTCTGCGCTGACGCTCCATCTCCACATTCTGCCTACCCTCGAGCAGGGTGATGGCGCCTGGCCAAGGCCACCTTGCCTGTTCTACCAGGCATTCTTGTCTCCATGGATGTCCTGGCTAGGGAAGCCCCGTAGGTCCCCTCCAGTCACCCATCTCCTCCAGGGTTTTGGCTCTGGGCTGAAGCGCCCCATCCAGTGCCCAGGGCATCTGCACGGGGGCCCTCCTCCACCCACAAGGCCCGCCCTGACTCCCGACCTCTGCCCTGCCAGCTTTGCTCACTGTCTCTCCTGGGGCCACGGCAGCCTGCTGCCCCCCCAGAGCCCCAAGCCAAATGCATGCAGACCGCTGGACCCCACCTCCCCTGCACCTCACTGTCAGCACCCCTCGGCTCTCTCTTGGAGGAAACTGCTCCACACCCTTCAGTGATCCCGCTGACCCTGCCACCACCCCGGGGCCAGGTGTTGTCAGCACTCAAGTGACCCTCAGTGACCTCAGGTCAGTGGCCTCCCTTCCCAAGGTCCCACTGCAACTCCCGGTTTTCCACAGAGAGGCAGTTTCCCAGATGCAGAGCAGACCGCATCGCTCCCTGCTTGAACCCCGAGGGCTGCGTCTTCACCAGAACAGGCTCTGCAGGTCATCCCTGGCTGGCGAGACCCTGCCCGCTCTCCCTGAACTGCACAGGTCCCCACGCCCTCTCACTGACCTGTCGGACTGGGGCCCCTGTCCCATGATGCCTTTCCCCCAGTCACCAAGCCTCACCACCACCCCAGCCTCTGGGGATGCTCTCTCCATGTGACAGGTCACCTTCCCCCCAAAGGTCTCCCATGACTCCGGGTCCCAGCATCCTATTTATTAGCACCATGGCACATGACCCAGGTCAGTAGCTACCTGGCCCTGTGGTTTATCTTCTGTCTGTCCCTGGGGTACGTGAAAGACAGCCCCCTAGCAGGGATCTGCATCCCGACCCCTGATGTGGCCCGTGAACACGGCTTTGCAGATGTGACCAAGTTAAGGGTCCTAAGATCACCCTGGCTTTCTAAGTGGGCTGTAAGTTCATTCTCAAGCATCCTCATGAGAGAGGCAGTGGGGGACTTGACACGGGGCAGCACTGTGTCCCTCTGCAGACTCCAGGCAGTCCCTCCTGCCTCCTCCAGACCAGGAGCGGGTAGTCTCTGGTAGGTCACCCAGCTGGCGGGTCGTGTCCCAGCAGAACAGGACACCAACACAGTCCCTGGAACACAGACCTTATTCATTTTGCTTTGTGTCCAGGTGGCTCTTTGGAAAAGCAAGACAGAACAAACAGACACATATTATACCAGACGGTCAGGAAAAAGGCAGAGTCAGGGCTGGGGAAAGATGGGGTGCACGGCATGCCTCTGACCATGGTGAGGGAGGACTTCTCACAAGGCGGCCTCTGAGCTGAGCCTTGGAGCTGGCTCCACTGTGGAGCCAGAGGTTCCAATGAGGCAAGCAGGCAGGCCCTGCTGAGGACAGCAAGGACTGGTCAGGACGGGCCAGGGCGAGGAGCAGTGGGAAAGGCTGGTTCCAGAGGTGGGGCCCATGATCTGGGGCACTGCAGCCAGGATGTGCATGCCTGTGGTCGGTGGTGCAGGGAGCCTTTGCAGGAAGAGATCTTAGTGCCACTTCCCTGGGACGACGCTGGCTGTTGGCCAGGATGTCAGCATTGGAGGAAGAGGGGTGACAGAGCAGGCGGTAACGGGCAGTCCGGCTGGAAGTTCTCCTGAGGGATTGGCTGAGAGGCTGGTGTCAAGTTTGAAAGAACAAGGGAGGTAGAACAGCCCCTGGAGATTGAGCCTAAGCAACAGGAGAGCAGAACGCTGCTGCTGGGATGGGGGACAGGGCAGGGCTGCCTCTGGGAGGAGCAGGACACAGAGCTGGCGCGTGGGACACCAGCACCAGGGGTGTCCAGGCCACGGGAGCTGTCAGGCTATAGGGCCTGGAAATGGGGCAGCATGGACTGGACTGTTGACATCCCAGGCTGGCGGAAGCACCTGGCAGGGGACAGGGAGGACTGAGTGCCACATCACCCCAAGCTTTAGAAGGTGGGAGGCTGTGAGGTCAACAGGAGCCCCAGGAGGGCCTGGGGAGGGTTGAGGGCTCTGGAAGGGAGGCCATACCCGGCACAGGGGCAGCAAGGTCTCCAGGGCGCGGGAGGCAACCTTCGGAGACACTGCAGATTTGCTCACACTGAGACAAGGACATTGTGACTGCCAGTCTGGTAAGCTGGAGTCGTTGGCCAGCTTGTCTGGAGCGGTTCTGAGGAGCGGGCTCTGGAGAGGATGTGGACACTGCTAGTGGAGATGCTCAGCTCTGCCGGGAGCAGAGCTGGGCGAGGCTGTGGGATGAAGGGCACCAGGCTTCTTTGCTGAGCCTGTGGTGCTGGGAATGGGCCACAGAGGAGGACAGGTGCATACCTGCTCCCTGGGGAGGAAGCGGGGAAGGGTGTCCTGGAGGAGGGGAGTGTGGAGTTCAAGTGTGAAGGAGAGGCCGGGCTGGGGCAGGGGCACCCAGGCCCTCTTGGGCCGGGAGGTCAAGAATCAGCGTGGGGCAACGAGCACAACCCTGCGGCTTCACCATTTTGCTCCGCTGTCCAGGAGCAGGGACGACAGAGAGCTGGGTTTGCCTTGGTTGATGTGTCCAGGAGGACAGAGAAGGGTGGGGAAGGCCAGCAGAGCTCCAGGGCTTCTCCCCATGCCCAGCACAGGGACAGGAGGGCACTAGGAGCTGGGGGCCCCTCAGGAACACCAATGACTGTGCAGAGCAGCATCACCTGCCCTCTGGAGACTCCGAGATCTAGGAAAAGGGCTCAGAAAGTCCCCGTGCCAGCTCTGTGCTCAGGGCTGAGTTCCAGTCCAGCCAGGTGGTCTGGAGGGGCTGTCTTCCCAGCCACCACTGCCCACTCCTCAGTGAACACAGCCCCCACACGTCCCCTTCGACTGCTTCCAACAGAGGGAACTGTACATGGTCCTGCACATGAGCCAGTTCACTGTCACCCAGGGCCAGGGTCCCCAGGCAGAGGGGCAGTAAGTTCTCAGTAAGGACCTGTCATCCAGCTCAACAAGCACCATCGGGGGACCTGAGAATGTGGAGCAGAGGCCCCAGGACTGGAGGCTGGGTGGAGTGCTCAGCTGAGCTGGGTGCCAGCAGGCTGACAGTGGCCTGCTGTGGTGGCACACGCCTTTGTCCTCGTGACTTGGGAGGCTGAAGCAGGAGGACCCCAAGTTTGAGAGCAGCCTTGACAACTTAGTGAGACCCTGTCTCAAAATAAAAAATAAATAAAAGCTTGAATGAAAAGGGCTGGGGATGTAGCCAAATAGGAGACCACCCCGTTCACGCCCCCGAACCCCCCCCCACCCCACACAATTAATGAATTTTAAAAAGAGGCGACACGGCTGCCTGAAGGCTCTGAGCACAAGCCAGGGACGGCTCCATAGGTTTCAGGCCCCATTTCCTAGGAAATTCTCAGAGAAGACAGGAGAGTTAGTGCTGTTGCCGTAGCAACGCTCTGTCACATTATCAGGAGGCTCAGCCTAGGAGGAGGCCTGTCTTAAAGGAGCAGGAAGCATATCGACTTTACTGACGTCTGGAGGAGCCTCAGCAGGGAAGTGGCTGCTTCCTGGAGTGCACTGGCCCCATTCCACCAGGAAGACAGCGGCGAGGGCCAGGTGGGGTGCCAGGAGCCCCGATGGCCCAGCATGCCCTGGGACACACTGCAGGGCAGCTCAGGGTCTCAGGACTGGCATGGAGGGGCAGAGGCTGCCTGGAGGGTGGAAGGCCTGGGACCAGGCCCCTGCCCGCCTCTGCACGGAGCTGTAGCCCAGGGCGCCTCACAATATTCCAGATGGGAAACCAGGGGGGATGAAAAGAAAGACAGGCATCTGCACCAGTGGGCAGTGGGCGTGGTGCCACAGGGCTGTGGCCACCTTGGCCCGGACTCCAGCCCTGCAGAGGGGGTGGGCCCAGTGAGGGGCTCAGGAGAAGCAGCGGATGGACAGGAGCGGGGACCACAGCACGGTGGTCCAGGGTTGGGGGGCAGGTGAACACACCACACACGCCAGCCACTGATGCCGAGAAGGGACCTTGGTACAAGTCTCCAGCCTAGTGGCCAACACAGCCAGATGGGGACGTGGGACGGGGACATCGACTCTGTCTTCACAGACTCTGTCTTCATCGACTCTGTCTTCACAGACCCCCCTCCTCCACCGAGTCCTCCAGGAAACGCTCTCGCGTGCGGAGGTGCCCGCAGGAGTCAGCAGCTCCGGCAGGCTCGTTTTGGTCCCTTCCTCCTGGGATTCAGGCCCCGCTGGTGCCGTCAGCCTCCCCTGCTCAGGCTCCAAGTTCCGATTCACCCAAAGGCAGATGGAAAACACTCGGGGGAAAGAGCATCTGCACTGAACACACACTCTGATGTCATCCTTCCCTAAATGATACACCGTGACAATTGTTTGTTTAGTGTTCACATTGTATTAGGGGTTAGACGTGATCGGAGATGACTTTAAGTACACAAGAGGAAATAAGTACAAACATTAATCTATTAAAAAGTGAAAAGAGGATGGACGAGATGAGCTAAAGTTGATCAAGTCGATAGACTCAGCACACAGTGCTGGGGGGGGAGTGCGTAGGTCGGGGGTGACACCCGCCTTTGCATACGGGACCTGAGCATCCAGGACTCTGCTGTCCATGGGGTCCTCCAGCCAGCGCCCCCAGCAGCGGAGGGGTGCCTGTGTTTCTAAGCCGCAAGCAGCGAGTGGGAGGGTCTGGCTCTTCCACCAGTGCCGGCTCATCTCTCCCGGCTGCTGCCACCGTAGCCATGCGCTGGCCCAGGTCTAGAAACCCCACCTGGCTGTGGCCCCTCACTCCACTCAGCAGGGCGCTGGGGTCCACCTGGCAGATCACGACAGCCCCTGCAGATCTGAACGCAGGCCACGAGTCTGTAGAGGCCACCAGCTTAGTTTGGCCATCTTCCCTCCTCTGATCACCAGCACAGAAGAAGGAGCCTGTGAGGACCACCCAGTGCCATCGATGGGAGGGGCTTCTGTCATTTTGTGTTTTGAAAGGAATGCACTAATAAGTGTGTAACTTAAAAAATAGCCTTTTTAAGTTACTGGCATGCCATACAATCCACCCCCTAAAGCGTACACGTCAATGGTTTGGGCCGTATGACCTGACCATAGTTTATAAATTGTGGTAAAATATCTGGGATGTATAAAATTTTAGCACATGATTTTCAAATGCAGCCCACAGGGGCTGTAGGTGCCTGCCCCGCTGGGTCACCATCCAGCTGCCCCTCACCCCAGACGTACACTTGCAGCCGCTGGGTGATGACTCCTGTTCCCCTGCCCCCGCCCCGGGACCTCTACTCTACCTTGTGTCTGGGAGTGGGGACAGGCAATACCTGTCCTCTGTGGGTTGCTGCACTCAGCTCCGTGACCTCCAGGCTCAGCCCCGCTGTAGCAGGTGCCCTTCCTTTTCAATGCTGAATGATATTCCACTGGACAGGGATACGAGGACAGACCCCATTTCTCTGTCTGCTCGTTTGTTCTGGGACACTTGGGTGTTTCCACTCCTTGCTGTTGTGAACATGGTGTGCAAGTATCTATTCCAGTCCCTGCTTGCAATTCCCTTGGGCACATACCCAGAGGTGAAATTTCTGGGTGGTATGGTTGTATGGTAAAATCGTACCTCTCCCCCTGAGGAAACCAACACAGCCCTCCTCCCTGGCCCACAGAAACAAGGCCAGGGTTCACCTTCCTGCTTCATGGCTGGCATCTTGTGTATCCCTTTGGGCCTGTGTCTCCTCTTCTGCAGTTGGGTGGACACTGGCAGCCACTCAGGAGCACGCATGGGAACATGTGTTCTGGGGGCTCTCGTGTACTCGGATCCTTCCTCAGAGTTCTTTGGAATGTACAGAATGCTTACCCATCCCGTCCTCTGATTATCTCAACAGCTGGTCAGACACGCAGCACCCACATCTTTCGTCCCCCTTACAGGTGTGCCAACAGGCCCAGAGGACCGCGACCTGGAAGAGTCAGGACAAGACCCAGCCCCAGTCCAGATGGAGAACTCTCCCCAGCCACTGGAGGCCATCTGATGCTCACAGGGAAGCCAAGAGGCCGAGGGGCTCCCAAAGCACTTTCCTCCGTTAGAGGAAAACAGAACACCCTGGTTGATTAGAAAGGAGGAGGGCAGGGGGCGCAGGACTCCCCATAGCTCCAGCACCACCTCATCTCAGAAATTCAGGGGCCCTCCTGCCTGATGGCCTGTCCCTAAGTGCTCACCCCTCCCGACCCAAAGGCCCAGCCTCCCTGCTTCCTCTGGCTGGCTGTGGGAATACCTTCTGGGGCTTTGCGCCAAAGCCCCTCAGAGGGGGAGCACTCCCCATGCCATCTTCTCGAGCCATATGTGCCCAGGTCCTCTACCCAGTGCCCAGTGGACACTTCTGCAGGTGCCCAGAGCAGAAACTGGCACCTAGACCTTGCTTTGGAACTCCTCAGGAACCTATATAAGCACCCGCCGGGCTCCAGTGTCCCCAGCTGTGACAGGAGAGGGTTGGACTCCAACCCCCGCCCCTCTGCCCTCGTGGTGATGGGGCCTGGGGCTGCTTGCTGTGGGAGGTTTCTTTAATCAGTTTCCTTTCCAAAGACTGAAGATTTAAAAAACGGGGAGGAGGGTGCTTCTAAATGCCTGTTATAACCTTAGTTTCTCAGGAAACAGAGGCACTTGGGGACTTCATTCCAAAATGGAGAATTTGAATAGAAAATGTGACCCCCAAACACACTCCCATGGTCTAGGGCTTGAGTCAAAGAACAGGAGCGAGAGGGGGACAGCCATCTGGAGGAGGGGCAGGGCATCTCCACCATGGCTGGAGAGGTTCTCAGTAGCAGGGATACAAAGACGGGCTGGGCCCAGGGGTCTGGACGCCCCCAGCCCTGTGGGAGAGCTCTCCTGGGCTCAGGAAGGCCTCTGGGGCAGGTCCCACTGCATCCCAACCCAAGACAAGCCCAGCGACCTCACAGGCACCCTGTCCACGGGCAGACACCATCTCACAAGAACAGCCCCTCCTGGGTGGAACCCCAGCACCTAAAGCCTGCTCCCACCTGGCTCCTTGCTGACCACTCCACAGGGACAAGGAAAAGGCCTGCAGGTGCCAGATGACCCAGCCTCTAGTAAAGGGAGGGCCCTTCCAGCCCCAGCTCCTGGCAACGTCCTTCCTGACTCAACCTCAGTTTACCTCTTTCAATGTCCCCGCTGAAGACCTGTTCAGCTTCTATTCAGCGCCAGGAGCTGTCAATCCTTTCCATCCCGGATCCTCGCCCCAGAACCACCCCCTCCCCCAATGCTCAGATTCCCCTCCCCACCCGGCGGTTCCACTCGCCACGTCCTGGGGCACGGTCCCCAGTCTGGCCACCCCTGCGACCCAGCCCCGGAGTCCTGGAGCCCCCTTGGCTCAGGCCCGCCAGGATGAATTTTCTGCCCCAGTTCAATTTCCCCCGCCTTTTTGATGTCACATCCTGTCCCAGCCTGCTTCCCCGCCGGCCGCCGGCCGCCGCCCTCCCTCCTCCCGCGCGAGCCAGGGCGCGGGTCCCCGTGCGCCGCCCCCGCCCCCGCCCTCCCCGAGCAAACTTTTGGCACCCGCCGCCCGAGCGCGCCTCCGAGCTGCGCAGGGCGCCTCCCCGGCGGGCGGGCGGGCGCCGAGCCGTCAGCCGCGGGAGAGGAGGGCGCAGCCCCCGCCCCGCCGCCCAGCCCTGCCCCGCAGCCGCGCCGGAACCGGGACCATAAATATGCAGAGCGGAGGCTCCGCGCAGCACAGCCCGCGCGCCGCCCGCCCCGGGTGCTGAGCAGGCGCCGCCGAGCCCGCCGCGGCCCGAGCCGGGAGCGCGTCCGCGTCCACGCAGCCGCCGGCCGGCAGCACCCAGGCCCGCACGCCAGGACGTCGGAGGTGGCCGCGAGACATGCAACCGGCCCGGAAGCTCCTCGGGCTCCTCTTCCTCATCCTGATGGGCACCGAACTCACCCAAGTACGTGCAGCCAACGCCATCTTCCCCCGCCAGGCGCCCGGCGCGGCCCGCGGAGCCCCGCAAAGTCGGGGAACCGCTCTGCCCGCCCCGCGCACCCTGCCCGGCACGGAGCCCCGGGGCCAGGGAGGGGGCCAGGGGGCCGATGAACCTGGGGCCGAGGGAGGGGCGCACACCAAGGAGACCTGTCCCCCAGCCTGGCCCAGCGGGGTGCACAGCTGTCCCCTCTCCCAGGACTCCCCACCCCCACTCCCGCTGAGAAGTTCAAAGGGCACCCTGGGGGGTCCTTTGCTGCAGCTGCCATGGGTTGGGGGGGGAGGATGAGCCCAATAGCTAAGCCCCCAGGCTTTCTTAGAAGCACAGGGACCTAACTCCTGTCCCTCAACACACACCCCTCCCTCCAGTGGCCCATCCCTCCCTTTGGGCATAAGGCTGCCAGCACCCCAAATGAGCACCCCAGAACCTTGGGAGGGCAGCCAGCGCTGGGGTGCATTGTTGGCTTTGTGTGCAGGGCTTGGGGGGCTGTAGTAGCCACGCGCACGACAAGAGGTGCAGAGTGACAACCAGCTGTGAGAGGGGACGCTGGGCTTTGCCAGCCAGGCTCAGCATCCCCTGAACAATGTACCGGTAGAGCGTGTCCGGCTTGGTATTCTCCATTTTAAAAATGCATCTCTGAGCGGCAGGTCTGGGAGGAGGAGAAGCGCTGTCTGTGAGCTCTCTGCTGGGAGGGCTGCTTTGGCACCAGGGTGCTCCAGGAGCCTGCCAGCTTCGGGCTGCTGGGGAGTGACATTAAAATGCCCTTTCTGTGGTGCCACTGTGCTGCTCTGTGACCAAGGGACTCTGGCCCTTGAGAGACTCAAGTCCAAGTGGAGGGAAGCTGGCCCCTTGACCCCGACCCCAGCCAGACCCTCCCTGTCTTGCCTGGTCTCAGGATAAAAGAGCAAACAAAGGAGAAAGGGAGGGCAGGCGAGCTGGAGGAAGACCTCAGAGAGAAGACTCTGGAACAGGCTCTCCTTGTTTGCCTGGAAGCCCTTGCTGGCTCCCTGGCTCTGCCCAGGAAGCACAGTCCAACAGCAACCAACAGTGGGGTTTTGTGGTCCCACATGCCCTCTGTGGCCCCTGCTCTGGTGCTGCCCAGGCAGTCAGCCAGTCCCCCGGAGAGGTTCTGCGTGGCTTGGGGAGAGAAGTTTGCTCAGCCGCTGTAGGAGGCCTGGCGAGGGGTGTTGGACCCGTGCATGATGCACGCACACCCCACAGACATGCACATAGAGCACCCGTGCATGTGCTCCTGATTAGCAGCAGACTGCCTCGCAGAGAGCTGCACCTGGGCAAAGAAACTGCTGGTCCTGGGTGGCCCTGGGTGGCTGTCCCCAGGGGCCCTCCAAGCCTTCATGGCCTTCTTACTTCCAGGCACCCCTGCGTCTCCATTGCCAGACCACAAGTGCTCCTGAGTTCTCGTCATCTTTTAAAAGATCCCGTGTTCTGGGGAGAAAGTTTTGGTTTAACTTCAGCTAGAAGCTTTAGCTCGGTGGTGAAGCATCTACCTGTCCACACGGACAGTGCTGGTGCTGGGTGCTCATCCTCAGCCGGCTGGGCATACATAGAACCCACCTCCCCGGCTCTGCAGGTCAGGCGCCCGCTGACTGCCTTCAGGACCAAGGTCAGCTCCCTGGGCTGCAGCCCCAGCAGCCGGAAAGTTTTTTTTTTTCTTTTTTTTCTTTTTTTTTTGCCTGCGGGGGAAGTTCCTCTTTGAGGTTGAGCCCGTTCTCTGTTCTCTGGGGAATGTGTCCCTCAGCTCAGCCCGGAGGCACCTCCCTGCCTTCAGCTGAAGCCTGACCTTGCTCCCTCCTCTGAAGTCCTGCTTTTAGAATCTTGCATTGGAAATCTTACCTGTATCTTATCTCTTGTTGTGGTGGGATTTTAGAGCAAAGCCCACTCACCAAACCCCTACAAGCTTGTGGAGTCTATGAAGGGGTGAGTGACTGGCTGGGCAGCACCTGGGCCTCCCAGGGACCCATTGGGGTGGGACAGGTGAGCCTCATCTTTAGCAGTGACCTCTAAGGTGGAGACTGGGTGGGGAATGGGTGTGGTGTCGGGCTGGGCTGCATGGAATCGGAGCTCCTTGGGAATCTGTGTACCCAGGAGTCTTGCCTTCTCGGGTCCCAAGCTGTTCAAGCAGTGCCTGCACATCTGTGAGGGAACCACCCCTTGGGGCTTCTGAAAGGGCGTCTGTCTCCTACCCCCTGCAGAGGCAGTGTCCCCATAGCTGCACCTTGCTTCTCAGTTCCTCCAGGAGACGTGGACACCCAATTCCAGGGCAGCTGAGTTTATGGACTGGCACACGTTGGGCCGGGAACCAGTCGGGGATGTATAGATCCTACCTACACCTAATGAGGGTTGCTTGCTGGATTTAGGCAGACAGGTGTGCCGAGTGCAGCACGTGGCCGGGCCATCTGTTCTCCCCACAGCTCACTTGCGATGAGCCATTCAATCAAATGCCAGCTATTGATTGACAGCTACTACATGAGAAACCGTAGGTCCATGTGAACTTTGTCCTGGAACATTTGACGTGGTCTTGCTCTGTGATTTTCATAGATGGCTGGCGTTTCATGCTCCTTGGGAAGGAGTGTGAAGTGACATCACAGCAGGCCGGGCCTCCCAGTGGGGTGCTGAGGAGCTGATCTCTCAGTCCTGGGGAGGTGGAGTAGGGCTGGGGCTCCCTAACCTCTAGGCCCCCCTGCAGCCCACCCCAGCTTTCCCTTGAGGGAAAAACAGGGCCCCTGTGAGTGCTGCTGTGGGAGGGGCTGGAAAGTAGCAATGACCTTGAGCCCAGGCCTCTTACTCTTGCCCCAGACCCACCGGGGCTGTGGGTGACTTTGCGGTCGGCTCTCAACCCCTCTGAGCCTGAATTCCCAACTCTTTAAAACAAGGAGGATCAAGCTGGAGAGTCTCTAAGGTGCCTCCTTACTGCAAGCCCCCCACCCCATTTCTGCATCCGCCCACTCGCCCCTTCCTGTAACAAGCATTCTGTGGCTGCCAGCTGGTGGGATTTAACCCTGTCACGTCTGGGCTTACAGTGCCCAGTGACTCCAAACCCTTGCCATCTGGCATCTGGGGCAACACATTTTGTGGGAAGATCAAAACTCTGCCGTATCGTGCGATTAAGTGACACAAGAGCTGTCTGCACCGGCTGCTCTGGCTGGGAGTGGGGAGTGAGCTTTGTCGTGGTAGCTGGAGAAGGGTGTGTCCAAGCTGAGTCCCTACATTGCATCTGGGTCCATGTGCGAGTCCCAGGCAGGGAGATGGGGAAGAGGAAGAGGAGGGCAGGAAGTGGCACTGCAGACTGAGCCTGCTGCTGAAGAAGGAAGGACCCAGAAACCTCGACTCTCGCACCCAGTGCTTGGCCACTCACCGTGTGTTGAGGGTCTGGCTCTCTTAACATGGAGTGGGATACAGCTGAGTGTGGCCTTTCTTAACCATACCATGCCCAATGGCCAGGTGAGGTCCAGGCTAGAGGTACAAGTTGAATATCTTTGAGTGCAGCTGTTGCTGTGGCTGTTGTTTGCCTGCAGGCTTTATTGAGTGACTGCTGTATGCCTGGTCCTGGAGCTTGGTGAGCTGTTTGTCACTTAGGGGCCAATGGGGAGCTGTGGGCCAGTCCTGGCTTGCACTCGGGGAGGAGAATAGACGGGGCAGGAGATAGGAGGTGAGGCTGACTTCACCTCTCAAGTCCCAGTGAGGCCATCACTCTGAATCTCCCCTGGTCCCCACATGTAGCCGGTTTCTGAGTGGAGGACCTCTCAACCCTGCCCTGAACAAATGGAGCAGGAAAAACAGCTCCATGTTGTGACTGAGCCCAAGCCTCCGCTGTTGCCCCAGGCCCTCCTCACGCTGCAGCTTCTAGACCTTCCTCAGCCCTGACCATGCTGGGGTGGAGTCTGCTGAAGGGGGTGCCGGGAGGGATTTGGGCAGAATTGGGCCCTTTTCCTACCCCTGTTATTCTAGGATTCTTTGAACATATCCATTCTGTCCTGGGGTTGGCCTCTGCCTCGAGGGCTGGCAACGCGTGGCCCAGGGGACAGGAGGCTCAGATCCCAGGCCTGCCTCCGTGGTGAGGAGGTCTAGGACACCAGGGGCTCGTTGGCTGTAAATCCTGCACACAAGGCAGGCACTCCGTCTCCTAAAGCAATTTGCTTCTCATTTCCCTGACTTCAGCCTTCCCCAGTCAAAAGCAAGGTAATTTTCTGCCTTGGGTTGTATTTATTACTAAAGTTATCAGGCCCTGTAATCAGTATTAACATCACCGTGTAAAGTAATACAAAACTAATTACTAGCTAAACTGAATTAGATACATGGCAACTGTGAGCTGGGTGGATGGGAAAAGGAGCCAATTTTCCGCTCTGAAAGATGTTTATTGGGTGCTACTCCCACCCATACCAGCGGCCAGGGGGTCGCTAGAGCAGCAGGTGACCTCTGTGACCAGGGCAGTCCTCACAGCCTCCCAGCGAGCCCGATGGAGGAGAGGAAAACAAAAGGTGCAATGGCATGTCTACTCCTTCCAGATTGTTCCACATACAGGAAGCTCCCCAGGAGCGAGAGGCAGGGAGCACAGCCAGTGCGGGGGGCTGACACTGAGTGTCGCCACGCCGGAGCCCACGCCACAGGCCCCGTCAGCCCACGCAGCCACAGCGCCAGAGACCCGGGTTGTTCTCATCTGGGAAATGAGGGTGCTGAGGCAGGGAGGGGAGCAACCTGCCTAGTGGCACCCTGCAGCCCCAGCCCCTTCTGATGCTCAGACACCTGGGTCTAGGCTGATCAGACAGAGGAGAGTAAACCACAGAGAAAACAGCTCAATACCTCCAAGTGACAGGACGGGGGGTGCCTGGAGCGTCACTGGGTCAGTGATAGGTTGGGTGTGGTGTGGAACTGAGTTTCTCTGACCGTGTGGCCAATGCTCCGCCTCTGCTGCCCCCAGAACTGGCTTCCAAACAGGATAGGGCAGGGCAGGGAAGAAGGTTCATTCAGTGGCCATCCGAGTCCCCAGATCATGGTTTCCTCACTCCCACCTAGGACCAAGTCACCCCTGGAAGAGGAGGGACCTCTGGGGGAACGCCCAGGTCCTCACCTCCAGCTCTCAGGAGAGAAGCGAAGGGTCACATCGAGGATCCCTGTGCCTTGAATGTCCCAGCATTTGCTGGGTGACTTGAGATCCGAGAAGTCACGAGGAGGGCGCAGACGCACTGAGCGCGCGCAGTCTCTTCCGGGTCTCTCAGCCGGCTGACGCTCTGGTGTTCTGGTCACACCATTTGCTGTATCTGTCACAGTTCCCACGCACCAGGGAAGATGGCCTGGCTGCAGTGAAGAGGGAGGCATCACGCTGTTCGCCTGAGACCTCAGCCTGGTTGCAGCTTCCCATCTGGGGGTCTTCTGCACCCAGGTGAAAGCTCATGACCCCTGTCCAGCTGGCGGCTGGCAACAGTGACTTCTCTGATCTCAAGTGGTGTGTGCAGATGTGGGCTTAGCCACCTGCTTGTTCTGCAGACGTGTCCACATACAGCGATCCCTGATTTGGCCCGAATGTCCCCTGTGTACAGTTCAACGCCACTTAAGATCTGCCAAGAGTTGAGGCTGAAGCATCTGAGGCAGGAGACAGAAAGGTGTGAGCACTAGCTCTGTCCACACTGGGATGGCAGGTGACCAGGGCAGGTGACCACCTGCAGCAGTTCTGCCTGGCTGTCCCAGCCAGCACTTTGAGTGTGGGTGCATGCTACGATGGAGGACAGAGAGATCCCCAGGACACAGCTGGGTCTGAAAGGAAGGTGACTGCTGCTCACGCTTCCGATGATGCTTTGGGTGTCAGTTGGGAGAAAGAAACTGCGTGTTTCCTGAAGGATTCCGCTCAGTTGGTCCACAGGTGCTGCTCTGTTTAGATGGCACAGCAGGACTCAAAGAAATGGGGAGAACGGCCCTGGGCACTGATTCTGCTTTTGGATTCTAAGTGCCCACGCCCCCCTCCTCCTGTTCCTGGGGCCACCTGGCCTCTGCAGCTGCTTCTGTTATTCCAGGCCATCAGGGAGAGGGCCTGGACTGGGTCAGGGGTCCCGTATTCCATAAGCAATGCTGGGGATTAGAGAACCGGATTTCCCCAGGGACAGCATCCGTTGTTGGTAGAGGTTGCTAAGAACGTTGCTGAGGCCAAGTTCAGACCCAGCAGCAGAAGGGCCCTGAACAGCAGAGGGTGGAGTGTGTGCTTCCCAGGAGGCCAGGCTTGGAAAGCAGGTGTCCTCCGGGAGCAGTGGTCTAACCTCGGGGCCTAGCAGCTCTGGAGTCCTCGCTCCCATTCTGGGGTGTCTCTATGCATTCGGCTGGGCCACGCCCAGGCTCTCAGGCAGCTCCATGATGATAGCGGCTTTGATTCAGGTCTGGATCTTTACTTCTCAATTAGTGACGCTGAGTTCTGTCACCTGGGAAGTAGGAAGCAGGAACATTTGTGGAGCCCTGGAGATCACAGTGCGGCCCAGAGGGTGGTGTGCCTACGGAATCACCTCAGGGTGCTCTTCAAAGCCACTCCCAGGATTGGACCTATTTCTGTTGGGCAGCTGGGGGAGCACAGCATGGCTTGCCACCGTCTGCACTTGGCCTGTCTGAGTAGACATTTACAAGAGCCGAGTGGAGAGGGAGGGCAGGGTGCATGGGGCGGTGTGGCAGGCAGCCTGCAGGGACAGAGAACTGACGGGCTGACCCAGATATGCTGCAGATTGGGCGTCAATGGGGAAACGTCTCCCGAGACAGCAGAGTCAGCGGGCGCCCCTCTTCCTTCCCCTCCCCTCACTTCCGGTCTCCTTGCTCCCCTCAAACTGTGTGCACATTGCCCGAGAACAAGCAGATTTTAAATAGAAAAGGGGCATCCAGCTTTTGTTCACGGGGTGTCCCTCTGCCAGGAGGGAGTGGCCACACGCCTGCTCCTCTCGGAGCAGCTGCTCCTGACTCTGGGACCTGTGCAGGTTCTCATCTGTGACCATGAGATGATTCCAGGTTTGCCCCGTGTGGCTGTGCAGGGCCTCACAGGGTGACTAGCAGGCCAGGTGTTCCCACCAGCAGGGCCGCTGTGCCCAGCTTCCTTTCAATCCTCACCCTCAGAGCTGCAAATCCCAGGGCTGTGGGAAGTAACGGTATTCTTGTTTTCAAGTGTGCTGGTGGATTCGTGCCAAGGTCAAGGCCTGTGAGGCACTACACTAGTGGGCAAGGGTCAAGGAATGCTCTGGCCAAAGTGTCTTTGTGGGGGCCACTGGGCGCCTGGAATTGTGCAGGTGGCTGCAGCTTCTATGTCCATGCTGGTCGTGCCACCCCTGGAACTCAGATTCACTGCCATGACATCTGAGAGGCAGGGCTGCCTGTGCACACGGCCTTGGGTGGGTCTTGCCTTTCCAAGCTCCAGCTCCTCCTCTGTGCAGTGGAGTCCACAGTAGCTCAGCCCTGGGGGCTGCTGCAAGGGTCGGATGGCGTCATGCATGGCAAGTCCCCAGTGTGGTCTGGGCACAGCTCCTGCTTCCTCGGTATCGTGACTCTTAGCTGCAGTGTAGGCAGGCCCTTGCTTCGAGGGAAGTCGTGTGGAAAATGGGTTTGATCCCTGTAGGGGCACTCGGTGTTGGCTGCCGCCCTGGTCCCTTTGGTGCGGATGCCTCTGCTCCTCAACACTCCCAGGCTCGCCTTTGCAAAGGCTGCATAGCTGTCTCAATCCATTACCTTCGCTCCAGGTTTCCCTGGTGGCCCTCACAAATGCAGTGGTCACCCCTGCAGAAATCACAGATAAAGGTGCTGGACAGGACTTTTGGAATTGGAAGAGTTGGGAGTGACTTATGTAAACCTCCTAGGTCATTAGAGCCAGTAGGGTGCAGGGGACAGCAGGTGGGGTGCAGGTGACAGTTGATGGGGTGCAGGCGACAGCAGGGGAGTGCAGGCCAGGGCAGATGGAGTGCAGGTGAGTGTGGGGCGGGGACAGGTGCAGTGGGAAGGCCAGTGCTGTCCCCTGCAGGCTGTCCTATTCCCTCCTTCCATGGGGGATGAGAACCAGGTGTCTGCTCAGCTCTGTAAACAGACAAATGGTGCAGAGAGGGTGCCGGGTTGAAAGCTGTCAGGGAGGAGGAGGGTCAGCTTGCTTCCCCTAGCTCTCAAATCCTTCCACCTCCTGGATCAGCTTAGTTCTTGGGAATTCCAAGGCCCAGTTTCCGGTGGCAAGCTCTGAATTTCATTTCAGAAGAACACTCAGCCATGCTTTGGGGAGCCCCATGCCCTTTGGCTCCCCGATGTGACAGTGAGGGCAGGAGGCATGATCAGGGTTCAAATCTCCAGGTCACACCCCAAATGCCTGCCCCAAGAAGGTCAGAGAAAGCCCCTGCACCATGGCACAGAGGGCTGCCCTTCATTCCTGGATGGTCACTCCCTGGATTCCTTAGCGCAGAATACTGCCAGGTTAAGTGCTCTTCCAAGTTAGAGTTCCGAAGGCAAATCCTAGTGGGACACAGCTCACATGAAACCAAGTCAGGAGATGGTGATGTGATGACCATTATTTGTATCCACCAATCCAGGGGTGGAGCTCGAGAGTGTGGGGGTCACTCTCATATTCAGTAATACGTGTGTTCCAGCTGCACCTCCTCTCAGTCCTTAGCTGATAGCAGCTCTCTGACCCTATTTTGTCTTCTGTGAAGTGGGTGATGATGACTGTTACCTTGTTTGGGTTCCAGGCTGTTTCCTGCCCTAGTAAATCCTCTCAGAGGAAAGGTGCTGAGGTTAAACCCATTTTACAGACGCAGGCCACTGTCTCGCAGCCAGTCACTGGCAGAGCCAGGCTCATGAAAGCCCAGGTCATCTGGGTCCGGAGTCTGCACACAGCGTGGACAATCCGAGAGGCCTCTTGCAGCGGGAACATCTGCATGCTAGGTGACAGGGAAGGTGTTCCGGTGGCTGGAGTGGAAAGTGCCCAGGACCACCACCGTTGGCTTTGTGTTGCTGCTGTCCAGGGCTTACAACATGCTGTCCTCGTAGCTTGCTCTTGGTATAAATGTCTGTGGCTTCTGAAGTGACCTGAGAGTTTCCTGGATCTGACTGGGCTATTAGAAGCTGTTCCAACACAGCAAGTGGCCCTTGTCCTTCTGTAGTGGAAAGCCACGTGAGTGATTTGCGCAGATGCGGCTTGTGGCTCTGAATCTGTGTCAAATATGCATGGCAAGAGAAGGGGGCGGAGCATCGGTACACTCCGGCAGGCCAGCCCAGTGTGACTCAGTGTGTGACTTGGACTCTCCTGGTTCTGAGCAGAGCCTGCAGTACCAGCTTGCACTGGGAGATGGCGCCCCTCTCCAACAGTTAGAACTTACTGGCACCCAACCCAGCCTGCTGCCACCAGTGCCATGCATTAACCAGAAAAACAAATCAGAGGGACTTCCTTGGCCAGCAGGCTGCACACCCAGTGCTCAGGCCAGGATTGCCCTGGCTGTTGCCGAAGTTCTCTCTTCAAATCAGGACTGAGCATACAGAGAGAAAAGTCCCCAGAAGGTACTGTGTCCCTAAGGCAGCCACCAGGGAGGTGGCTCCTTCTGTCCCTGCCGCCCTCTTTCAAATCCCCATTCTGGAATGGAGATTAGCTCTCACCCAGGCAGAAAAGAGTGTAGCAAGTGATCTAGGGGATTCTTTCCTTCCCGAATGGCCAGGAAAGCTTAATGGAGTGCCTGAAGGAAGCGGCTTTCATCTCAGATTAGAAGACCGCTGCAAATTCAAAAGCCCTATTAAGGTGTTTGACCCAGTCAGACCACTTCTGATGAGACTTACACGTGTCCTGGACGCTGCGGAGCGCTGGGAAGAGAAGGGAGCTTGTGCCAGCCTGCCCTGCCCCTGAGCCCGGGCCAGGACTTGCAGGCTCCTGGGAGGGACACCCACGCCCCCCAGCTACAGCCCAGGTCCCTTCCACACCTGCACACACTCATGGGCGCGTCCTTCTAACGCCTCAGGCGCCTGAGCCCCAAATCTGTAGCAGCTCCTGCGGTCGGCACACTCCCCTGCACCCATTCCCTTGCCACAGCAGGGCACACAAGCCTCCTCCCAGCCTAGACCCCACCAGAAGCCCATGGTGGAGGTGTCTGCTAGGGATTGCCAGTTAAGTCCTGTCCTCCCAAGGCCTCGGGGCTCCGCGGCTTTCCCTGTGCACCCAACCCTCTGCTCCCTTGCTGTTGCTAGAGACCCTCCAGGCCAGGGGGCTCCCTCTTCAGCTGGGGTTCTGGCGGCGGCCCAGACTCTCCAGCCACCTGCCAAGAAGGACCCCTGCAGCAGGGGCGGGGCACTCCAACCGCGCCGATCTTTGGGGAGGAGGTTGGAGCGGCGTCGCCACGGCTGGGCAGGCCAGAGGGTGCGCGAGAGTGCGGGGCCCAGCGGGCAGCGGCTGACCGCCCCTCCGGATTTTTTATGATTTGGGGGCGGAGTTTCGTCCTCCCGGGTCACCCCAACTCCTCGGCCGACTGGGGTTTGTAAACCTCGCTGCCAGCAGCCAGGGGGCGGCGGGGAGCCGGAGCGCAGAGGAAAAATCCACCCATTTCCTGGGCAGATTGCGTCGGCCGCCGCCCGGCCGTGTCCCCGCCTCCCGGCCGCGGCCCCCGCGCGCAGCCCGCGCGGCGCTCAGAGCCCGGTGGCCCTTCTCGGCGGCGGAGCGCGGAGGGACGCGCCGGCAGCGGGCAGCGGGCGGGCAGCGCGGCGGGCGGGCTTTGGCCACCC
>JAJEJO010003159.1:343436-370583 GCA_020662805.1 Glaucomys volans
GCGGGCGGCGGCGGACGGAGGGGGCGCGGGGACGCGGCCGGGCGCCCCTGCCCGCCGCGGTGCCCGCCGCCTGAAGCTGCCCGGGCGCGGGAGCCGGAGCCGGCGCCAGAGCGGCGCGGGCGCAGGAGGCGACTTGAGGCGCGATGTCGGTGCCGCTGCTCAAGATCGGGGTTGTGCTGAGCACCATGGCCATGATCACCAACTGGATGTCCCAGACGCTGCCCTCGCTGGTGGGCCTCAACACCACCAAGCTCTCGGCGGCCAGCGGCGGGACGCTCGACCGCAGCACCGGCGTAAGTGCGCCCGCGCCCGCCTTCGCGGCCCCCGCCTTCCCCAGCCTCCTCCTGCGTCCGAGCCCCAGGCTGGGCGGGCGCCGCGCGGGACCCGGTCGTCCTGGGAGGCGGCGGGGGATCGGGCGCAGGGGCAAGGACAGGGTCCGGAGCTCGCCCCTCTGCGTTGGGGCTCCCGTCCGCACCAACACCCCCGGGAGACGCTGCCTTCCCTGGAGGAGCCAGGGACCCTGTTCAGGGGCTTGCAGCCTGGAGTCCTCCCTCAGTAATGAAAAACCCCTCATGGAAAAGCTGAGGAAACTGGAACTGGGGACTTGGGGACTTGTCCAAGGTCACTTAGCAAGTAAAGGGTGGAGAGGACGCCAGACCCCAGTCGGGGCTTGGTCCGGCCAGGACACAGCCCGCCCTACTTTGTAAAAGCTGGACTGGAGCAGTCGGGAGTGGGCCTGGGGTAGGGAGCTAGTCGTGCCCTCTCCAAAGTCCCAGGGCACCCTACTCTCCTCATGCCTGTAGGAAGGTTCATGGGGTCCTCTGGGAGGAGGGTGCAGTGGGGCTGGGCGGGTCCCTGGGAGCCTTGCTGTGTGACGTGTGCCCCCAGACCTTGCTCACCCCTCCCTCCTGGCCTCTGAAATAGCTCGTTCTCATCTGGAGCAAGGAGGGAGGGCAGTGGCCTGGCCCTTCTGGGCCCGGCTGACTTCCATGGTGGCTGGAGCAGGCTGAGCTGGAGCCACCCTGGAGACAGGGGCCCTCAGGGCCAGGGGTCCAGCCCTGGCGGTTCCCCTCTAAGTGGAAAGGAGAGGTGAAGGACACAAGGACTTCTCCCACTCTCGGTTTGCTTTCAGAGGCTCTGTGCTCTTCCCGAAGGTCTCTGGTGTGACCTCCACCTGAGACCCTTACACCTGCCGTTTCAAAATTGCAGCGTTTTCCTCCACGCTGACGGTTCCCCGCCTCGGGGGCTGGACGTGAATGAAGTGTAATGCATCACTACCATGGGTCCTCCCCTCCCAGCTCCCACGTCCTCATCTAAAAATAGCAGGGAGGTGACTGGGGGTGCTGGGGATCTGCTTGGAGACAGCGGGTAGGCTTCAGGGTCCAGCAGCAGGGTGCAGGGCGAGTGAATGTTCAGGGTGTCTGGGGCTGGGTACCCACCCCGTGTACCTGGGGGTCAGGATCACCTGGGCTGAGCTGCCTGGTGAGACCAGCCATGCACAGATCTGGTGTTTTGGTGGTCTCTGGGCAGACCTCAGGACTGAAGTGGGGTGACCCCTGCACGACATATCAGTTTGGTGACATCCAGCACATGGCTCTTGGGTGGGAGCTGCCTGGAGTTAGGAGCCCAGCATTTTCCCAGGCTGCTGGCAGGAAGGTGCTGTGGCCCAGGGCTGTGGTGGCCCTGGGCTAGTACGCTGCTGGCTCTGGGGCTGTCACCCAGGTGTCAGGAGCTGCAGAGCAGGGCCCCGCTGTGCCTGCCACCCTGCTTCCTTGCAGGGAGGGGAGGCCGTCTGATTTCTGTGAGTCATCCAGCGCCCATCTCCCTGCCTTGGCCTCATCAGGTCTTGCATTCCATCGCCCCTCCCCTTTACCTGAGCCTTGGTGTGGTCAGCAGTCAAAACTCCTGGCATCCCTTAGGTTGAACTTGAATTTTACAACTTTGAAGAGTCATGTTTCTTTGGCTTCCTTCCGCCCTGGGCAGCCAGGCGGGAAGCCCGTGTCTCTGTCCCTAAGCACCCCTTTCTCTCCGTGGGGTCCTTGCACCTCTTCCCTGGGTTGGCTGTGGACAGTCTCCTCGGGTGCTACCTCCCGTGCCTGACTGTTCTCCCTCTCTCTCCTCTCTGCTCTCTCGCCTCACCTGTGCCCCCAGGTGTTGCCCACCAACCCTGAGGAGAGCTGGCAGGTGTACAGCTCTGCCCAGGACAGCGAGGGCAGATGTATCTGCACAGTGGTCGCCCCCCAGCAGACCATGTGTTCACGGGACGCCCGCACCAAACAGCTGAGGCAGCTACTGGAGAAGGTGAGTCCTGCGGTGGGAGTGTGGGCGCGGGTGTGGGCGCATTTGACCTCAGGCGCCAGGGCCTGGCCAGCCTCCGGGGTCCACCCCAGGCCTTTCCAAGCATGTCCCCACTCAGAGTATTTGTGAACGGATGGATGGATAAGCAGGTGGATGGAGAGCCCAGGGTGGCCCAGGGGGAGATGAGTACTGTGCTTCCTGGTCCCAGGGAACTGGGAGCCCAGCGTTTTCCCAGGCTGCCGGCAGGAAGGCACTGTGACCCAGGGGCTTGGTGAGGGCTTGCAGGCTCCCGACCTCGCAGCCTCTCTCTGAATGGTGCTCAATATCCACAGCGCAGAAGGCTATGGCTGCAGAGCAGCCAGCTCCCTTAGGCCCAGGAGTTCACGGCCATTTGAGTTTTACAGAATGGGGGTCTTAGCCTTTGAGTGGTGGGACCTGGCCGGGCCCTGTCATTGTCACCTTCACACCCACACGGAAACAGCAGTGTGTGCCCTGCTTATGTGTTTTGACTCCATTATTTCACTTACTCTTCAAAGAGCCACGTGAGCTAGTGGAATCTTTCACATCATTTCCAGAAGGGAAAATTCAGGACCCAAGAGGACTGACTTGCCCCAGGCCACACAGCTAGTTAGCAGGGGAGCCGCCCCACCGCCCGACACCCGGCCCAGCCCCCGTCTCCTGCAGGATTCTGCCACACAAGGTCCCAAGTACCAGGCCTCCCCAGAGCTCCTAAGGGAAACGAGAAACGGGAGGGCCTCTGTGCCCGGCCCCTCCTCCCCAGGAGAAGCAGGTGTTTCTGCAACACCTGAGGGCAGGCCTCCTTCCCCTGCTTCCAGAGTGAAGCCACACGCTCCCGGCAAAGCTGGGGCTTTCCATGCAGAAGAGTCTTGGACTTTCCAGAAGGGGCATCAGCCTGGGGTAGAGAGGAGGTCTGTGGAGGGGGGTCTTCCGTGTCAGTGGCCCAGGCCCTGAGCTCTGAGAACAGCCTCTGCCGTTGCCACCTCCACACTGGGACCAGGTCCCTCAGTGCCCGCCCACTCACCCACATGCCCTTCCTCCACGGGCAAGTGAGCCACCTTTCTTGACTCAGTTTCCCCACCCACCAGGGGAGGGCAGATGGAGACCCACAGGGCTTCCTAGCTGTGCGGGCGCTGAGGACTCAAGTCTCTGTCTGTCCCTGGCCCTCCTGCCCTCTGGAAGGGACAGGGCACCATGTGCTGTGGAAGCATCTCAGTGCCGGTGCACTCACCTTGAGGAAGTAGAGCACATCTCTCCGCCACCCTTGCCCACCTTCATGAATCATTTGAGAAGAGTTAAAGTAAAATGCGTTGAACAGATTCCACAAACATTTATTAACACCAAACTAGACTGGAGCCCAGCTGTGCCTTTAATTATGCAGAACCGAGGAGGAGGGAGGCGGGGCCTGGGGGCCTGGGACTGTGGGGCAGGGCAGGGGGCCCCTGGGAGGACTGCCTGCTGGCAGAGCAGATAGCTGGGAAATGGGCTCCAGAAAGCTCTGTGAGCCCCAGGGAGTGAGGCTGCAGAGCTCTCCTTTCTTCCGTGCAGGCCACAGCGTTACTGCTTAAAAATTTAAAGCCCCATTCCCTGCCTGCGGGCGCGCTATTTCGGGCAGCTGTGAGCCATTGGTCGGAAGAGGCCCGGCTTCTAAGTGCACCCTTCATTCAGAGGCTGCGGGTCTGCCCTCCTGGGCTCCCTCTCCCATTCCCCTCTTTTCCTCTCTGGCGCAGGGGTGGGCAGGGCGAGGCTCAGTCAGGGCCCCGCCCTCCGAGGCAGAACCAGGGGAGCAGGCTCCAGAATCCCCAGGTCCTGTGCTCTGCCCAAGGGCTGGGGCCCAGCTGAGCATTTTCTAGCTAGTTCCAAGTCTCTGCAGCTGGGCACCTGAAATGGGGTGCAGAGTCCTGGGACCCACACTTGGATGGTCTGGTTTCCTCTGGCCTGGAGTGCGTGTGTGGGGTGGGCATCAGGATGCCCTGCCATGGTCCTGGGCAGCCAGGCGGAGGGGTGGGGACTGTATTCTCTTTGTAGAGCACATCACTCTGAGATTGAGAGCTGAGGCTTTGAAGCCAGCCTTTTAGTCTTGACTCCCTGTGTGACAGTAGTGAGTCGCTTAACTTCTCTGAGACTTGGTCTCCGTGTATGTAAAATGGGATTTGGAATACGTCACCTCCTGGGGTTCTGGAAAGCTCCAATGAGATGAATAATGAATATGCTCAGGCCAGCGCTGGAACATGGACGATGCTCAATAAACACCAGTGATTAGTCATGCTCGGGAGGCCAGGTGTGCCCGGCGTGTCAGGGACATCCCTCTGTCTCTTCTTAGCACCTGCTGCCACCCCCATAGGGCTTAGGGTGGCTTCCTGACCTTGAGCCTCAGGGGGCTTCACAGCGTGCTGGGGGAGGAGCTGGACCCAGACTCTGAGAGGGAGCCGGGCAGGGCTGGCGGCCAGAGAGTGTGCCCTCGGGCCCAAGGGCTTCCTTTATTTCAAGGCAGCTGAGTAGCTTGGCATCTTTGAATTTTGTGTTTTAAGTTTAAAGTCTAATCTTCAAATTTTAAAATCTGTCCAGTGCATTCCTCCTCTGGGGGACGGAAAGCCCACTGCAGAGTGTGGCCTCCTGCCCAGGCCAGCGGGTAGCGTGAGCAGGCAGCCTCCCCTGTGCGTAAGTGTGCCCTCAGCCCTGGCTGGGGAGCACCCGGCCTCCCGCCCCCGCCCCCACCTCCCCCAGCCTGCTGACTCCTGTCCCCAGCAGCTGCAGGCTCCTTGCCCAGGGGTAGTGGCCCTGCTCTGGGGTTAGAGGAGGCTAGTCCCCGCCCTCCACGGGTTTCTTACCAACAGGTAGACCAGACAGCTGTGTGACTTGCCGCCTGTAGGCACTGTTCCCAGGCGGCCTGTCCCCAGGAGGTACAGCAGGCCAGTCTGTTTGGACTTAGCCATCAGGGATGTCTCCCTGGAGGTGGGCATTGGGCTGGGCCTCCGAGGGGGAACAAAACCAGACTTCACAACTGCAGTGATTCAAAGTGACAGAACAGGACGGGAGGAGCGGGGAGAGGAGGCGTCAGAGCAAATGTATTTCAGCCCCCCAAAGAGGGAGCCAAGGGCTCCCCCACTCAGCATTTCGCCAACTTGAAATTTTTAAAGCGAATTTGTGTCTGATACTCTCAATAAGGAGCCGCGGTGTCCCGTGCGTTTCAGGCACTGGCCTTCCTCCCGCTGACACGGCGTCCTTGTCCTTGCTCTTTTAATTCTGCCTTATTTGCCGGCACAGAGGATTTGCAGTCGGGGGGACCCACTGTCATCCATTCTGATCCCGACCAGGCAGAGCTCAGCCTCAGACACAAATGGTTTTGTTCCTAGAAGGGAAAGTATTTTCCAATCCAGCAAAAAGCCAGGAATGAAGAGTGGCTGATAGGAGGCAGCTTCCTCCGTCATTGGCGAGTGGAATAGATTCTGAGGAAGAGACCCCGACACCGAGTGGCCTTGCTCCTCTCCCTCCCGGCGCCCCAGCCACATCTGCACACAGGCGCAGGCCCGCTTCCTGGAGATGAGATGCGCTGGCAGGTGGCGGCTCTAAAACTGTTTTTCTTTTAAGCTCTCCGGAATCCTGTTGAATATTAAGTCCCATCTCGAGGCTAGACTCAGTTCAGATCTGCCTGTCGGTGTAGAACAGCGGTTCTTCATTTGGGGGTGATTGATTCCTGACTCTATGTTCTGAGCGTGCGTGTTTGCTGAGCCGTCATCTGCCCATGATATTGTGGGGTGTGATGGATGGTGGGTGGGACGCGGGGAGGCTCGGTGCCGAGTCGAGTCGGGGAGAGCACTTAGCCAGCAGCCTCAGCCAGATGCTCCCCGGCTCCGAGAGATTTCAGAGGAAGGGGATTTATACCTGGGGGCGGGGCAGCCCAACGAGGCTGTTCATCTCTGCTGCTGTTTGTGTGTGCCTGACGGATATCATCCTGCCACCTAAGGAGAATGGAAACACCCCGCCCCCCAAACGATGAATGGCGCCCAGTCGGTGCCTGGAGCTGTGACCAGCGAGCAGCCAGCTCGCCGCCCTGACCTGCGTCCCTGGTTGTAAGAGCCTGGCTGGAAGATGGCTGGCCGGCTGTGTGGAGAGCTCCTGGTCCTGACAGTGCTGATGCTGGTGATTAGCTAGTAAATCAGGCATGGGCCACTCCGGCTCCCAGGGCGGTTGCTGCCTGGGAAAGGTCAGCATGGCGGGGGAGCAGGCGGACGGGATCGACCGGTACCTGCTGCAGCTCCTGTTTGAACCTGTTACCCTCCTGACAGGTGCAGAACATGTCTCAATCCATCGAGGTCTTGGACAGGAGGACCCAGAGAGACTTGCAGTACGTGGAGAAGATGGAGAACCAGATGAAGGGCCTGGAGTCCAAGTTCAAGCAGGTGGAGGAGAGTCACAAGCAGCACCTGGCTAGGCAGTTCAAGGTACGTGTGTCCTCCTCCTCTGCCCCTCTTTAGCTGGACTTTTCTGCCCTGCCCCCGTGGAAACGTGACGGGGCCTGGAGGAGTGTGGCAGGCCTTGCCCGCTGCAGCCTGTGGGAGCAGAGGCCACCCGCCCTGCCCTGGTTTGGCAAGGCACCTGGAAGGGGCGGGCTTGAGCGTTCACCTGAGCACCTACGGGCTCCCGAACCTCTGCCAATCTGGTTTGGAAGCCGGGGTCCCAGATCCTGTGCTCTTAAGGCCAAGTGGCATATTAGCTGGGAAAGAATGTCATTATTGGCCCTTGTCACTCCACAGCTGTTGCAGGTAAATCACATTAGCTGAGGATTAGCTTAATTGATTGGAGCCGTTCCTGAGCGGGATTGCTCAGGGCACTTTTCATATGTGACCTAATTTAGCTATGACAAGGCACACATAGACACAGGGAAGAGACCAGCGTCGTTCTCAGCCCTTGGTAAGTGGTCCGCATCTCCAGGTAACAGGACTCTGAAACTGCAGTTCCCTTGACCCCCAATTATATATACATACGTCCACGTATGTATATATACACACCGATGAGATCGGGACGCCGTAGGCCACCCTGATTAAGGTATACATGCGTGTCAATTAGGACTCGAGCCCAGATGCAAATGAACAGGTTGAATTACACAGCCCTGCTCGGCTGGAAATGGCTGATGTGCCGGGCTCTGTCTTCCTGTCCTTTATGCTAATGTTTTCTTTGATGTGCTCCCTGCACGAAGCAAGAGCTAATTCTCCTTTAAAAGCGATACATTAGAGAGACGAAATGGCAAGCTAATGAAGTTATGAGCCGGTATTATAAAGAAAATAGCAGCAGGCCCTCTCCGTGGAGGTGGGGTGAGCCCGACGCAGGTGCACGTTTTGTCCTTATTTTCTGACGTGTCCTCGTGTGTTATCTTGGAGAGAGATTCGACCTTTCTGACCAAAAAAGAGTTTTTGTCTCTCCTCGAAGGGCCTGCATGGCCCCTCTCTGCTCAGTAGACTCCTCTGAAGATGGGGCTCACCTTTGTGGATTCTAAAATCCCGAGACCCCTCTCCGGGTTCGAGAATCGGGGGCACCGTAGCTCTGGGGGAAGGAAAGCAAGCCCTTGCTTTCACACCGCTTGCACCTCACAGAGGAGTCCCAGCAACATTGTCGTGAGGGAATCGCAATCGTTACTAAGACAGTCTGTGTTCCCGGCTTTCAAGTGTGGTTTTCTTAAGTGACCATGCAAGTCTTTGTCTCTTAATGGCTATCTGTTTAAGGCAGGCCAGCGAGCTAGCTTTTCAACAGTGTTTCATTTTCTTGCTTGCAGGGCTAACTTAAAAGAGTTTTTTCAATGACGAGGTGACTGAAGAGGCAGTCCACTCCCATGTAACCATGAAAGAGCCAGAGAGCTTTTGGCACCCTGCATTTTTACTGTTTCTTTCCAATCTTAGCACCATATCCCTAAGGAACCTTGAATCCAACCAGGATCCTCCTTTGCATGCGACTCTAGATGCATTTCATGGATAGTTTGAACCCTTGTCAATGCATTTTTTGAAAAGGAAAGAAAAAAAAAAAAGAACTTTGTGTATGTGACCTAAAGCATGTAACTTTAAGATGTTGCATTCTAAACTGAAAATAAAGACCTTTCCCAAATGTGTCGGTGTGCTGAGGACTGTTTAATATGCTCTCCTAACTCATCGGGGCCAGGATAAATAAGCACATAACGAACGCGGGCGTGTGCACGGGCTCGGCGCTCAGGGAGACGCCGGCCGAGCAGGGTGTTAAGTTCTTGCATGCATCGCACTGAACCCGGCTTATTTTAACCTTGCAGGCGATAAAAGCGAAAATGGATGAACTTAGGCCTTTGATACCTGTGTTGGAAGAGTACAAGGCCGATGCCAAATTGGTATTGCAGTTTAAGGAGGAGGTCCAGAATCTGACGTCAGTGCTTAACGAGCTGCAAGAGGAAATTGGCGCCTATGACTACGATGAACTTCAGAGCAGAGTGTCCAATCTTGAAGAGAGGCTCCGTGCATGCATGCAAAAACTAGGTAGGCCCGGCACCCTGGGGCGTGGCGCTCACTGCCCACCTCCGCACACGCACAGGCCTAGGCAGTGGTGCTGAAGGGCAGCCCCCCCCCCGGCCACAGCGAGGCCGAGGCTGCGTCCTGGGCAGGGCCACCTGGAGAGACAGCAGCCAGGGAGGGTAGGAGCACCTGCCTGAGGACACTGACCGTGTCCACACCCGGCTAAGGCCAGTTCCAGGCCCACTCAATTGCACATCTGGAAGAAAATAGGATGGCATTTGATGCCACATGCCACCTGACGGACGTGTGTGTGTGTGTGTGTGTGTGTGTGAGCTCACTTTGAAACTGCAGGCTGTGTAGGCCTGGGAACACATCTCCCCCTCCTCCAGGTTGAGGGGAGGGTTGGTGAAGCTCCCGGATGTGGTCAGTCCTGCTGAGTTGGAATGCTCACTGCGGAGGCCAGCCCAGGGGCAGCAGGCGGGGTCCCTCTTGCAGTCTGGGAGGAGCGCAGGGCAGGAGCCTCTCAGGGTCAGGTCCCTTGGAACATCATCTTAGTGTGGCGCTCAGGTCCCAGTGAGGCAGGCGCTGGTGACCCGAAACCGTCAGGAGGGGTGTGGGGGACCATCTCCCCCATAGCTTCCCAGGGACACTCGGGGAGACTGCATGTCTGAAATGTCTCAGTCGGTGTGTCTTTGGGCCCTGGCCCACCCCCATGTGGCCCAGAGTTTGCCACCGTGCCTCTCCCCCATTCCCAACACCCCCACTGAAGAGTTCAGATGTGGGTGTTTTATAGGTTTTTTAAAAAATTATTTCCCGCAGTTTCCTTCCCTGATTCATAGGCGGGTAGGCCTGGGAGACACCAAGAGGAAACCTCCGAGTTCCCCAGTCCAAGAACCTGGGCAGCAAAGGGAAATTGGTTTGAGTGAGAAGTGACAGGTGCTGAGAAGGCCAGGGCCTCGGGGAGCCCGTCCCACGTGGTCCAGCCAGACTTCCCATCAGTCTGCAGCCCGTTCTCAGTAGCAGGGTGAGTGCACCCTGTGCCTTAGGATCTGGGGACATCCAGAAGGCTGCCCTCGGGCTGCTGGGCTGTGAGGTAAAGAGACCCACCCAAAGGCACAGCCAGGGCGCGGGGGCAGCTGTGAACACCGGGTCTGGGCGTGGGCGGCAGCCATATAAAGCAGTGTGTGCCACTCGACAGCTGTTGACCCTTCTTGGCATTGACCATCTTGAGCTTCAGCTGCCCCCTTGTCCGTAGCAGGAAGGTCCAGGGAGTCCCTGGGCCCTGGGGTCACTGTGGGAATCCAGATGTGATTCATGTCACCGGTTCAGAGGAGGCGGTGGTGGAACAGGATGGTACGAAGGTAGGTTGGTAGGTAGGTTAGTGATAGAGATGGGAGATGGATGGTGGACGAACAGAGGGATGGACGGACAGATAGAGAATGGATAGACGGTTGTTGGATAGATGATAGGTGATGAGTGATTGATGGAGAGGCAGAGGTGGGTGACAGTGATTGGTTGATTGATATGTAGACAAGTTGAGCAGTTGCTCCTCCCCCTCCCCAGCCTTCATCCTGCTCAGGACCCTACTACTGCCCTATGGCTGCGTGAGCCAGCCCATCATAGCCTCCCCAAGCAGCTGCCTCAGGACCGCCCTTGGCTGCTGGTGACTGGGGACACGGCCTCTGCGTGGTCGAGTTGCCCCCCCTCCTGGGGGGGTTGCAGCTCAGTTGGGCAGTGTCCCCCCTCGTCCCTATGGCCCCTGGCTCCTTGTGTGCCTGCTGCCTCTGTGGGTTTGAGGCCTGACCCTTGCTTGGTTCCCGGGGAAGGCAAGGCCTCCTGGACCTTAGAAGTCCTCCTGTTGATGAGACCTGTCCTTGCTGTCTGCTTTTCATCCAGCCCATGCTGCTGACAGTTCCCAGCCCAGAACACACACAGAAAAGCAGAACAAGGACGGAGGCCTCAGTGGCCAGTGGCTGCCCTCACTGGGTGCATGCTTGGCTCCGGGCCCAGCCAGAAACTTGAATCTGAAGCTCGTTCCTGGGCCTGGAGGCTGAGCTCTGCATCTTGCAGGCCTCCTCTGGAGTGGAGGCTGGTCCTGAGTGTTGTTCTAGAGCAAGTCTTGTCCCCAGGCAAGAGTGCTGCCCAGAGACCCAGCTGGTCCCTGAGCTGGGGCCTGTGCTGTCCTCCTGGGCTGCTGCAGAGCCACAGCCCAGCAGCCTCAGCGAGCCATGATGCTCCTCGGACACAGCGCCCCGCCTGGGCCTGCCGTGTGCTACGGGGCGAGCCTCAGGGCCCTCCCCATAGTGAGGGGTTGGGCTGACCTCGGCCTGCCCCCGGTTACTTCCAGGCCCTGGTGCCAAGGGCTTATGCAATTTCAGTTTCCTTTCTGTTAGAGGATGAGGAGAAAGCCCAGACTCCCAGGGCATCCTTTTCTTCCCCAAGGCCATCTTAGCCCATCTTAGCACAGCCTGCTGGCCCAGCCCCAGATGCCCGCTGGCCACCTGCATCCTGTCGAGGAGTCTGAAGGGGAGTGGGCTCCAGGGCCAAGCCAGGCACAGGGCTGTGCTCTCCCTGCTGGGGGATGAGTGGAAGCTCTGTCAGGAAAGACCACCAGACTGGGGTGTCTGCGCCTCCTGCCTGGGGCCTGGAGGCTGAGCTCAGCATCTTGCAGGCCTCCTCTGGAGTGGAGGCTGCCAGCAGGGACTTGGGGAAGGTCGCCTGTGCAGGCAGGCAGGGATGGGCAGAGCTAAGGATGCCTGGGCACGAGGGGAAGCGAGGGAGGGAAGGAGCCAGCCTGAAGTGCCACAGGTGGGACCCTGGCCAGGGCCAGGCCTTCCCTTCTGGGTTCTTCCAGGAAGCCCTCAGGAGGGCATGTGCTGGGAGGTCTCCTAGACTGACTTCCCCACCAGGTCAGGAGGTGAAAGGAGAGTCAAGGTGCCCCCTCTTCATGCCCACTCTGGGCTCCGTCTGGGCACGAGGCCTGGATGGGGCTGCTCACTGCTGGGAGTGTTTCTTCTGCATCTTGGATGTCAGTTTGTCTGAGCCCTCAGCTCTGCAAACTTCTGGTGTAATTTCCCAGGCCTTGGGGGACAGGAGCTGGGAAGAGAGGCCTGGAGCTGACCTGTGGGGCCCTCGGTCCTCTTCGCCTGGTGTTCGTGGCTGCCCAGAGACCCCTCTGTCATGGGCTGCACACCTGGGTAGCACTTCGCTCTGGGCCTGTGGCCTGAGACGACCAGGCTGCTTTCAGTGTGACCTCGTCCCCAGAACAGCAGGAGGCTCCTGGTCTTGTGCAGGGCCACTGGCTCATCCAGGCCCCCTGCTTGGCAAGTCATCCCTCTTCCTGAGACCCTCCCAGCCTGGGCACTGTCCTTCCCTGTTCTGCTTGCTCTGGGATGGAACCTGCTGGCCACTTCCTGAGCCACCAGTGCCAGAAGTCCCGCAGGCCACTCTCTCCTCCCCCAACTCCTGTCCCCCTGCCTGCGTCCTGGCCGCGCGTGACTGAAGAGGGACACTTTCCCGAACTGAATGTGCCAAGATTCGCCAAGGCTCTGCCGTGGGCTTTTTTAGATCCTGTCAGTTCCCGAGGTCTTGGCAGAACCAGTCTGGACAGAGAACCAAAAATAGCTCCCTGACTCAAGGAGGGCGGGCAGCCTCCAGCCCCGTGGGCCCCGGGAGCTGTGCCCGCACCAGCTTGGAGGGCAGGGCACACGGGCCAGCTGGCCTCCCTGCCCACCTCGGTAGAGATTTGGAGGCTGGCTTCAAGGGGCCCCAGGAGCGTGCGGAAGAGGGCTGGGTGCCGGAGAGGGGAACCCTCGCCCTGTAGCAGCAGGCCTTCCCTGGGACTGCTGCCAGCCTGCCCCGGTGGCCGGGAGGTCCCAGTGGGCAGGACGTGGTCAGACTGTCCAAGGCTGCCCTGAGCTGGACGTGGCTGAGCACGAAGCCGCTCTTCTGCTTGTTCTCAGTCTGCACTCGTGGTGGCGTGGGGGGCCCTTGCTGAGTACTGGCGTGCTCTGGAAGTCCCCACCAGTCACCTGCTCTGATTCCCACAAGGGCCCTCTGCGGCTCTCCCCGTTCCTGCCAAGGAACACCCTGGGGAGCAGCACTGGCCACCCCTGTGTGAGGCAGTGACGCAGTAGACTCGGGAGGACCCCTAGCCAGGCCGTCATTCACTCCCAGCTCGGGAAGGGCGAGTGGGGAGGCTCCTTACCAGGAGCGGTAGGACCCTGACACCCCTGTTGCACGGGTGGGATGGAGTTTGGAGGGGGACATCTCTAGGGACAAGGCCTCAGTGTGGGTTCAGGCCTAGAAGCTGGGTGGCCTGGCATTCAGGAGGAGGGACAAGGGTGGCAACAGTGTCGATGTGGGAAGGGGACTGAGCCAGGACAGATGATGTCTGGTGTTGTCCGTGAGGCTGTCCAGCCTGGGAGGGGCCCATCAGGTTTGGGACAGCTTCAGCATGTGTCAGTGTCTCAGGAGACCCAGCTGCGACGGAGAGATGTGGCCAGACCTATAAAGTGCCCCTGGGTGGAACACCAGCAGGCCCTCCACCTGAGGTCCCTGCCATGGCTCCCTGTGTGGCTGCTCCTTGTTCCACACAGGAGGCCTGCCCCAGGAAGTGAGCAGAAGCCACGTGCTCTCAGGGACACTGGACGGATGGTAGGAGGGGCTATGGGGAGGGTGGCCTGGGGGAGGGTTGGTCCCGGTAGACTTTTCTGGGTTCCTACCCAGTTCAGAGGTTGCTGCAGGCCAGGACCAAACCCCAGATCAAGAGGAACAAGAGAAGAAAGCTAGAGGGTGAGGGTGGGGTCCCGCTTGGGCTCCCTCCTCTGCAGGCCCCACCTCCTCCACTTGAACCCCATCCCAAATCCCTGAGAGGCTCTTGAGATGAGAAGCTAGCCAGGCCCATGGGAAAGGAATCTCCCATGAGACTTCCATGTTTTTTCCTCCCCGTCCCGTGGATGCGGGTCAACCTTGGCCTCAGCCCCTGTCCCTGTCCCACAGCAGGCTTGGGGTCTGAGTGCAAGCAAGCATGCCTGAGCTCAGTGATGGCCCCGAGACCCTGGGGCCGGGCAGCCTGCAGCAGTGGGCTCTGTGATGATGTGGAAGACGCAGAATTCCTCCCAGAAGTGGGGCTGGGGATGCACATGGAGAGGGGTAGGAGAGCAGGACCAGGGAGCATTGCTTTTTCCATTCCCGGCAGAGGCACCAGCGCTGGGGCTGGAGGGGCTTGGGTCAGCAGGCTCCTGGCCCCTCCCAGCCTCCTGCAGTGCAGGACCCGCCCTGCTGCAGCTCTCTGGGCTGGGGTGCAGCGGCCTCATCCTTCCAGTCCTGTGCAGCTCGGCTGGGGACGCATTCATTCCACTTTTAAGTTTGGAGGGAGGGTGGGAGGCACCCGAGCCGCCCTCCTGCCCGCCTCACCTTAGGGATTATCCTGGCTCCCTGTGGTCCTGAGCTAAGTCTCTGACAATCTTCCATAAGCGCCTGGATCTCCTCTGAACTTTGCATACTGCTGTGTACACACGCTGATGCGACGGCCCTGGGGGGGGCGCCGTGCAGACTTGAGGTCGCAGGCAGGCCTGGCCTGGAAGGCCAGGGAGGGTCCGGAGAGGACCTTGTTGGATGGCCCTGGGTGGGGTCCCTGGGAGTATGTCCCTGGGTGGGACCTCAGGAGTATGCTGCCCTTCCAGGTGGGCTGAGATTGGAGTGTTGTGGGGGCAACCTGGCTGCAGACCGGCTGGCTTCCGGGAGGGAGGAGGGCCTTTCTGAACAGAGGGGTCAGTGCCTGGTGGTCAGGCACAAGCTGAAGCCCAGGGGGCTGCAGGAGGACCCCCGCCTCAGCATGAGGCCTGAGCTAGTCCCTCACAGTCTCCAGCACCCCCTGTGAAGAGGGCAGGTCCCCTCCATGGTCTCAGCAACCCTGGTGCTCAAATCCCAGCCTCCTGCCTGGGGCTCCTCTTCAGGGGAGGTGGGAAGCTCTTGCCCGCAGGAGGTGCCCGCCTTCCTGGCTAGTTCTCAGGGACCGCAGGGTCAAGGGGGAGCGGACACCCCTGCAGTGACGGACCCTGGGCTCGGGGGTGGTTTGCAGCTCCTGCCTGGGCCTGGCGTTGAGTGTGGTGCCTCGCTAGGCATCTGACGCAGGCCAGCCTGTTCTTTGCTTTCCCTCCACGGATGTAGGAGGCCGAGCTGCCTCTGTGCTCATTTCCTGGAGGAGAAGAGAGTCTCGCCAAGGCTGAACCCCTCCCGGGGCTGCTGCTCTGGCCTCCCAGTCGGCTGGGTGGCTGGGCCAGGAGGGGTGAGGCCCAGGGAGTGGCTCCTCCTGGCTCCCCCTGCCTGTTCTGGCCTCTCTTGCTGGGAGGAGGTGGCCTCTAGACCTGGAGGGGAAGTGCAGCCATGGGTCCTGCTGGGCAGTCTGGGGCAGGGCTGCCACGGCCCCTGTCTCCGGGTCCTGATCTGTGTGCACTCTGTTCCAGCCTGCGGCAAACTGACGGGCATAAGTGACCCTGTAACTGTCAAGACCTCTGGCTCGAGGTTTGGATCCTGGATGACAGACCCCCTGGCCCCGGAAGGCGATAACAGGGTAAGTGTCTCCTTACTTTGTTACGGGGGCCACTTGGACTGGCGTGCTCTCATGTCACCTGGCAGGACCTGGTCTCCATCCCTCACCGCAGGCAGTCCTAGCCCCACCCACCTCCTAGGCCACCCGGATCTCAGGGTCCCTTGGGGCTTCTTCCTGAAGGGGCCCAGGTCCCCTGCTGAAGTCCTGTGAAACCCAGAGGCACAGGTCCCAGGGGCAGGCGAGGGTGTGACACGATGTGGCCCACTGGAGCCTGCAGCTCTGTCCAGCAGGCCTGGCACAGCTGGGCCAAGGAGTCCCTCTCTCTCTGCCTGCCCGGGCTCTTCCCCAGGCTGCCTCCGCTTCAGGGGAGAGCTCATCAGGCCTTTCTTGTTTTAATGACACCTCATTTGTATTTCATTTGCCATTCCTTTCATGGCTGATAGAAGCTCCTCTTCCTTTTTGATTTTGGAAAGAGGCCCTGGTTCTTTTTTCCTGGGTGTCTCCCTGCAGGCAAACCTCAGAAAAGGAGAGAGAATCAGGGCCATTCTGCTCGCCCCAGGGCCTGGGTCGCTGGCTGAGCCCTGGGGAGCTGGGCTGGGAACTGGGCTGGAGGACGCAGGCCCACCTGCCCCTCCCGTGCTGTAGCCTGGATGGTAGCTGTTTGCAGCCTCCAGGCCTCCGGGCCTCCAGGCCACTCTGGAAGAGGGGCAGCTTTCTGGGCTCTGCTCACCATCCTGCTCGGTCCTGATTACTGAAGCCTTGCAGGGTTTCTTCCCTCTCCTCCAGGTGTGCAGGACATTTAGACGATACGTTCTTGAGAACACTCAGATTCTGCTCCAGGCTGATGGGGAAAGGGCTGAGAAACCCCAGAGCCTCTCAGCTGCACCTGGCGCACTTGCCCCAGACGCCGTTCCTGAGCTCAGCTTTCCAACAGCTAGAAGGCAGAGCAGGACCAGGTCGCCTGTGCTGGGTGGGAAGTGGCTGGGGACAAGGGTGGACAGGGCCTTCAGCTTCTTGCCTGACAGCCTGCCCAGGGGGGCCCCCAGTGTCGCAGCCCCGTGTCCAGGTGGCCATCTGCCACGGGCAGTTCTGGAGCCTGGCAAAGCTCACACCTGAGACTTGATTGTGGTCCAGTAATTGTAGAGGAAGGTTGTTTTCTTCCTATTTTCTGAACCCTGATGGCCGAGACTTAGAAGTTTCCTAATAGCTGTTCCCTGGACTGTTCTTTGAGTCCATGTCCTTCCTGGAGAACATGCCTCTGTCCAGAGTTCGCTGAACTGACACCCTTGCTGCCCTGTGCACAGCAAAAACCCCAGAGCCCTGGGAGCATCAGGGGAGGGACCTTTCGATTTGCGCCCTCTGACAAAAGCCTGCGGCAGGCCAGACGCTCCACTCCTCCCGCTGCAGGTGCGGGTGATAATGATCCAGGAATGGAAACAAGACCATGTGGCAGATGCTTGAAAAGCAGGTCCCGTTCACCAGGGTCTGTCCTGGGCACTGCACAATGAGCAGAGGGGACAGTGGGCACTGCAGCCACACTGTGCCTTCCTGGGCCCCCACTGACCCCTGTGTCCCGGTGTGATTCTTCCTGTGTTGATGAGAAATGGTGTCCTCACCCCTGCCCTGGCCCCATGTGGAGGTCATGCACCCTGCCCGAAGTCTTGGAGAGACTGTCCCGGGCTTCCCTGGACATGTCCCTGACGTTCCACACTGATGTGCCCCCTGGGGCCCTTCCCCCACCTCCCCTCTACCCTCCTCCCACCCACAAACCCACACAGGCCGAGGTGGGCCATGGGCAGGACCTGCCCCCTCACGCTGCAGAGCACGAGCCCAGGTGTGGAGCATCTGGCCCAGTCCAGGCCTCTGGTCTCTGAGCCCCATGCCAGTCAAACGGGCCTCTCCCCAGATGCCAAGGAGCCAGGGCTTCTGGAAACTCGGCCGTTTGCTTTGCAAGTGCGGCAAGGGTGTTGGTTCCCGAAGCGGCCGAGGTGCCCACAGGTGCTTTAGATGATTAGATATCTATTTTCCGCTTCTTGACTCCACCACCCTCCAGGAGAGGAGCGTCTGGTGGCAGATGTGGTGCCAGGAGGAGCTGCAGGAGGAGGGGAGGCCTTCGTGGGGGGCTGACACACAGGAAGGGAGGAGGTGGGGGCCGGGGCCGGGGCGGACCCGGGCGTGGGTGCTGCTCCGGGCACTTGGGCTCCAGCCTTCTGAGCCAGTGCTTCCAGGCTGCTGAGGGACACGGCTCCTGGTCGGCCCTGCCATTGATCTGGACCAGCACTGTTTTGCTTTGTTTTGATTTTTCCAACCTCCCATCCGATTTTGATCACACACACAGGAGACCAATAACTCGCCCCAAACAAGGAAACCATCAATGTTGGCCTCTGTGCAGGCCACCCCGGAGGCCAGCGAGGGGAGTGGCCAGGGACGGAGGCACCATGCTGAGCCACTGCTGAGCTGGTAGAATAAGGTTAGCTTGGTAGGCCTTCGCATCGTCCTTCCTGGGTCCATTTATTAAGCACCAGCTGTGTGCCAAGCTCTGTGCCAAGCGGTTCAGCTTTCCCCCTTCTGGTGGTGCGTGTCCCGTGCTTCCCAAGGCCCGGCACCAGCTGGACCACTTTGCCAGAACTATAGGAGGGAAGGCTTCACCGGAGCCAGCAGAACCCCTGCCAGACTGTGCCCCCATCCCCAGGAGACCACGGGAGCTCCAGGGGCCCATTCCTGACTCTGAGGCTCTCAGCCCAGTCTTGACTGGGTCACCTCACCAGAGCCCACATCCAGCCTCCCTCTTTCTGGCCTGCTTCTTCTGAAGAAGTTCCAGGCCACATGACACAAGCATCAGAGGGGACCAGCAGGACCCTCTTGCCACCCCAGAAGGCTCGGGCCTAGAGCAGGTGGTACAATTTGCCAAACCTCATCATTTTACAACTTCAGCTTCCTGCTTGGTAAGGGTTTTGGGAACAAGAAGTGGAATTATCCAGAATGCACCAGGTTGTGCAGATGCCTGGGGTCAGCATCATGCCTGCAGCTCTGTCATGTGGGGTCCCCCTAATCTTTTCTTAGCGGGAGTGGGGGGCTCCTGGGCTGCTGATCCTTCTGCTCCCAGCCTTCTCTGCACCCCCGCAGCTAACAGCTCTCTTCAGAGCATCTTTCCTAGCCCCGGGCTCCTTGCTTTCAGCCGTCCTAGCAGGAGGACATGTGACAGATGCTTGCCAAGCCACCGGGAAGAGCACACTGGGGCCCAGGTTCCTAAGGAAGGCCCTTTAAATAGCAGCGCGTGTGCTGCCGGCCTGCCATTCGAGGAGGTGTGGATCCGCCGCAGGCGGGGGCGCCTCCCCAGCGCTGCCCTGGGCGGCCTTCCTACTGAAAGTGGCTGAAAATAGTCGGGACAGTTAGGGAAGCCCGTGTTCTCAGGGAGCTTGACCATATGGGCCTGAAAGCAGTCAAGACGCGGGGAGACCCAGTTTTTCTCCTGTGGGCAGCAGTGCCGGGCGCTCGTTTGAGAAGCCTCACTCTGGAAGCGGGGCGGCCGCAGATGCTCCAGCGCTCACGTGCACCCGCCAGCGTTTGGGTTTTTTCTGGCGAAGGATATTATGGGTGGGAGAGGGAATTGGGCAGGGACTCTGGTGCAGCCGCCCCCACCCCCCAGGCAGGTGGGGACAGAAGATAGAAGGTGACAGGTGACAGCTGAACTTTTTAAAGGAGTGGTTTCTAGGGAGCCCGTCTCAGGCCCGGCAGTACTGCAGAACCACGGAAAGGCCGTGTCTGGGACCCGGCTGCCCACAGGCCCTGGGGTGTGGCTGACGTCGCTGCCTCTGACTGAGAGGGATGGCTGATTCACAGACCCCATGGCGGTCCACTGGGAGGCTGGATGGCAGCCCTGGCTTCATCCTGCTTCCAGACTCTGGAACTGGACCAGCCCTGGGCTTCTCCTGCCTGTACCTGAGAACACGAATGCCATCCAGGGCACTGCACGGTCCCAGTGGGCAGGGGGCCCAGGGGTCTCCACACTGTGCCCTTTGGGAGCCTCAGCTCTCTGGGGAGAGGAGGGCGTAAGGCAAAGCCCTGAGAGAGGCTGCCGCCTGAGGGCAAATGGGGTCTGGGAGGAGCGTCCCCCATGGACGGCACCTACCACGTGGGGCGAGGCTGGCGAGGTTGCCTCGGGAACTGATGGAAACAAGGGAGGCTGTGGGCGAGCCGCGTGCCAGATGCAGGTGGTGGGCACGTTTTCCAGGGAGCAGTGCAAGTGACAAGGGGGACGCTCCTTCTCTCTGGGCCTCTGTGAACTAGGGGTCTGGAACTGGTGGCCTCCAGGACCCAGCCCTCCCCGAGGTGCTGTTCTGTAGAGGTGCCCTGACCTGTGTGTGGCTGGCCTCCTGGGCTGACCTCGGTGCTGAGCTCACTGTGGCCTCGATTTGCAGATGGGCTGGTCCCTCCTGTCGCATGCTCACCGGTGTCTTGAAGCCTCTTCCTTCTGACTGTGTGTGACCCCCTCAGAACCACCCAGGCCATTCCTTCTGTCCAGGGTGAGGAGCCAGAGCTGGGTTTCATTGGACAAGTGGAGGTGGCAGGTCCTAAAGGGCCTCTTCTGTCGCCATGGGTACTGACGCAGAGGAAGCAGTGGCTGGGCTCCTGCTGCCTTGGTTGGGCCGGGTGCCAGCACCCAGCCACACAAAGACCCTTTCTCTGGGGCATCAACAGACCATCCCTCAAGACTCCACAGGACCTTCCCACTGTCACTCACTGGGCCGTGCCAGGTGGGCACAGGACCCCGGGGGCCACTGAGAGATCTTCCCCTCCCCTGCAGGCTAGGGGTCAGTGGGGTCAACAGATAAGAAGGCCCTGTGGCCTTCGTCCTCTGTCTCCTCTCTTGAGGACCCTTGTCCCTGGGCTTAGGGCCCACCCTGATCTAGGACCAGCTCCTTATCCGGAAACCATTAACTTGAAGACCCTTTTTCCAAACAAGGTGGTCCACAGGTTCAAGAGTACAGACACCTCTTTGGGGGCTACTATTCAGTCCACAGGGGCTTTGAAGTGCCTCCCAAGGAGATGTGTCTGGGCGGGGATGGCAGGAGGGCGCGGGTGGTGGGAGCGACCCCTTCCTGGGCACAGCCTGCGAGCACATGCTGGCCGGGAGGGGCTGGGGGAGTGTGGAGGTTGGCAGGAGGCACTGCCAGCCAGCTGGGGAGTTTGGAGCTGCAGAATCAGGACGAGTTTACGTAGGAGAGCGGCAGGCTGGACTGGAATTCTGGAAGATTCTCACTGGTTGAGGGAGCCAGTATGGAGGCTGAGCTCACATCAGCCTGGATGCAGTCTGGTCTTCCTCTGCTAGGGAAGGGCTTCTCTGAAAGCATGTGGTGTGGCCTGGTGGCCCCTCGGCTCCTCCAGACCTCTGACACGGGAAGCCAGTGAAGAACTCAGAGTGACATCCAAGACCCCCGTTAGGGAAGGGGAATCTAGGCCCTGCAGGAGCAGTGGGTCCTCCGATAAATGGGCCACTTCTCCTTGGGACCATCTGAGCACATGCAGGCTCCTTCCTCAAGGCCTCGAGGGCCACAGAAGGTCAAGGGCACCTGCTCCCTCAGTCCAGCCTGCCCTGGACAGGGTCTGCAGTGGAAGCCCAGAGCCTTCTCCTGCCCATCAACACACCACTGGGGCTTCCACTTCTAGGCCACGCCTTCCAGCCTGAACCCGTCCTGGCTGTGCCCAAGGGCCTTTTAGGACCTGGCCTCGTCCCCTGACCAGAGCAGTACTTCCAAGTGCAGAGCTTGGTCCCACTCCTGGTGCTGGAGGAGGTCTCCAGACCTCTGGCCTTGATTTTCCAGTCCAAATATAGGGTGCACACAGCCCTATTGCTGCGTGGACTTGTGTGAGGTTTGAAGGCAGGACATGAAGCTGGCACAGCTCAGCCGGAATAGACACACAGTGCCCAGCACCCGACACCCCTGCTGCCAGCCATCCTTAGCTGGGCCCCCGGAGTCCCGCTGGAAAGGAGATGGCCTTTGGAAAGCAGGAGGGCCACATCTCCCTGGTCTTTGCAGCCACCTCACCAATCAGCACTGACAGGATTTGGGTTGGAGTGGACTCAGGGCGCCCCAGTGTGTAAATGGGCTCCTGACTACGTGGCTCTCTTCTACCTCGGGCGGCTTCCCTTGGCATAGGTCTGACCGTGGAAGGCGGGCAGGTTCACATCTCGCATGTTGACAGCCTGCCTGAGCTGAGCCTGCCCCAGCCCCTGGTGGGATGCACAGCCCATGGCTGATGTTCCCTCCCACCCAGACGGAGTGTCCAGAAAGCGTGTGTCCAGTGCATGGCGGGAAAGGCCTTTTGAAAACCCATAGTCAGTGGAAATTGATGGCGCCTGGTTCTGGCCACAGGAAGGAGACACTGGACCCAGGGCTGAGTCCCTGGGCCCCCAATCTCAAGGGCGCACTCGTGGGGGGCCTGGTGTGCAGACATACTCCAAGCGTCCTCTGCACTGATAGGGAGTGGGACTTGCTTTAGAGGCAGGGCTGGGAGGCTGGGGGTGGGAGTGAGGCTGGAAGGAAGCAGTGGGCTTCAGTCCCCCAAGAGCCAGGCGGAGGCAGCGGCAGTGGGCTGGGGGGCGGTGGCGGGCTGCTTTCTGCGTGTGATCAGGGGTGCCTCCGCCCCCCCTCCCAGTTCTAATCCCTGACCCACATCATCGAGGGCTGGTCTGCAGGAGGCGAGGGATAATGACGGCCTCCAATGAGACCCAGCTGAAAAAAAACTCATTAAAAACAAAAAGCACATCTGCCTCCCGGCATCTGAATGGATGTCTCAGGAACAAGGTTACGATTTTTTTTAAATTTTTAACGCATGTGTCATGCCAAGTCTGAAAGCTCCGCATCCTTAATCTCTCCGCAGCGCCAGAGCTCCTGATGGATGGAGCAGCTGGCCTGCCAGGTTCCCTCTGCGAAGCGCTCTGCTCCTCCGTGGCTCCCATATTGGTTGAAAATGACTAAAGCATTTTTTCAAACCAGGCAGCTCCCAGGTCACGCGGCACCTAAGCAATCAGAAACCTCTCCCTCCGTGAACCCAAACCTGGGCCACGACCAGGTTTGCCGTCTTGGTTGGTTGGGACCCGGAACCTTCTGCAGCAGCCGTTGCCTGGATTAGGTGTGGCAGCGTCCCAAAGGCCAAATCAACGATGTTCTGCCTGGCAGACAGGAGGCTCAGCCTGGCAGGTGGCACGGCCCGCTGGCCTACGAGCAGGGCCCTTCCTGGTGACCTTGAGAACTTCGCTGCTGCCGTGCCACCTGGTGCTGGGGGCATCTGTCCTGCCCAGGCCTGGCAGTGTGCCCTCCTCCACGCTGTCTCGCTGGCCTTGGGGCACCTGGACAGATGGAGTTCCTTTCTCCCACAAGTCTGTGACACATCAGGCCCTTGGCCGGGGACACAGCAGTGAAGACAGGCGTGGCCGCTGCCCGGCAGCCAGGTTCCTCCCAAGCACAGGCTTGGTCTGGGGGCCTGGGGGGGTTTTGGTGCCACCCACTGAGGTGAATGGCACAGGGCAGCTGCAGCCCTGTCCAGTGAGACTGGTGGCCCCAGACTGCCTGTCCCCCCTCGGCCTTCCCCATGTCCTCTCCTCACCCTGGACGAGTCCTGCTCTGCTCCTGTCCCTCTGGAGAAGTCCTGTGGGCTTGGAGGAGGAACATGACACCCTGGCGTCTTCAGGGTTCCTTCCCGGCTCCTCCCTGCAGTTCCGTGGGAGGGGGTCCCCCACCGCAGCCGTGCCCTCAGTGTGCGCTCACCAGCTCTGCTCTCCCCGCAGGTCTGGTACATGGACGGCTACCACAACAACCGCTTTGTGCGTGAGTACAAGTCCATGGTGGACTTCATGAACACGGACAACTTCACCTCCCACCGCCTGCCCCACCCATGGTCGGGCACCGGGCAGGTGGTCTACAACGGCTCCATCTACTTCAACAAGTTCCAGAGCCACATCATCATCCGGTTCGACTTGAAGACCGAGACCATCCTCAAGACACGCAGCCTGGACTATGCCGGCTACAACAACATGTACCACTACGCCTGGGGCGGCCACTCGGACATCGACCTCATGGTGGACGAGAACGGGCTCTGGGCCGTCTACGCCACCAACCAGAATGCCGGCAACATCGTGATCAGCAAGCTGGACCCCGTGTCCCTGCAGATCCTGCAGACCTGGAACACCAGCTACCCCAAGCGCAGCGCCGGCGAGGCCTTCATCATCTGCGGCACCCTCTACGTCACCAACGGCTACTCGGGGGGCACCAAGGTGCACTACGCCTACCAGACCAACGCGTCCACCTACGAGTACATCGACATCCCCTTCCAGAACAAGTACTCCCACATCTCCATGTTGGACTACAACCCCAAGGACCGCGCCCTGTACGCCTGGAACAACGGCCACCAGACCCTCTACAACGTCACCCTCTTCCACGTCATCCGCTCGGACGAGTTGTAGCCCCCCCAGCCGCAGGCCGAGGGTCCGGCCTCCCCTCCGCGGGCGCGCCGCGCAGCAGCTGCCAAAATGAGGCCGCAATACTGACGAGACTAATGTCAAAAAAAATCATCAGCAATGATCCTGACGTCAAGGGACAGCAGCTCCCCAGGTCCCTCCCCTGAGGCCAGCGGGCGGCAGATTTCGGAGGAAACCCCTGAATTCGCAGCTGGAACTGCAGCCTGAGGCCCCCTGGCCGCCCCACCCCGTCCCCCTCTGGTCAAATAACACACTCAAGAAGCAAGGCAGTGACTGTTGGCCATCCTCACCCGAGAACACCACTGTTAGGGTCGCATGGACATCTCCTTAGGTCATGGTCAGCGCCGATGGACGGGCCGCCCTGTCTCTCCGAGGCCCCCGCCCGGGCGGCACTCAGCGCGGGGCCGGTCTCCCGCCCCCGACACGGCTGCTGTTTCTTGACTGTGTCGTTGTCTCTTAGATTAACTGTGCCGAGACGGCAAGTAGCTCATGGACTGTGTCCAGCACTTCCTCCAGCGGTGGTCGGCGTAGAGTGGAGTTGCTGTTCCCGCGTCGTTCGAACCCGCGTCCCCCGTAGATAGATCGTGCAGTGTCTGTCTGTCGTTTCCTTGAGGTGGTAACTTCGTGCGTTCAGTTGATGCCATGGATGTCGTAATGCGATGCTGTAGTTCGGATCGATAAGTGGATGGTTTTTGTTTCTAAAAAGAAAAAAAAAAATCAGTGTTCACCCTTATAGAGACATAGTCAAGTTCATGTTGATAATAATCAAAGGAACCATTCTCCTCTTGTTAGATTATCTGAATCATGTAACGGCGGATGGAAAGGTCTTGTCTCGGGAAACTCCGGTTTCCAGCGGGAAGGAGAGCCACTGGGCGGCAGTGTGTGGAAAGGTCACTTTTTAGGTTAAAAAGAGGGAGACTTTGTACTACCCGGTTCTCTAAGGAACAATAAAGACATTAGGAGACCTGTTTGCCTCTCATTTCTGAGGGTCCTGTGGCTGCGCTGGGGTGGACCCCAGGAAAGGGAAGAGGGCAGTGATGTGCCCCGGAGGAGCCGAGGTCCTGCCCCAGAGGTCAGAGCTGGGCAGTGGGCTTGCGGCTGCACTCCCCTTAGGTGAATCTGAGGTGCTGCTCAGACTCGGGGCTGCAGCTGGGCACCCCACCCCTTGCCCCCCACCAGCCAGCGTCCACCAAGAGCACAGTGGGGGGAACCTGAGCAGGCGCCCACTGTAGATGCCCATAAGCGGCAGGTGCTCCCAGCCAAGCCCCTGCCGAAAAGCCTGCCCTCTGGTCAGGTCACCCTGTGGTACGTGTGGGAGGTGAGTGATCGGCCTTCCCTGGGCCCCCGAGGTGTGTGTCCCTTCCCACCCTAAGGAGCCCAATATGGGCAGTGTCCACAGAAGTTGGTCATGCCCCCACATCCAGGCTCTGGGTCCCTGTAGGACAAGCCACATCTCAGTGTCCAGACCCTTTCTAGAATGCTGGCCAGAGAAGGGACAGGCAGAAGGGCTGCCAGTCCAGATCCCCAGGGGTGTGGGAACCATTCAGTCTCCCCTCGGCTGCCGGCTCCCCAGCAGGACAGTGAGCCAAGGAGCCCCTGAGTTCCCGCCGTTGGTCCTGGGAGGGCCAGCTAGGCTGGACACAGCAGGACAGGGGTGGCCCTGAGGCCAGTGCCAGCTGATGCCCAGACGCCTGGTGTGCTGTGCCGCCAACTCTGCAAAGTCCCAAGACTGTGACCCCATAGGAGCCAGAGTCCCAACGAGAGCCAGCAGGATGGCAGCTGTGGGCATTGGAGACGTGTCCAGCAGGGGCACAGTAGGCACCCTTGTGCCCTGGCCTTGGGAAATGGGGAAACAGGGCCAGGGTGCCTGGACCCTTGCAGGAGGAAGGGGCTGGAGAACATGGACATGTCCACCCTCAGGACCAGGCACATACCCAGTGACCAGGGCCACTGTGGGGCTGCAGCTGGGGCCTGTGCCTGTCCTCATGGTGCGGATGGTGACACCACTAATCCAGAATGGCCTAGGCCTTCCCCAGGGACAGTGCCCACCCTTGTCCTGCGTGTGCCCTCCTCCTGCCAAGCCCTGCCTCCTGTCCTGCTGCCCTGTCCTCCCCCTCAGAGCCCAGGCCTCTCCTTACTCCTCCTGGTCTCCCTGCCTCCAAGTAGAGCCCTGCCTCCCTTTCCATGGTGACCTCTCCCCTCCCCAGCATCCAACATACTCTCTGGGACTTGGTATCCAATACAAGTGACCATCCAAACCCAACCCAAGACAGGGAACTGGGAGCGTCCACTGAACCGCCACGTTAAGGAGGGGCGGAGCTCGTCCCTAATGACAACCCATTAGCTGGAGCGGCTCCTGGAGCAGGCCGGCCCTCAGGTCCAGGCCGGACGAGCTTCCAATCAGGACTTCCGGGAGCGGGAGACATTTCACACTTCCAAGTCCACAGATGGTCTTGGAGGGAGTCAGTGTAGCCCCGTGAGGTGGAGGAGCTGCTACTGACACAGAAGCCCTTGGGGTCCCTGGAGCGATGACGCAGGTGTCCGAGGCACTGCCCAACCCCCGTGATGAGACCCTGTCTTGCCCAATCGGACAGGAGTGGCTTTGCACACGGGTGGAATCTCCCACTGATTCCTGTGCAGTGTCCCTCAGCACAGTGAGTCACCAGCAGACACGATGACCGCCGGTTAGGTCCAGCAGGGATTCGCTGTGTCGGCGGAGTATCCGCTAGTGAAAATACTCTACCAGGAGGCGAAACAGGCAAGAAAAACGGTGCATCCAGAGAGCAAATCAGACCGCCACCTGCCACTAGGGCTCCCAGATTCCAGCAGCTGGATGTTCGGGCTGGGGGCGGAACACCTGAGGATGGACTTTCTTCATTAAAAGTTTGTCCTGGAATCAAAATCCAGCAGTTCTCCAGGATACCTGGAGATCAAAGCGCATGACACCTGGCTGTTGGCAGCCGGGCCTGGAATTTCCCTCCTTCCCACAGGGTTCATTTCCCGGCAGGAAGCCCGGGAATGGTCACCACACAGGGCTCGGCTCTCCTCTGGCTCTGAGTTGTGGATCTGGCTCGAGCAGAGTTCATGGGGGCAAGCGGTGCAGCCAGCTTCCCTCCCCGTCCAACCCCAGCCGGAGAAGGAGGAGCCACTGGCTGTGTCCCTCTCGGGGGTTCAGGTGGACCACAGGGCACCAGGATCATCCTCGGGCAGGGATGGAAACACGCCCTGGTTTGGGGCAGCAGGAGGATTGAATGGGCCACTCTGGTGGCCACGTTGTCTGGGATTTTTGGTCTCACGCTGTTTCCTCCCCGCCCCCCCCC
>JAJEJO010003159.1:370683-392593 GCA_020662805.1 Glaucomys volans
TTTTTCTCTTCAGTTCTTATTCCCTGTCAGACTTGAGGTGTGGGAAGTGAGCCTTCGGGATTGTGTAACACAGGCTGCAAACGCTGCTGGTCGTTCCCTCTTGGTTCTGGTTACAGTCATGGTAGGCCAAATTGTCAGTTACTCCCTAACGATTCTGTAACGCTTGGCTTCCGAGTCACAGTGGGGACAGTCCTGCAAGCTCCTGGCTCGTGAGGAACTTTCTAGTGCCTCCTCCTGGGTGCGTGGAGGCTCCCTGCCTTTGTTGAGACTGCCAATCCCTCTGGGGTTCTGTAGAGTGAGGTGTGGGCGAGTTTATCTTTGCCCAAAGGCTGCCCAGTGCTCCCAGTCGGGTTTATTAAATGACCAACATCCCCGCCGAGCCCCAGAGCTTGGGAAGAGACACATCTCTATGACTTAGTGCTGCTTTGCTTTCTAAGTCCTCTTCAGGAGCTCTTGCGCCATGGTGCCTGGCCGCTGTGCCCAGGAGGCCTCGCCAGGCGGTGTTGGTGAGGTCGGAGAGGCTTGCCTCTATCCATCTTCTTGGGTCTGTGAGACTGAAGTGGTTTCCAGCGGGCGCGTCTCTGTGGCTCTGAGCCTGATGCTGAATCCCCCGGATTTTGCCAGGTCTGTCCCCCAGGGACCCTCCTGGAGACCCTCACCCTGCACGGGGCTGCACCGTCTCCACAGAAGCAGGCCCGAGGAGATTAAGTAGCAGCCCAGACCCCGCTGCCCGGCCTGGGCTGAGTTCTCTTGGGCTGGATCGGCCCCGGGGCTCTCACGACAAGGAACTCCAGCTGGTGAGCCAGGACTGCCTGCCACCACACAGTGGCAGGGGAAGCAGCCAGAGCCACGTGCAGGCCACCATCTGGGCTCCTTCTTCAGCTCCCTGTGCTGGTGAGTCCCTGTGGCCAGCACTGAGTAGGGCCTCGGGGAGATGAGGCCCTGGCCAAGGAGACCAGAGCCAAAGGGCAGGCATCCGCTTCTGCCCCCGCCAGCCTTCTTCCATCGCGCACCCTGCTGGGCCTCAATTTCCCTTGCAGGGAGGGGCCAGCAGGTGGGGAGGAGAGCTTTCCTTGGTGTCCCCATCATCCTGCTGCCCCATCCCTCTCTCTCACATGTGGGCACACACACACACACACACACACACACACACACACGCACACGTGCAAGCACTCACTCCAGCTGAGCCAGGTGCCCCACGGAGACAGAGCAGTGCAAGGCCGTAGGGACCGACTTTGCCTCCTCCAGGCAGTGTCCTCCCTGGCAAGATGGGGCCAGTGATCGCACCCCTCCTGCTTCTGGGACACAGTTCTGCTTCCGGGGCCTCCCTCACCCCAAGGCTTCCAGGCCTCCCAGCCTGGCCTGAGTCCCCTGTGACCCCAACGAGGGTCGGGCCAACTCAGGCGGGGAGCGGGGCGGGGAGTCACCTGGACCCACCCTCCTCCACCATCTGGCCAGGAGCCTGTGCGAGGAGCCATCGGTGACATCTCTGCCCAGGCTGGCGTCACGTCCATGCCTGAGGGGCCGCTTGCTGGCTCTAATGGGAAAGGTCTGGAAGGGGTGCAGTGGCCTTTCTGGGCTCACACCCCTCCCCCTGCCCTGGCGTCCCCCTCATCGCTGCCCTCGTGGCACTTGGCTCTGCGTCTGAAGCCTTGTTACCCTGCTCAGCAGGTAGACACGTGGAGGTCCAGGGAGACCAGTTATTGCTGCCCAAGTTAGCAGAGATAGTTAGTGGCAAGCCAAGACGGGACCCGAGTCCCCTGACGCCACCCTGGGCTCTTATCGGAGAAACTGGTGCAATGTCACACAACGGCCTTCTAATTGGCCCACGTTTCCAGAGTCCCTGGGGGTTGGAAGCCGCTCACTATGCTCCCTCTGGGGCTTTTCCTTCCTCCCAAGCCAGGCCCCGGGGACGGGCTGCAGAACACGGGAGCTTCCGGGGCCGCGGGCCCTGAGAGAAGGAGCAGTAATTTCCTTATTGATCTTTTCCTTCCCGCTCCGGGCTGGAATAAGGTCGCGAGAATGCTGCTGCGGCTGCTCGTTCCTGGTTGTTTCCTTTCTGCTTATTGAATTCCTGCTGCTCCTGGAGGACCCCGGCCCGCCCGCCCCAGCTTCTCGCCCGAGGTCACCCGTGGCCTGCACAGACCTGCAAAGCGCCTCTCTCCGCTAGTGCTACAGCACGGACCCCTCGCTGTCCCTGATGCCTGGGGACTCAGGTGCCTGCCTGTCCACCAGCACCACCAAGGCCCCTCTTCCAGCCTCCTGGCCCCCCTTGCCGCCTCCTCTAACCTGCAGAGGGGCCCTCCTCCTATCTGCTCCTGGGCTGCTGGTCTCACTTAGGCTGGTGCCCATTGTCCCTGCTAAATTGGCTGTGGCAGGCCGTAGTAAAGAAGACAGACAGCGGCTGCAACTGGTCATTCCGAGGAGGCTGTTAACTCAGCAAGGCCGGGCAGAGGCCCGGGTAGCCTTTACTGCGGCTCGGCAGCCCCGGGCCAGGCCTGCGACCTGCTGTGCCCTGAGGTTTAGACATGACTGACGGCCGCAAAGCCTCCTGGGCTCCTTCCTCCCACAGAGCCCTCAGTCTGCACCAGGGCAGGGAGGCTGGGGCCCTGAGAGGATCCCGCAGCCCAGTTCTAGGGGTGTTTCCTGGCTGCAGAGTGCCATGCTGGGGCCCAAAGGAGACCCCAGCTCCAGGGCGGCCAGTCCAGCACAGTGATGGGGTGATTCCTGAGGGTGTTGGTGAGTCTCCGAGTCTTGGCTATGAAGCCAACAGCCCATTTCACCCTTTAAATGACACTATAAAACATCAGACCAATTTAGGCGCCTCTGCTGGCCCCTCGGGTTCCAGAAGCACAGGCGGAATGTCACCTACAGGGCGATTTCCCGGTGAGAGCCCCCACTTTCCCTTGTGCCCAGGGGAGGGGAGGCATTGCCCACAAAGGAAACAGAAGGGACACTGAAGTGTCTGGGGAAGGCGGGAGTCTGGGGAGACCCGGCAGAACCCCCGCTTGCTCTGGCTGCCAGGTCCTGCACACACTCCTGACCCACACGGACCACGAGTCTGTCAGTGGGATCCACGTCAACTCCACCCAGGGGACCACCCGAGGAGGGCCTGGGCCCAGGTTGGGGGGCAGATGTCATGGCTCAGGGAGTGCGGTGGGGACAGCAGGGGCCCCAACCCAAGGTCCTGAGGTCAGTGGGAACGAGGGGGGCAATGTGGGCAGCAGGATGCGGCTGGATGGGCCAGTTGCTGGTCTGTGTCCTCCTTAACTAAGCACAGCTCCTGGGCTCTGGGTCAAGTGCCTGATATTCACAGTCTCATCTCAGCAACAGCTCCCTTTCTCAGATTGGAAAACCGAGCCTGGGCCTGGACACAGACTTCCCACCCCCTGCTGTGCTGATGGCCCTGCTGCTTCCACCTCCCAGCCTGTCTGCCCACGACCAGCCTCACGGAGCCAGCGTGGAGCTTGAGGCTGGTGTGGAAGAAGGAACCCCTGCCAGGTCCGTGGCACTGCTGCTCCCTCCCCAGGGGCTGCCCAGGGGCTCTCACCGGCCTCCCTGTCCTACAGGGAAGCCCAGGTCCCGGGACACCGCCCAGAGCAGCCCACCGCCATCACCCTCGCCACCCCTCCTGCATGAACGTGCGTCTGTCGCCCCTGTGGACAGTCACACACGGGAGCCAGAGATTCAGTGCTGTGCACCTGGCCTGGAGGACACAGCCACGCCATCTCCACTGCTCCGCGGGGCCGCCATTCCAAGGCCCCGGGATGGAGAAACCTGGGGTAGCCTGTCTATACCGTGTGTCTCAAGGCCTGGGACATCGCCGCAGCGCCAGCATGCCCACCCTGCTCGCTGAGCCCAGGTGCCTCCTCTGTACCCTCTTCGTGCCCTTGGAGCCGTCGTTAAGCAACACAAGCATGACTTCAGCACAAAGCACCGTGATACCCGGGAGGTTGACCTGTGGCCAAGGTGGCTGTTAAGTGACTGACAGGTGAGCATCGTGTGCCGCGGGGGGACACTGGACTGATTTGTGCCCAGGCAGGGCAGATCGGGTGACGTGAGATCTCATCACACGTCTCAGGATGGCAAGAAATTTAAAACTTACGAATTGTTTATTTCTGGCATCTCCCACTTGATAACACTGGACCATGGTGACTGAAACCATGGAAATCGAAACCTTGAGGCGGGAGAGCTGTAAGGGTGTGTTGGATGAATGCACAATGGGCATGTGCCCTGAACCCCAAGAGCAGAGAGGAGAACTAGGGCACCCTGGGAGTGGGTCCCCAGGCGCAGATCCAAACCTGGCGCAGTCAATGCTTAACTTCTAGAACCTTCTATTCTTCAATGCAATTTAACAAATATCTCCAGAGCCCCACAGAGGTGTCCACTGAGTGCTGAGTTGGTGGGAACCAGGGGAAGTGGCTGGCCCTCCCTTAAGGCAGGCACTGATGTGGGGCCAGCCCTTGCCCTCCTTGGTGACCTGTTGATGACATGGGGGCTGTTCAGGGTCCTCGGTGTGTTCAGCAATTCCACGAGGCACAGACTGGATCCTCTTTGTGGGTCCTTTCTGTCTGAGAATGGAGCATTGGCCAAGACAGAAGGAAGAGAAGCCCGTGGAGCCCAAGTCCTGGGAGAGGGGCCTGGTCCCACCAACGACTTGCCTTTTGCTTCATCTCTAAATCACTGGAAGCCAGTCCTTGGGAAAGGTGGGAGGGAGCCAGGGCCCCAGCCCCACTGGCCCCAGGGCATGGGCTCCCTGCTGAGGCCTGGGCAGTGGGCGCCAGATGGGCCCAGGGTGTGAATTATTCAGAGCAGTCAGAACACATGAAGAATTGAGACTGTGCACGGATGCTGGGAATCAGAAGACAGATCCCAGCTGCAAAGAATTCATAAAGTTGATCCTGAAAACAAATGAGCAGAGAGTTCCAGAAAACACAATTTGATTCAACACCACCAGTTGTTTCAGGAACAAGACGCGTGAATTGCTTTCTGCAAACGGCTACGTGGAGCTGTCCCAGGGGCTTTCTAGGAGCATTGCTGACGAAGACCACCTCCTGCAACCCAGCGTAGCCTTGGCCGAGGCCTGGGGATGGAGCACACAGCTGCCAGTGGGGGGCCCTGGAAGGGTGAGGAGCAGCCAGCAGGGCCAAAAGGGCAGTCCAGGGCGGAAGAGGAGCATTTCAGGAGAAGCCCCAGGGTGCAGAGGGTGAGTGAAGGGAAAGCAGGCCTCAGACAGAGGGGACTGGCTGGGACCAGCCAGAGGGACAGCAGATGTGGGTGGCCTCTGGGGCCCAGGTGGTGCTCTGGCATCCGCTCTGATTTTCTCAATGAAGTGAGTCCAGGTCAAGATCAGGTGAGGGGCAGGAGCAGGGGACCAAGGGGATTTTGCCGGGAGGCAAAATGAGAACTTGGAATGAGGAGGGGGACCCAGCCCCCACCCCCAGGGCACTCTGACCGGCAGCTCTGGGTGCCCGAGTGAGATCTGTGGCAGAATTGAAAGGAGACCCGCCTACCTTCATGTGCCTTCTCCAGGAACACCACGCTGAGGTCAGGTGGGGACAGGGTCCAGGCAGACCACAGGAAGGACGTGAGCCACAGAAAGGGTGCTGAGCCAGTGGGGCCATGGGATCCAGGGGAGAGTGAAGGGGGTGCACAGGGAGAGCCTTCTGGGGTCTGAGGTCTGCACTCATCAAAGGCCTGGAAGCAAGTTGTGCAGCTGGAGAAGGGACCCGGAACCAGGAGTCAGGAGGGGCAGAGGCCACCAGGGTCACAGGGAGGTGGCTCAGGTGGGGTAGAAGAGCTGAGGCCTCAGTGGCATGGACCCTGACAGGAAAGGGAGGGAGCTGACCAGCAGGTGCCCAGCAGCATGCTGGGAGGAGGTGACCTCGGAGGAGACCCACCTCTCAGGGCTAGGACATTCAGCTTATTCAAGAGAATGTGGGAGTGAGCCCATCCCCCTGGACGCCTGGTACCAGGGCAGGAGGACGGAGGGCACTGGGGAGGGGAGTGGTCTGTGGCTGGCTGGCCTGGGTTGTGGACTCCATGCAGGGCTGGGAGGGTGGTGAGTTCAGAGAGGAGCGCTGTGTGAGCTTGGGGCGGAGTTCTCCTGGAGCCCTGGGGAGAGCAGGAGGGGTGGGCCAGGCACCATCAACTCCAGGGTGGTGGACGGGCAGCCGGCCTGCTCTGCCTGGGGCCCCAGCCGCTCTGCTCTTGCCATTCCCGGTGTTGAGTAGACAAGGGTGGAGGAGCCCGTTCCAGGTGAATGGCCAGGAGCAGGCGGTGCGCGGAGCAGGGGCAGAGCCGCTCTTGCTTCCCAGTGTGGTGCGGTGCTTGGTCTGCGGACGAGAGGTGAGGCCAGAGCAGACCAGCGGCATTGGACCATGGCCATGAGCCCTGAACGGCTGGGCCAGCCCAGGGGTCAGCGTCCAAGTCAGAGCCCCGGTCACCTCTCTTGTCCATCCCCTTCACTGCCTTCTGCACCAGTGGGACTCCGTCCAGCTGTGCTGGACCTGTGAAGCGGGAATGCGATTTGGTCTTGGACCCAAACCTCACCTGCACACCTCTGCCCAAACATGCATGCCTGCATGCAACGCCCACAGGCGTGCGATGTCCTGGCCCCAAGGGAAGCGTGCCGGCCAGAGAGAACAGCAGCCCAACCCCGCAGGAGACGACCCGGGGGACTTCCTGGGGGAGAGGACTGCTCGGTCAGGCCCTAAGCTCAGGGGCAACAGCGGGCCTTCCGGGCCAGAGGCTGATCTGGGTCAGGCACATTCAGAGGTGAGGAATCTGGCCTGGCTGTGGAGAAGGGTCCACATTCGGTGTGACAAAGGAGACCAAGGCTCAGGGTGGGGCCCGGGAGTCAAGGGGGGCCCTGGGCGTTGCTGCCGGGGCAGCTGATGATGCTCCGTGGAGCAGCCCCCAGTGGGAGGGGTGGGGCTGGCACCTCTGAACTCATTTGCTCCTCAGCTGTGAGAACCACCAAGGCCAGAGGTGCGGGAAGGGGTCTTGCTCCCTGAAGGGAGAGCCTTGTGGCAGCGGTTAGCTTCCGGTTGCGGGCTGTGTGCAAAGAGAGAGCAGAAATCACCCGGCAGGGTGCTGAGAAGAGGGCAGGCTGTGTGAAGGAAGGAAGGGCTGCGCCCTCTGCGCCCTCCGGCTGCCTCCCACCCCCTGCAGGGCGTAAATCTCCCCCAGCAGCCTCTGCCCACTGGGTTTCATTAGCGGTTCCGCAGAGTCGGGGTCATTCCCCAGCATCGCCCACCCCGGGCCATCTGCTTGCGCACAGCGCCGGATCATTTTTCAGCACATCAGCAGAACCGCCAGAAACCTCTGCAGGCCGCCCCGCCCGGCTCCCCGCGGCAGGAGCACAGCCCCAGATGCCCGTCCACCTCCTCTGGCAGGTCAGCAGATAGGGCTTTATTGATTGGAGACGCTGGGCTCGTGGATTCCCTGCATGGGAGAAAGCCTGCATTTTTCTGTCTCCTCCTTAAACAACTCGTAAAATGGACGGTGCTTGTAAACGGGCCACATAAAACACTGGCCGCCGCAAGCTCCGCAGAATCGCTGACTGTATAAATCAGGGCGGCGGGTTTCCGGGAAGCCTCCCTCTCCCTTTCTGGATGTAAAATTGTTCACTTTAAACCTGAGAGAGAAGTCGGCCCCAATGTCCAGGCGTGGTGGCACACGCCTATGATCCCAATGACTGGGGAGGTGGAGGCAGGAGGATTGCAAATCTGAGGCCAGCCTCAGCAACTTAAGATCCTGTCTCAAAATAAAAGATAAAACGGGCTGGGGATGTCGTTCAGTATAGAGCTCCTCTGGGTTAATCTCCAGTACAAAAATAGAGAGGGACGATTCCATCCACACTTGGCCCAAGCTGGCCTGGGAGCGGAGGCTGGGATAAGGGGCTTCCTGGATCCTGGGGAAGTGAGGGGGATCAGTCCCTGCCACCATTATTAAAAGAAAAAATTGTACTGTGTCCATCTTGGGGCTGGGCTCTGAGTGGGGCAGAGGTCCTCCTGGTGTTTCTAGAAGACAGGCCAGGGCTGACTTCAAGTTCTACCCAGGAAACCGAAATTAAGTGACTTGTTAAATCGAAAACGGAGAAGGCTGAGCCAGAGCCAGGTGAGGTTCTTCCCTCCAGGCTGGAGCGACGGGGTGAGCAGGGAGCTGTGACTGGGCACCAGCCAGCTTGGTGAAGGAGCTGGAGAGCCAGGACACGTCCTTCCTCATGGCTTTGGCTGTGCCCATAGTGAAATCGGTGGCCTGATTCAGAGCATCTGGCCATATTATCGAGTTGCCTCGTAGAAGCAAAGCGGGGAATAATCGTCCATGTTCACATGTAATTTATTCTACATCCATAATTACGCTTTGCAGCCAGTAATGAGAGCGCGCCACTCTCAGCTACCCGCGGCAGGTGCCCCGCCTCTGCAAGGCAGCTGCAGGTCACCTTAGGAATCAGCCCCTCCGTGGAGCCTCAGGCCTCAGTCAGGTGGGCCACACTCTGGGGGCTGTTCCCAGGCTGAGGTGGGGCTGGCAAGCTGGGGTGTACTGGGAGGGAACCAGAGAGCCCAGACCTGCAGTTTACAGCTGCCCACCAAGAGTCGCCCCAAGGCTGGCTGAGATGGTGCATGGACTGCACAGCCAACGCAGGGCAGCGAGGGTCAGCGCTCGGTCAGAAGACACCCCCAGTGATGCTGCATCCCAACCTGCCCCCCAAATCCGTGGAAACTTTACCTTCTGTGCCAAGGGGACTTTGCAGATGTGATTAAGTTAAGGATTGGGAGTGGGGTGATTATCCTGGATTATGGAGGTGGGGCCCTGCAATCAAGGGTCCTGCTAAGAGGAGAGGGGGACGGATCAGACAGAAGTGGGGCAGAAGCAGAGATCCCAGAGCACGAGATTCTGGTGGGGCCTCGAGAAGGGAGGAGGGCAGAGACTGGGAGGGGAAACCGGGCTGCCAGGCCTCCAGAGCCTCCGGCCTGCAGAGCTTCAGGACAGTGGTGAGCCCACCGGCTGTCTGGGCGGGTCCAGCCAAAGAGGCTGCCTGGGTGCCCTGCTGCGAGGGACCCAGCACGGAGGGAGGCAGGACCCCTCCTACTCACACACCTGCTGGGGGCACCTCCTCAAAGCAGGGAAGCCTGGGTTGTCCTGCCTGGGACCACCCCTCCCCCAGATGCTTCCAGGGCGCAGAGCAAGGGCCCAGTTTACACCCCTCAATCTCCTCAGTCCCTGGTGCCAAGTCACCCTGAGCAGCACACCCGGAGCCCCTTGGCCTCTGGGTCATAGAGTCATCTCATTGGTCCGTGGCCTCCTGCTAAGATCCATGAGGGGGCGCTGCGTCCCCCAGCCCCAGGCCCGGGGAGGAAGGAGGAAGAAGGAGGGAGGAGGAGGCTCTGACCCCTGCCAAGGGCGTGGTGAGCCAGAGACCCCTGCCACCCACGGAGGAGCCCAGGAGGCACCGCCCTTGGTGAAGCCCCAGCAAGGACGAGGGACATTGCCCTGGACACCTCAAGGAACCCAGCGCAGCTCCTCAGGGATGGGCAGCCTGCTGACGGCCTCCATTTAACTTCCTGCGATGGGAGGGGAGGCTCCGCAGGAGGCGGGGAGGACGAAGGCGGGCCTGGGGCCAGGTGACCGTGGGAGCCCGCCCCGCCCTGCAGGGAGCCTAAGGGCAGGAGGTGGCCTTCGCCTCCCTCCAGGCCCGTGATCTCATCTCCCGGGCTAAAAGATACCTGGGGGTTAGCGACAGATTGAGACCGAGTGGCAAATGCTGAGTCACGCGTCGCCCGTGTGGAAAACAGAGCTAATTACGCGACTGCGGGGAGGCCGGGCCGAGGCGGAGGCCGCGGTGGAGAACCGAGGGACGAGCGAGCGGCGCCGCCCAGGGCGATCCTGCCCGCGGCCACTCTCCAGCCTCCCGCACGCCAGGCGAGGGCCACACGGGAAGGGAGGGAAGAGGCCACCGCCCTCCGTCCCCGCGCCCTGCACCTCCCCTGCCCCGCCTCCAGGATGGGAGCACCTGGGGCCTGCTGGGCGGATGCGCCACGCGGACGCCAGGGGGCGGCAGGCAGGGTGGTCAGAGCCAGATCTGGGCGGGCCGGGCAGCTGACCTGGAGCAGATTGCTTGAGGCAGCGGGTGGGCTGGGCCAGGAGCCCAGGGCCAGGCGTGGTGTCCAGAAGAGGGAGGGAGTCCACACAGACCCACCCCTGGTTCTGGGCCTGGAGAAGCTGCTGGTGAGCAGCTGGGCGAGGAGGGCCCAGGGGGCCTGGGTGCCCCTCTGAGCTGGAAGCTGGCCCTCCACAGCCACCTTGGCAGTGGTGGGGTCTGACTTCCTCCCTGGGACATCTCCACATCATGGTGCAGGTGGAGGCCTGGCCATCTGTGAGTCCTTGAGGGGCCCAGCAGGACCTGGAGCCCAGAACCCCAGGGCCTGGCCAGGCGAGGGGCTTGGACAGGAAGACATGCCTCCTCGGACTTCCCCTTGGCGTGGCTCCCGGGAGACGGAGCTCATGGGATCTGGGGTAGGGGACGTTCCAGGACCCACATTAGCATCACAGGAAGGGGCAGAGGCTGGGCATGAGCCGCAGTCCTGAGGATGGATGTGCAAGGAGGCCAGTGGTCCCCAAGGACATGAGTGTCAGGCCTCACTCCCTCCACACTCTCCCCCTGTGCTCCAGGCCTGCTCTGAGTCCTGCCTTCTCTCAGGCTGGTCCCTCCACTGGGCAGCTTCCTCCACTGCCCACTCCTGTCCTCCCGCTCAGATGCAATGTCATCCTCAGGGAACTCCGCGAGGAGCAGACCTGGCGTGGGCAGCCCAGCATGATTTGGCAGCTCAGCCATCAGGACCCAGATCCGTTCAGCTTCCACTCCGCCATCTCAGTGGCTCAGTATGGTGGCTGCAGCTCCAGCCATTGTGTGCTTGTTCCAAGCAGCAGGGCAGAGGAGGGGACAAAGGAGAAAGGGGGCACAGGGTACTCAGCAACTGCCTTTTAGGCGTGGATCCCAAATGCTGCCATGTGACCCTTCTGCTTGTCCTGTTAGTCAACACCCACCGATGACCGCAGGGGAGCCGTCCTTCTACGCTGGTGGCTGCAAGCCCTGCGGGAACTGTTCAGTGCTGGACAGGGAGAAGAGCTGCCGCCGCCCTGGCCCCACCAGGTGGGCCCCATCGCTCCAGCTCACGGCACCTCTCAGGTACGGAACTGAGCGTGGTGGGCTTTCTTCTCTACCTGTCCGTCCTGTTCCGCAGCTCCTGACACAGGGGTTGCTTGGGAAGGGGCTGCCCAACCATAACTGCCGCTGGCCAGGGCCTGGGGGAGGTGACCCTCAGCAGGAGGGCACCTGTCTTCCTCTCCCAGCCAGTCTCCCTGGAGTCCGGTCCCCATCTCCCCCTGGTCTTCCCTCTGGGCGGGAGACTTCCCTCCCCGCCCCCTCCCCTGCAGATCTCTGGGTAAACTGGACTTGCAGGAGAGGGGGCGGGGCTTGTCGCTGGCCTGGGCTGCTGGGCTCAGTGGCTGGGCAGGGCAATGGGGAGGTCAGCAGGGAGGAGTAGCCGCGTGTGCCCTGAGTCGTGTGTCTGGGTGTGCTTGTGAGGTGTATCTCTTGCTTCCAGGAAGCTGGGCTGCTGGCCCTCGAGGACTGGGGCACCGTCAGAGCGGAAGCAGATCTGCAGGAGCTGGGCAGCGGAGGCCCTGGCCGAGTCACAGGCGGGGGGTGGCGCTGACCTGGGCTGTGCAGTTCCCTTCTGAGGGAGGAGGGTGGCCACAGCCCATCTTGCCTTCTGCCTGGTGGGAGAACATGTCCCCCTCCAGCCTCCAAGAGCACAGCGGGTGGCACCCTAGGAAGGTGACCAGTGCCCCATCCTGGGCCCCCTTCCTGTCACCTGCTGGCATGTTTCCAAGCCACTGCTGCTCTGTGGAGGTCTCACCCGGGGACAGCCCTGCTCACGTCAGCTGAGCAGCCCCTGCGCCTGACTCCAGCCCCCCTGCCCCTCTCCACTGGAGGCCTGCCCAGGCTGGAGGACCCACCCAACCCAACCCTCCCTCTCACACCTCCGCTGCCCTCCCGTGGACCCTCCTGCCCTCCTGTGGTCTGCATATGGACATCTCGGGGAAACGTCCTCGCATGCCTGGGCAGGTCCCAAGGCCTCACACTGACAGCCCATGCCGTCTTGCTCACTGCCTGCCACCATGTCCAGCTGCTCAGATGGAACCCAGGGGACACTGCTGACTCCCTTTCCCCCAGTGCCCCCAGCCCAGCACTGAACAGGGAGACCTGCACTCCACCTCCACCCACATCATCTCCATCTTCTGGACCAAGCAAGTGCCACATGTCCCGCCCCTCCTACGGGCCTGCACTCTCCTGCAGCCCCGCCGGACACTGCGTGCGCCCTTCTCTGCTTCCCCTGGACGCCCCTCAAGGCCTGTGGCCCACCGCCTTTCCGGGCACACCCGGCTCCTCCAGGCTTGCTCACATCAGAGCTCCTTCCTGCTCGGGGGTCTTAGGCTAAGCCAGCCCTGTCAGGGGGCAGTGCAGACCCCATCCCTGGCCTCCCTATGTCCTGCTGACCGCCTGCCAACCCCGATCCCACTGCACAGTAAGCCTCAGGTGGGGGATTCCAGTGGGTGGTGCTGCTCGAAGCGGATGCCTGACCGTGCTGTCACTGGTCACCAGGTGGTGCAGCCAGGAGACGGCAGGGCCGTGGGCCCCAGGTCCTCCTGTCCTCCAGAGCCCCTTCCTCCCCTTCCTCCGACATCCTGAGCACTGATTCTTCTTGTTACTCTCAGCCCAGTAATTTCAGCCTAAAAACTGGGGATTCTGGGAAACGCACAGAGAGACAGGCCTCCCAGGTGCAGCCCCCAGGTCCTCCGCGCCTGGGCTGCCCCCTCCCTTTGCCACCACCGATGACCTCTGGGGCTCAGGGGATCGCCTGTGAGGCACTTGGGTCTCGGGCATGGTGTTCCAGGGGCCGCAGACCCCAGGCGGGTTGTTCTCACTGTCCTGGAGGCCAGAGGCCATAACCCAGGCCATGATCCAGTTTGAGGGCAGCACTCCCTCCGAGGCCCTGGGGGGGTCCTTCCTGCCTCTCGAAGGTCCTCAACTGTGGCCCCAGCCCTGGGCCTCCACCTCCACCCCCTTCTCTTTATGGGCACCTGTCAGTGACGGAGGACGAGCTCCTCTCCAGGTCCTTAACTTAATGACATCCGCAGAGATGATTTCCGAGTGAACCCACATTGGATGGTGGGCGGGTTCTGCTGAGGCCCCTTCAGTCCACCACTGTGTCCTCCTTCTTCCCACTTCCAGCCTCTCCAGCCCTACAGTCACCCACTGGCCTCTCTCACAAAGGCAGCTCCTCCGAATCCGTCCCTCAGTGTCCCCCGTGCCGGGCACAGGCAGATCCTTAATAAGAAGACTTAGACCTCCACTCCACGCCGTCCTGGGCAGGTGTGGGTGGACAGGAGTCCACACGGGGCCCGCAGCCCAGACATAAAGGGGGATGTTTGTGGACTGGAGGGGCCTCAGTGTGGTGGGGTCCAAGATGTCACTCATCCTGTGTCGCAGCCCGGTCCCCACCAGACAACAAAGGGAGGCAAAGGTCAGACTTAAGGGAGGACTTCCCGTGCCTGTGCCGATGCCCACCTCCCACCACAGAAGCTGCTGGCTGGCCTTGGAACACAGAGGTAATTGGCACCCAGAGGTGACAAGCCATCTCTTCCTCTGGTGGCTCGTTACGGCAATGGGCTGCTCAGAACGTGGCCGGGGGGAGAGCTCACAGCGGCGGGCCAGGCCTGCACTTGGATCCGACTCATCATTATTTCACAGAAGTTCAAAAATGAGGAGGCGGCGAACGCGTGACCCACTTCTGCAGGCTGATGGGCGCCGTGCTGGCAGTAACGCCATGGCAACCAGACGCATGGCCCACTCACAGCAGCCTGGGCGCTTCCCACGAAGGGCACTGGGCACTGGGCACTGGGCAGGGCACTCCCCGCTCCAGGCGGGAGGGGAGAGCTCACCTGGGCGCCTGCACACCGCCCTCCCCTGCAAGGTGCCCCCACCCTGGGGCCCGCACGCAGGCTGGGCCTGAGTTCCTCGGGCTCCCGAGGTCCAGTGCTGAAGGCCCTCCGGCCACGTGGCTGCAGGTGGGAAGAAGCCCAGGGCCCCAGGGGGCTCTCCCAGCCCCACGGCCCTCAGCCTCAGCTGCACAGGCAGAGGAGCCTGGGAGCGAGGGCAGCCTCCTCCTCGGCCGCCTCCACCTACCCTGGGCGTGGCTCTCAGTGCCCCAGGTGCCAGAGACGGGCGTTGGGGTCCCAGCTCGTTCACGGGAGCACAGCGGCCAGTTTTCCCGGGGCCATTCAGCAAAGGCTACTCCCCAGCGTGGCTGGGTGCCCCTGTGCAGGGGCCACGGCTCTTGGGGCTCTTGTGCGGGAGTCCGAGGACCAGGGGAGGTGGGGAGGACGGGAGCCACCTCCACAGCAGGGTCCTGGAGGGCAGCAGTGGGGCCTGGCCTGGAGGGAAGGGGGTTGCTCCAATGGACACCAAGGCAGAGGAAAGAGCAGGAAGGCCAGGCTGGGGCAGGGGCAGCGGGGAGAGCAGCCAGGAAAGGCTCAAGGGCTGTGGAACCCTGTGCTTGGTTCCTGCCCTCTTGAGATGAGGCCACCCGGTACTGGGTGGGCAGCCGTGGCCTAACCCGAGTCCTCCAGGGCCACGCCGGCCGCCGTGTTGAGGATCCTGGGCAGACGGGCCTGTGGTGAGGCGGGCCTGTAGTTTGGCTCAGAGAGGCGCCTCGGAGCGGCGGGCGGCCCTGCTCCCTGTCACGGCGGGGGCCGTGACAGGAGGGAGTGTCCCCCAGGCCCTGTGCCTTGTGGGGGGTCCCAGCTGGCTGGTTCCCACAGCAGGGTTGCCACGGGTGCAGCTGGGAGGGCTGAGGGTGGGCTTGTACCCACGGAGGTCGAGATGCCTGAGAAGCCGCTCACCTGTCCCCACCCCAAGGATGAACTCAGGTCCAGCAAGAATCGGGGCTTCACTGACCGCGTTGCAGGGTGGGGTGCCCGGGGCAGGCGCCCAGGAGAGTCACAGCCAGCATTTCGCCCCTAGAGCACAAGGCCCCTCCCTGTCCCCGATGGCCGAGCTCCGTGGGCACAGCCGGGTCCTCTGGCTGGAGAGGCACCTGCAGCTGGGCCCGCCTCCCTTTGCCCTCTTGTGGCGCAGAGGCCCCTCGGGTCCAGGGCCTCTGGCAGCTCTTACCCCTCAGCAGAGGGGTCTCCACCTCGGTTGCTGCGGTGACCCTTCCCCGTCCTGCGTGGCCAGGGCTGATCAGTGCGGGACTTGGGTCCACCGCCCGCACAGGCCGAGCCTCCTCGGGGCACCTCTCCACTCTGCTCTGCTCGCCCGGCTGCCTCTCCCTTCCCACTGTCAACCAAGGCTGAATGCCGTATCCAGAAATGGGCGCTGGAGTCGCTCTCGCTCACCATGTAGGTAGGTGGCGGCCCTGAGCCTCTGCCTGAGTGCGCAGCCTCCCATGGGGTGGGAGAGGTCACCTGGGATGGGACCATCCCTTGCGGGCCAGGCCCAGATAGAGGGCAGAGGGGGCCCAGGTGCACCCGGGCACTGAACCCATCACTGAGGGGCTGCGTGAGTCTCTGCAGCTGCCGTAACAAGTGGCCACAAAAGTGGTGGCTCAGAACAGCCCGGAAGTCCCACACGGCAGGCCTCACTGGACAGGCTCACGGTCTGGGCGGGGCCGGTCCCGGGGAGGCAGGAGCGGGAGGCCGGGACCCTGCACTCCTTGGCCCTGGGCTCTGGGGGCTTCTCCAAGAGGCGAGCAGTGAGCTCAAGGCTGGGGACCAGGCCGGTGGAGGCCCCAGGGTGGACATGGCATAGGCGGTCCTCACATGTCCAGAACTCTCAGGCACCAGGAAGAGGGAGGAGGAGGAGGAGGAGGAGGAAGGAAAAAGCGCTCATGTCACCCAAAACCAAGTCATTGCCGGTGTGCATCAGGTGGCCTTGGTGGCTTCACTGGGAGAAGTGGGACAGGCAGGTGCTGCCTGGGAGCTGAGAAGCTCCATTGTTCAGCTGTTGGGAGGACATGGCCAGGGCCCGGCTGCTTGGCGAGGCCGGGTGACCAGGGCTGCCTGGGCTGTGCTCCTCGGTGGCTGCACAGGGCTGGGAGTGGCCAGTCCCTGTAAGCCTGCTGGGGACACGGGAGCGGCCACCTTGGAGGGTGCGACCACTTCTACTTTCCGTTTTTAGTGCCTGGGAGTCGAAGCCAGGGCCTCTCGCGTGCCAGTCCAGCTCTCCCCCGGCCACGTCCCCAGCCGAGGGCCGCTTTTGAAGCCTGTCTGCCCCTCCCTCCGTGCTGCTGGCCGTGGCTCTGCCGGCTGCCTCTCCTCCACTCAGCCCTTCCCCGGGGTCCTGTTTGCCTGGCTGCAGTTGCCACCTCAGGGCCTCCAGGCCCAGCCCAGGCCTTCCCCAGAGTCCTAGAATGGGCTGGACCAGCAGCAGAGCCCAGGCCCAGGTCCTCCAGGCCCAGCCTCAGCTCTGCATCCTGCCCCTCGAGCGTCCTCCACCCCTAGGAAGGGCCCTTCGGGGCGTCCCCTCACCTGTGCCACGGGGCTACACTCCTGGGCGCCTCCTCTTCCCCCCACATCTGTCCAGTCCTGCTGCAACCTCCCCCAGCCTCACAGCTGCCCTGGGCCACCTGCCCCAGCCTCCTCCCACCCATCCTCCAGGGTGCCCTGGGCCACGCCCCCGCCCCTGCCCGGCTCCCGCTGGGTCCTGGCAGCGCATCCCTCCTGCTCCCTCTGGCCAGCTGCAGCCCTGCACCGCCAGGCTGGCTGCTCCTGTGTCCTGGCACAGGCCGCAGGCCGGCCTTTGCCACCCGTTCCCGGTGCTGGCTCTGTGCCCCCACAGCCTGTCTGAAGCACACCCCGCGGAGGCCAGCCCCCCAGGACAGTGCACGCCCAGGCCTGGGCTCAGGTGGCAGCGTGTGACGAGGCAGCGAGCCCTCGCGGGAGGTGGGGGCTGTGGGTTCCAGGGAAGCTGAGAAAGGACCTGAGAAAGGTCCTGCCCCCTGTGTTGGGGGTGCAACGGGGGATCAGGAAGTCCAAATTCAGATTGATTTATTTTTTCCCCCAAGATGGTAAGCACGGCAGTCCGCAGTCAGCCGCGGTGGGAGCTCCGCAGTAACGACAGGGACCCAGGTTCCTCAGGTTTCCACTGTCAGCTTCATGGCCACAAAATGGCTGCAGCTCCCCCAGACATCATTCACATTTTAGGCTGGAGGAAAGAAAAAGGGTGGAGGGTGAAACAGGACAGCAGCTGAGTCTTCTTCCTTGGATGGGAAAGAGTAGCCTCCAGGAGTCCCACCTGAGAGACTGCTTTCCTCTCGCTGACCAGAAATGTGCCTCATGGGCATCTGAACCTCAGTGTGCTCCTGCATCAAAGGGACCAACTCCTAAGAGGGAGGAGGAAGTGGATGCTGGGGACACCCACAGTGCTGGCGTGGGGTTCCCATGCTCCCATGCAGGTGCGACTCAGGCCAGGAGGGTCTGTGCTCGGTTGGCAGGGCTCAGTTCTTCCTGGTGGACACACCGCGGCCGGGGAGGCTGGCACCGCTGAGCTGCCCTCTCCTCACATCGAGAGGAAGGGAGTTAGAGCAGCGAGCCCGGAGCACGGGGAGCATCCAGAGCTGGCGGAGCTGTGGCGGGCCGTCCCCCTTACTGGGTGGACCCCACGCAGAGGCTCCCGGGGTCACCGGCCCCTCCTGCAGAGTGACCCCAGGAGTGCGGTGGTCCTCTCCCTCCCCCTCTACAGAGTGGCTTCATGGTGACCGCACCGGTGGCCACTGCTGGTGGGCAGGAGCCTGTGGCCAGCCCTCTCTGCGCTGTGTGATCCGCACGCAGCCCCGAGGCCCCTGAGGTCCCCTGTCTGCCGCACAGGGAGGACCGGAGGCTCAGGAGCCCTCTCCCCACCGGGGCTGGCGGGCGGCAGAGCCAGGAGGGGGCCTGCAGCGCTGGGCCGGGAGCCTGCGCCCTGTCCCTCCTGCTCCCAGATTCCATTAGCGATCCTGTTTTTGAGTTCCAAGGTGGTAATTGGAAAATGCAAACATGAAAAAAAAACTAGAAAAACAGAACAAGAAAGAAATCGCCCGGGTCCTTCAGAGAGAGGAAAGCTTAATTAGAGCTGTGAGGTGCCCGCAGCGCCCTCCAGGTCTGCAGTGCGGCTGAGGTCAGGCTGGGGAGCCAGGGGGATGCCAGGCCCGGGGCTGGCCTGGGGTCAGAGTGGCGCCTGCTGGGATCAGAGGTCACAGGTCCCACTCGCTGCACTGCTCCTGAGGACGGGGGCCTGGACGGGAGCCAGGACCCCGGGAGCCTCTGCGTGGGGTCCACCCAGTAAGGGGGACGGAGGCGCAGGGCGACCGGCCGTCCCCAGCCACAGGTGCAGAGGGGATAGGGCCAGAGGATTCCAGGGCACTGTTCCTTCCCCAGGAGATAGAGTCCCAGGAGGAAGGCTCAGTCCCCAAGGCTGGCCTCTCCAGCCCAGACAGAGCCCAGACACGGGCCCTCCCAGAGCCTCCTCGGCAGCTCGCCTCGGGGGCTGGGCAGGCCGGGCTCAGTGGGCTCGGGACGTCTGGGACCCCAGGCGTCTGGGAGCTGTTCCCACCCCAGCCGAGCACCCGCCTTAACAGAGGAATGCCCCGGGCCCTGGACTCTGCCCTGCGGCTGCGACCAGGGACGGGCCCTGTCACAGCCCAGGCGCCCGGGCCGTGAGGGAGGGTCACTGGGCCTCGGTCCGGGCACCACAGGCGGGGCAGGCGGCATCTGCGCCTCTCCCCTGCCCTGGCAGAGACCACCCGCTGCCCTCTGGTGCTCAGGGTGTGAGGAGGCCAGTGTGGAACGCTCCGGAGGACAGGGCGGGTTGGGCAGGGGATGAGGGCAGAGCTGGCCAGTTGGGGTCAAGGCCCTGCCCTTGCCAGATGCAGGGTGTTGACTGAGATCAGACACCAGCAGCCTCAGGACCTTGACCTGCCCCTCCCCTTCCTCTGCCTCCCCTGCCGGGATCCGAGTCATGATGGCAGTGACACACCTACAGAGCACACTCTGTGCCACCCCAGGTGACCCTCACTCGGATGGCACCCCTGGTCCTTTCAACCACCCACGAGGGAGGTGCCTTGTCTGCCCCACCTCATACAGGGAGAAACAGAAGTTCAGAGAGGTTAAGTGACTGGCCCAAAGCCACACAGCTGGTGGGGTTTGAGCCTGGACTAGGTCTCATCTGACGGCAATTTCAGCCAAGGCTTGACTCCATTTCCCAGGGGGGTGCTGGATGCTGTGGGTGGAGAGAAGGTCAGCGTCTGCCTCTGCAGTTGCTGGGGGCTCAGAGAAACCTGCTGGGAGCCAGTTGAATCCGAGAATGGTGGGCAGGGAGGTGAGAGCCCTGGGAGGCCTGGCCAGCTCTCCCTCCACCTGATGGGGGAGGTGAGGCAGGAAGTATTGAAGGGGCGATGGGTAAGACGGGACGGGGTCACATGCCGGCAATGGCTCACCTGGTTGACAGGTGGAGTGCCAGACACCAGCAAGGCCACCTGTACACAAAGGGGATGCCACTGCGCCAGCCTGAGTGTGGCCCCCAGAGTCCTGCTGGAGATTCACTCTGCAGTGAAGGAGGTCACCAGGGCCCTCTCCTCATGAAGGACTAATGCCCATACGAAGGTTCCATGGGGGTCCCTCCCTGTGCCCTCTGCCTTCCGCCTCGTGAGGACGGAGAGGGTGAGTGTCCCTTCCTGCAGAGGAGCAGTGCTCCCCAGCACGGACCCTGCTGGTCCTCCTTGGTCTTCTCGGCTTCCGGACCTGGAAGAAGAGACCTTCTGTGCTTTGTAAATCACCCGGGTGAGGGGATTTCGTTACAGCAGCACAGATGGTCTAACCCAGGCTCCTCTGCAGGTCGGGCAAGTGAGACTAGTTCACCCTAGAGGCCAGCCTCCTCCCTGGGAAGGCCGGGCAGTGGGATCCAGGCCCCAGTCCACTGTAAACCTGTCGTCTGCCCCTGGGCACCCCCCACTCTCCGGGCCTATTGACCAATCTGTATATTGAGGGGTCGGAGGAGGGGTCTTTGGTCTCCATGGCTTACTCTGGAGGTGCCAGACGTGGTGTGGTGAGCTGTAGTCCACGTCTAGCCAAGTGCCTGGTACACAGTAGGCACTCATGAGGCGCTCCCATGAGTGAACGTGTGGAACGCACTGAGAGTCACCCAAATTCAGAGCCCAGTGTTTACCTGGGCGTCGGCCTTGGCCTGTCCTGGGGAGGGCACAGGACGCATGGCTGTGCCCGGCAGGGCCTTGGCGAGCACCCCTGCTGGTGGCTCCCTGTGTCTCGGGATCCCCAACCCAGGGGCGTCACCTGGAGTGAAGGACCCTCTGCTGTCCTCTGCTGGGACCTGGCTGTAGGAAAGAGCTCTCTGCTCCTGACAGTTCGAGGACCACTGAGGGCCTGATCCAACCTCTCCGCCTTAGAGACCGGGACATGAGACACAGAAAAGGTATTGTCCAAGGGCACAGGGCAAGGACATAACAAGTCCCCAAGGACTCATGGGGCTTGAACGCACAGCTCAGGTGCCCAGTCCAGCTAGTCTCTGGGTGGCCTGTTATCTCCATCTGCTCATGGTCCACTAGGACCGGAAGCCCCGAGCGCCTGCAGGCAAGGTCAGTATAGCAAAGAAGGCTAGTTCCAAGGGAGCACGGAGCAGCGTGTGGCGTCCACACAGAAGCCGGCTCAGGGGTGAGGCCTGGGGTCCAGATCGTTCGGGGAAAGTGCCCTGAGTCCCTTGTCTCACTTCTTCACTCCGGGTCTCCACTGAGCGTCACGGCATCTGTGACTTGTGCTCCAGCCAGGAGCGGAGTCAGGTGTGGCATGGTGCCCGCTCTCTGGGGTGGACACTCCAGTGAGAAAGGCAGATCCACGCCGGGCGTGTCCAGAGAGCGGCGCCCTCGGCCGAGCACGCGCCGCGGGCCGGGTCCTGGGCCAGGAAGGGGTCTTTCCTGCTCCTGCTTTGCAGGCGGGGGAGCTGGGGCTGGGGGACCGAGTGACCAGATCCCAGGATGGGAAGTGACAAGGCTGAGCTTCAGCGGTGGCAATCCAAGACTCCCACTTCTATCCACGGGGGTCAGAGCTGTGGGAGCCTCCCCACTGGGACAAACAACCTGAGCAACAGGTTGACGAGCAGCAGTTCTCAGACGGCCGAGCTGCAGGCCGAGCTGTGTGCCTCTCAGAACAGGTGCACCCCTGATTGGCAGCTGCAGGCGGAGCCCGGACGCTGCAGAGAACTGAGGATCAGGATCAGAAGTCTGCAGAGCAGATGGCTCAATTCACAGAGCACGATACCGGGGACGGGGAGCTGCACACAGGGCCCTCGAGTCCTGCCGAGCCCCAGTCTGCACAGGCGTGGCGTGGAACCACACGTGGAGACCGGAAGGGCCACTGGGAGCAGACCACACCATGCTCAGGGCTCACCAGGTGTGGTGGAATAAAGCAGCCTGGGCTCCCGCCACCTCGGGCACATGGCATCAGGCTGTCCCCAAAAGGGCAGCTCTGCCATCCTAGACTCTGTGCCCATCCTAAAAGTGCTCAGAGAAAGGATGGAGTGGACCCCAAATAACTTAATTGAGAATCCCAACAAAGTCCAACACTCTTTAAAGAAATGAAACTCAATTCACAATCGCCAACATCCAACCAACATCACCAGGCAACAAAGGAGCCAGAAGATCGGATCCGGGACCAGGAGAAAGACCCGCCAGTAGAAGCAGACCCAGGAACGTCACGGGCGGCCCAATTAGCAGGACAGGACTTCAGAGCGGCCATTGTACATGTGTGCCCCATGCTCCTGCTCACAAAGTCCAGGACATGAAACGATGTG
>JAJEJO010003159.1:392993-435278 GCA_020662805.1 Glaucomys volans
CACCAAAGCACAGCAGTCAGACTGCGAGAAGCCAGGGACAAAATGTCACCAGCAGCCAGGGACATTCAGAGGAACAACGCGAGGCGCCCAGACCCCTCTTCAGAGATCGGGCAGGCAGGGGAGCACGGAGGGCCGGCTGTACAGTACTGGGAGGAAGAAAGCCGCCGTCCCAACAGTGCGAGCAGGAAAAGCGTGCTCAGGAGAGAGGGCACGGCAGGCGCGGTTACCCAGGATCAGAGAAATATCACCCGAAACGGCAAAGAAAGGTCTGGAGGGAAAACGACACCAAATGGAAATTCGGATCCGCGCTACGGGCTGCTGAGGGCAGAGCGGATGAGCGGCGGGGCCCTGCGCCTCCTCCTTGCTTTGTCTACAGCCAGCGCCACTGCAGGTGGAGTGGGGTCAGAACACGGAGAGCCTGGGCGGGAGGGAGGGCCAGGCAGGCAGCACCCCACAGGCCTGTCCCGGGAGGCCCCCACTGACCTCCTGCCTCAGCTCAGGACGCCTGGGCTTGAGGACGGCACGGAGGACACAGGCAGCAGAGGCCACCCGTGGGATTTTGGGTTTCGACCTTTCCCCAGCCAGTGCGGTGCCCGCTAGCCATGCTGGGCAGCAACGGCGGCCACAGGTCCCCGGCGGCCCCACGAGGGGACCCACCCGCGCCCTGCAGGCAGACGAGCAGCAGACCAGTGCCTCTCCAGCCTCAGGAGCTGCAGGAGGTCGCACAGGACATCACCGGTCAGCAGCTCAGGGGCAGCGTTGACCTTGCTCTGAAGCTGGCCGCCTGGGCCAGGGGAGGGCTCTCCATGACGGCCACTAGGAGTTTAAAAGAAGGGTGGTCAGCCTCTGACCTGAGCCTGTGTGCTCCCAGGGCACACAGGTCCCTGCAGTGGCCGTGCCAACCTGGCTTCCCCGGGGTGTCCGGGAGCCCCTCCTGATGCTGGGCGGGGCCGGAGCGGTGCCCCTGCTGGAGTGGGGTGCAGGGCTGGGGAGCATGTGGCCGGCCAGGACCTGCTCCTTCGTGGTGGGACCGGGAAAGGGCAGGGGCACCTGCCAGGCAGTGGGGTAAGGTCACAGGTGGCCATGGAGGACCCTGGACCTGGTGCTGGCGGGGGGAGCAGGCAGGGGCCCAAGGGCCCTTCCTGGGTGTGCCTCCCACCTGCACCTGGGCGAGGTCACCTTGGCCTCGAGCCCAGGGAGATGGACAGAAGCACTTTGCAGACACCAGTTTGGTGGCCAGGGGCTACTCTCCCTGTCAGGTCCTCTGTGGTCTTGATGGGGAGGGCAGTGCCACGGAGGGGCCACAGAGCAGCCCCAGGAGCCAGCCTGTGCTCGGGGACGAGCCAGGACCCGGGTGGGACGGCAGCTTGGCTGGTTTTCTCCGTCTCTGCCTGGGAGTCTCGGCTCTGGCCGTAAGTTACCGGCTGGGCATTCGTCTGCGCCGGGGCCTGTCGTGTCGTGATCGTTGCTAACGTCTTTTCTCAGGAGGGCCAGCGCCGCAGCCGTCCGTAAATTCAGGAGCTGGAGGAGACGGATCTGCGCACCTGGATGGAGATGGATCTGCGCACCTGGATGGAGATGGATCGTGTGGAGCCTGGCAGCCGATGCCGCTCCGGTGACGGATCTGCTGCTGCCCGCGGAGAGGCAGTGCGTGTGTCTGGGCCGGAGGCGGGCGTGGGGCTGGGCCTCCTTGACTGCTGTGCTCAGAGGCTGCCTGCCTGCCCGCACCTGCCTGCGCACCCTTCTCCCTGGCTCGGGGGCCCACCCAGGACTGAGGGCAGGAGGGACCGTGGGAGGAGCAGGCCGAGGGAGTGACGGGAGGCCTGCTGGGGACCCAGCTCTGGCTCGGCCTCGCAGCCGTGGGGTGAGGCTGGAGGCAGCGGGACCCAGCGACACCCTGTGACACCCTCTCCACGCCTTCCCTTGTGGGAGCAGCACCTGCTCCTCTCCCTGAGCTGAGGTGGCACCAGTGCCGGGCGCAGCCCCACGAGGCCTCGGGTGTCCACCGCCTTGGGAGTCTACCTCCTGTGCAGCCGCAAAGGAGCAGGTCCGCAGAGGGGCCCGGCCACCCTGACGGCCTGACTGGACCAGGTGGAGTGACCACGCTGGTTGGCAGGTGGCAGAATCAGCAGAGGTGGGCGGAGGAGCTGCTTCAGTGTCCCTCTGTGGAGTGGGCACAGCTGCAGGGACCTCCCCTCTTCTGGGACTAGCCTCAGGCCTCCTCCCCGGGAGGCTCTGCATGCTCAGCCGGGCAGGTCAGTGCAGCCAGGCTCCAGCCCGGGCAGGGTAGGGGGCTGCTCATCTCCCATGCCCACCCTGATGGACCCCTGCCAGGAGACAGGAAGGACTGCTCATTTCTGCAGGATTTATTTGTCCCTGCCCCAAGTCCCAGGTCCTGGGCAGGGTGCAGGGACCCAAGCCCAGGAAACAAGGCAGGCACGATCCCTGCTCCCACAGAAGATCAGAAGATCAATGAAACTGCCCCCTGCAGGACCCCGGAGCCACACTGCATCTTCTGAAGAAGCTGGCGCTCGGTCAGCTCCAGATCCTGCCCTGTGGAGCATCAGCCTTTCCCACACTGCCCTGCTGGCCCTGCCTCAGGGCCTTTGCACACACGGCTTCCCCTGCCTGGAGCACATCAGCTGGTCTGGATCCACTCCACAGAGGCCCCACTGGCTCCTGGGTCTCAGTGGCCCCCAGCCACTCTGAGTCGTGCTGGTCTTTCCTCCACGAGCAGGATCACAGCCTGGAGCTTGTGTGTGTGGCTAGTTGTTGCAGTCTGTCTTCTGATGAGAACAAGAGCAGGGCTGACCCTCAGCTCCTTCTGCAGGGCTGGCCCCGGGAGGGAGAGGGGAGGGGGAGGGGGGGGGGAGGAGGCTTGGGGGGAGGGAGGAGCCGAGGTTGGTGGAGTGACCAAGGGCTGACTGACCGCCTGTGGACTCCCAGCGGTGGCCAGAACAGTCGGCCTGGCCCCCTGGGGCCTGCGAGTGCTGCCTTGACTGCTCTCCAGGACGGTGTGGGGCGCGCTGGACAGGGCCGCTCGCAGGCCAGCTCCCCTTCCACCCGGGAGCCCCTGGCGGAGCCAGCGCGGGCTGCGTGGGTGCGGCTGCTCGCAGCCTTGGCCGGGTCCGGGGCCCCTGGTTGGAAGAGCAGCTGGGAACCTGCCCCAGGCGCCCCTGGATCCCCCGCCTCTGCTCTCCTGAAGGCCACGGCCCCCCATGGGACCCGAGCCTCCTCTTCCCTCTCAGCACTGCCTTGGCCTCATGGGGTCCTGACAGGTGGTGCCATGGGACCCCTCACTGCCATTTTGCAGATGAGCAGAGGGCAGCCTGAGCTGGGCCTGAGGCCTGGCCTCCAGGGGCACCCGCTGCGCCCGCCGCACCCACAGGCTGCTGTGCAGGCTGCTTGCCAAGTGCCGCCCGGGGCTGCACTGGTTTTCACCTGCCGGGATTTTTGGAGAGAGCCCCGCCCTCTAGTGCTGGGTGGGGACCCTCTGTCCCGTCCATCGCCCCCACCACACCTCAAGGCCTGGCCAGGCGGGGTGTCCTCGAAGAGGCGTCCCAAGTGTCCCCGGGCTCTAGGCAGGCAGGGGCAAGCTCTGCCCACCGGGGTGAGCGGGCGGGTGAGCCCATGACCCAGGCCAAGCCTCGCCCGCCAGGAGCCGGGATCCCTGCCCGCCTGCCGGGGTGGGCACAGTGAGGGGATTAATAGCTGCGACGAGCTGAAACCTCTCAACTGCTAATTGCTCTTTTCCTGTGGCTGTCACCGGGGCTGTCAGGAGTGTCACACTCCAGCCTGGCTGGCTGGCGCTGAAGGGGCGGGGCCAGAGCTCCGCACCTGCGGGAACAAGCCTGGGCTGGGGGTGGGGATGCTTGGCTGTGCGGCTCCTGGATCTGGGGGCTTCCTTCCCCACCTGGCGGGCAGAGCAGCCCCGCAGGAGAGCGACCGGAAGGCCCGTCCTCCAGGACCCTTTGGGGCCCCAGAAATTGTATCCAAGTACAGGCAGAATCCTGGGTCCCGAGAAACAGGCAGGGCTGGGCCTTGGGGGGTGGGGCCAGCCTGAGGGGGAGGGCTGCGGGGATCCACCCGGGACCCCTGGGATGAGGCTCCCTGGGCTGCAGGGAGCCGATCCAGGAGGGTGTCGCTTCTCATCCCCCTCCTCTCACTGCCAGGACCCCAGGGCTTACACTGGGGAGGGCGCCTGCCAGTGAGCAGGGGGCCGCAGCCCCTGTCAGTCCCACCAGAGGGCCACACGTGCTGGGGGCTGGTGGGGGCTGGGGCAGGTCCTCCCAGGGGCAGAGTGTGGCCCCTCCTTCCTCAGCCCTGACTGACCAGAACCAGGAGCCCTGGAGAGGGGTGGCCCTGCCGTCCCCAGAGGGTCCTGGTGGTGGCTGCCCGCTCTCCACCAGCAGATGGACAAGGGTGTCAGGCCCCCCGGGTGGGGTGGGATTCTCCCTGCCCAGTCCACCTGCCCTCTAGTGGGGGAGGCCGCTTTCCTGGACAGGAGAGGCGTCCACAACTGCCCAGGGAGCCAGGATATAGGAAGAAACAACTCTTAAAACGTGAAGGCGGGTAGAGCCGGGGCTGCTGGTGGACTTCCCGGGGCTTCCTCTGCAAGAACAGGGTGGCAGGGGAGCAGAGCTGCCCAGGTCCCGAGGACAGAGGTCTCCCTGAGATGGCCGAGCTCCTCCAGGCCATGGCAGACACACACAGGCCATGGGCGAGGGACCCAGCCGCCCAGTGTCCCCATCTCGTCATGCCAGTGAGTCTGACTGACCTCACGTCCACCTCCAGTTCAGAATGGAAGGCACACAGGCCCCGCTCAGTGGACGGTCACGTCCCACGCACACTGCTGGCCACCGTGAGCGTGGGGGGAGGCACCTGGGGCTCAGGGCTCTCAGATCGTCAACCAAGAAGAGAGGCAGACGAAGTCCCCAGGCTTGGAAAAGCCCTGGCCTTCTGAGCGAGGAGGAGGAAGTTCTCTGGGGCCTGGAGTTCTCAGGAGGCCACGGGCCGGGTGGGGCGCTGGGCTCCTGGTGTCCCGGGCAGGTTTAGGACAGGGGCTCCCCTCTTCAGGGGCAGGGAGGGAGGGCAGGGAGAGGCTGGGAGTAGGTGGAGGCTCTGAGAAGGAGCCGGGAGGGATTCCAGTGGCCTGTGAGTGGCGGCTGGGCCTGCAGCAGGAAGGGGCTGGGGGTAAGCTAAGTGCTGAATTACCCAGGGGTGCGGATCTGCTCCCACGCTAGACAACAGGGACTGGGGGTTGCCCTGAGGCATGAGCTGACATAACACATCTCCCTTGATTCTGAATGAGCCTCAGAGCTCAAGATTAACCACAGCTGGAAGTGATATGCTTATTCTTCTAGTTTAGAAGGAGGAGACATGAGGCCAAGGGGTGGATCCCAGCAACCATGTTGTGACCATGAGGGCAGCCAGCCCAGGGATGGAGGCTGAGCCAAGAGAAGCAAAAGGAGCAGATACAGTGGCCAATCCCACTGTGCCTGGGACCTTGCCATCTCTAGAAACTCATGAGAAGGGCTGGTTTTGTCAGAGTGTACACTTCTTACAGACCAAGACTCCTAGCTGTTTTGGATCCTCTCTACTGAGTTCAATGGATCCCCAGCTCCAGAAGCACTTTGCCCCCACAATTCCATTCATGCACAAAATGGTCCTGTGATCTGGGAGTGCTTCAGCTTCCCATTTCGCAGAGGCTGACGAAGCCAAGCCTCATGCCATGGCACACAGATGGGCCACCGCAGAGCCAAGGGTCTCCACCCTAGGCCACATGCTACCCCCCTACGTGCAGGAGCTGGGCAGGTCTCAGGGACAGGAGTGGGCCGGGGGCGTTCCCAGGCTCCTGGGCAGGGCAGTGAGGGAGGAGAGGTCCACTGGGCACATGGCTTGTCACCCTGGATGCCAAGTGGAGGGTGGCCAATGGGGACCGTCTGGCTGGGGGTTGCTCCTGGAGTCGAGGCAGGGGGTGGCTCACACTGAGGAGGCAGCCGAGCCGTCTCATTACCCCACAGGAGGGGTGGGAATCTGCATGTGGCGGGTGGAGCCGTTTCTGCAGGGTGTGTGGGGAGGTGGGCGGGCGGAGCCGTTTGGCAAGGTTGCCTTCCCGTCACTGACCTTGCTGCTGGGCCTGTGTTGGGGCAGCGCAGCCCTGTGGCCAGCAGAGGAGAACTGCTTGATGGTGGCCAGGAAGCAAGGGAGGAGGAGGAAGAGGCCGGGCTCCCACGGCCCCTCTGAGGGCAGCCCATGGGCCTAGAGGCCTCCCAGCGGCCCAGCTCTGCAAGGTCCACCGTCTCCCAGGAGCACCGTGCTGGGACCACACCTTCGACTTGGGCCTCTGGGGACAGGCCACCCCAGATCCCAGCAGCCCCTGTCTCTGGTGGTGTGTGGTGACCACTGGGCTTACTGGGCTTCAGGGAGCCCTGAGGAAGGAGGGGTCCCGGCCTTGTTTTAAAGATGAACTGGTCAGGAGCTCCTGGGAGGGTCAGTAGGAAATCCCACGCTACCCAGGTAGGCAGAACCTGAAGGTGTCCGTGGTGGGCAGGAGCCCACCTGTGGGGACGCCGCCTTGGTGAGGCATGTTGTGCGTGGGAAGCAGGTTCCATCCTTAGAACCCTCAGACTGAGCCCACAACGCGGTGGCAACGTCCAGGCCACCCTGGAGGACGCACGGTCTCCCAGGGAGTGCGGCAGGCAAGTCAGCTTAGAGGCTCTGGACCACTCATTGGAGGGAGAGCTGGTCCCAGGCTCTGGCTGGCCCCTGTCCAGATGACCTTGGGTGAAACAGGCTGGCCACGTGGCTCAAGGTGGGGTTTTCCCGGCACACGCCAGGCCCTGGGTTCATCCCCTGCACCACCTCTGACCCTGGTGCAGACAAGGATGGTGTGGGTGAGGGTCTTCAGCATAGCTCGTGGGTGATGTGAGGGTGGGCGGCCAGGGGCCACTGGCTGCCACCTGGTGAACGCTGACCTTGGCCTCTGGTTGGAGAAGCCCTGGCTCTGCGGGGTTCTGGCCCAGGAGGTCCCAGCTCGGCGTGGGTGCAGCCTGAACACCCATGCTGGATCCGAATCAGAGGCTCGGTTTTGAGTTCCAAAGGACACGCGGTTCTGAGTGTGTCCCCACCCCCGCCGTGACATGGGGTCAGCCACACGCAGCAGCAGAGCAGCCCCGCCTGCGCCTGGCTCTCCGCTGGGGCCTGGAGTTACCAGAGGAGCATCTCACTCGGGCCCCCGGGGGGGCTGTGAAGAGGGCTGTCCCGGGGCTCCCCCAGGGGCTCCCCCAGGGGCTGTGAGTGACAGCCTGCACACAGGGGCCCTTGCCCACCAGCATCGCACCTCTCGGCAGGGCGAGCCACGCAAGGGACTCACCGCGGGAGGTGGTGCCACCCGCCACAATGGCCGTCACCCCGGACGGCCGCCTGCACTGGGCCCAAGGGTTGTGACAGATCGGCGTTTTCATTTTGCGGAGGAGCCTCATCTCTGACTTCTTTTCATACAGATTGCCTCTGTGGATGGAAATTCACCCGACTCCCGAAGCCATGGATAACTTTTAATATTATGGGAGTTCTCGGGTTTTGCTAATTTAATTTCTGGGCTATTAAAGGTAGCCTGAAGAACCACCATCTGCCGCGTGGAAGACAGACTCGGGGAGGGATTTCAGCGCGAGACTGTAAATTTCCACTTTATCAGGGAGCTGGTATCTGGAATCAATCTGGGGAGGCATTGAGATGCTCGTCAGGAGGGCCTCTCCGCAGCCGGCCCGTGCCGTCCTTCATTCCAATCAATCAGCTCCTGACATGCTTGGTCCAGAGAAGGACCCTGTGCTCCACGGCCAAGCGTGCTTCAAAATTGCCAGGAGAGCAGCCATCAGAAAACGAAATATTTCGAGAATTTTCCTATTTTTATCAAAATTCCGAGAGTCCTTAATCCACCTGGTTTGTAACTGGGCTGTTCCCTGCAAGGCTCCTCTCCCTGGAGGGGACTGGGATGTGGCCAGGGGCTGCTCCCTCACCTGGAGCCTCCCTGGGGGACGTCCCCTTCCACTGTCCTCTTCCCACGTGGTGGGGCTGAGCCTCCACACCAGGAAGCCCCTGCTCGGGGCACGTTTGGTTCAGAATCCCCTGAGACTCAGCCAGCCATGTTCGGAGGGTGCCAAGCCAGAGCCCGTCACTGAGCTGAGCAAGACGGAGGCCCTGTCCTGGTGGATCTGACGGCGGGTGAGCAGGCTGGGCTGTAAGGCCCCAAGTCCCCAGTTCAGTGTGGAGACCTGATCCCAGTGAGACCGTGCCGGTGGGTTTGGGGAGGGGCTGGGTCATGGGCCACGCAGTGCCCTGATGGGTCTCTGGCCCCCTCCCCTCCGCCATCTGAGCACACAGGGAGACTGCACCCTCTGTGATCTCCGACCACCATCCTGGCCTCCATCCTCCAAAACCTGCAAGATGGACATGTGGCTCACGAGCCACCCAGCCTGAGGTCATCTCCCCCAGCAGCTCGAGTACGTCCAGACCAGGGAGAGGAGGGCCAGAGTCATGAAGTCCTAAGAGGCCTCATCAGGGGCCCATGAGACGGGTGGTCTCAGGAGTGACAGAGGCTGCAGTCCCTTCAGCCTTGGGTGCCAGAGCCCTCCTGAGACGGGACGGCAGAGCCGATGGCGCTGGAGGGAGCAGGCCTGTGTGCACGGGTCTGGACAGGCTCCCCTGGAGGGCAGCACGCCCCCAGGCTAAGGGACAGGCTGCTGCATTGGAAAGATGAGAAAGCGTGTCCCCAAGAGTGGGGGTGTGGGAGGCAGCCCTGGAGAAGTGAGGGGAACCGGATCCTCCAGGGCCCAGAGCCCGCAGGGGCAAGAAGACCACCCCAGCCACCAGGAGGGGACAGGCAGAGGAGCCCTGCGAGGTTCCTGGGTGGGGTGCGCCCAGACCCAGTTTGGACAGCTGGGGTCACAGCAGTGACCTGGGGTATGACAGTACTGGGGGCACAGGAGGTGTGAGGGTGGGAGGGTGTCACTGCAGCTTTTGTCACTGTGACCTGAAAGCCTGACAGGAACAACTCAAGGGAGGAAAATTTTGTTGGGCTCATAGATTCAGAGGTTCGGTCCATGGTGGGCCAACTCCATTGCTCTGGGCCTGAGTAGGCAGAACATCATGGCGGGAGGGCGTGGTGGGGGCTGCTCTGCCCATGGCAGCTGGGAAGCAGAGAGTGAGGCGCCATGGACGTGACCCACCTCCTCCGCCTTGCCCACCCGCTGACAGCCACCACCCAGCACGGCCACCCTTCCAGCTGCAGCCCATCACAGGGCAGCCACCACGGGGGTGCCGCGCTCAGAGTCCAGTCATCTGCCTCTGAACGTCCCTGCCCTGGAGGTCCCGTTGGCAGCTCAGGAGTTTTGGGGGACACTTCGTATCCAAATGCTAAGCGAGGTCCTCCCAGGGAGCCCTGTGGAGGTGGGGGACCACCTCAGGCTGCTTCCCATGAGGAGGGCTCTGCACTCTGCGTGTGTGTGTGCGTGTGTGTGCGTGTGTGCGTGTGTGCGTGTGTGCGTGTGCGTGTGTGTGTGCGTGTGTGACTGTAGGTGTGTGCTTCCACCCATGTGTGCACACACGTGTGCTGGTGTGTGCATGAATGCGTGTGCGTGTGTGACACTGTTACTCCCTGTTCCTCGTGGAGGTGGCTCTGTGCCCTCGGCAGCACGTTTTGCAGGGAGGGACTTGGAGGTGTGTCCCTGACACCCAAGAGCCGTGCAGCAGGAGAGAGGACCCTGAGGAGAGGTGGGGAGCAGAAGCCCAGTGCTGACCAGAGCAAGGCCTCACGTGGAGGTCCCCGTATGAGGACCGCAGGACAGTGGCAGCCTCGCCTATCTCGGGGTGTCCTTGGAGAAGGTAAAAGGGGAAAACCCAGAGGACACAGTGTGGGGGTCAGATGGCTCAAATCCTGCCTCCAGGGCTCGCAGATCTCCACGGCCTTGTGGGTCACACAGCCTCTGCCGGCCACAGTCACCTGTAAAGTGGAGAGAGAGAAGAGCCTGCCTCATGGGACACGAGGTGGACGCTGGGGAATTAGCTCAGACAGAGCACAGCAAGCTCCCTGCAGATCCTGGCCAGTGGGAGGACTCCATGGGGACCGGTCAATGGCAGGAAGCTTCCCCTGGAGTCCTGCTCAGACTCCAGTCACTCAGGTGTGGAGGGGATTCCTGCCTCGGGCTGTGGACTGGGTCGCCCCACAGGGTCCCCCAGCCCAGAGCCCTCCTGATCTGGAAGCTTGTGGCCCAAGTAGAGTCGGGGGAGGTTCCACCTGGTCTTTCTCCTCCCAATCCGAGTCGCTCAAACCTGCCCCTCCGCAAGCACGTTCCTGGGCTTTCGTGATGACCACTGGGCTCTGGCCGTCCCAGCCCTCCTGGTTTCCCACAAATCATCCTCCAAAGCTTGGTTAATCACAAGCATCCGATCTGCTCAGGAGCCTGCAATGTGGACAGGGATCAGCCCAACAGCCCTTCGAAGACAGGAGGTCCCTGCAGCACGGAGGCTCCGCTGCCCGCCGCTCCCACACGGCCTGCCCGGAGCGCCAGCTTCCTCTCCGCATGGCGGCTGGGCTCCAAGGGTGGCCTTGGAGAGGCAGGAAGTCATCTCTTAGCCCCTGGGAACTGACCCCCCTGAGTCTCCTATTGGCCAGTCAAGCCATCATGGGGCCCTGATGCGTGGGGACCTTGCGGACCCCCCTTGGTGGGAGGAAGCCAAAGCACTTACGGCTGGGTTTTGTGACTGCCACCCATGCGGACCCAGGCCAAGGAATGTGGGGACAGCAGAGTCTCGGCCGACACTGCCTGGCTCTGGGGTCCTGATCTTCACCGTCATGAGCCCTGGGGTCCCTGGGGCTCTCGGGTGGTGTCCCCCCCATGCAGTGTGGTCATTTGTCCTGTTTTCTTGTTCTGAAATGCTGTCCACACCCCAGCCACTGCCCTCGTCTGTCTCTCAGACAAGCAGGGATGGCCCCTCAGAGTCCCACCTGTTATTCAAAGTCACCAACCCACGGGAGCCCGACTCCCAGGCAGGGCACCCCGCTTGCCCTACATACGCTGGCCCTGCCTCTCCACTGGGCAGCAGGCACCCCTCTCAGGGCCACAGGCTGAGCCGGTCTCCAAGGAGGACTCTGGGTTTCTGGACCTGCCACCATGGAAGGGCAGCGCCCTCGCAGGGGCCATTGGTGGACAGCAGGCGGGTCCCCACAGTGTCTTTGGGTCTCCTCCCCTGAAGGAGGCCACTGCACGCCTGTCAGGGGCTGGGTCCAGGGAGTGAGCAGGGACCAGCGAGGGCTCTGGCGGTGCCCCTCCCCCTCCCCCGCCGCCTCACCTGCTGCAGTCCACCTCCGCTGGTGGCACCTTGCGGGCCAGCAGGGGTTTCGAAGCCCCAGTGCTGCTCTCTGAGATGAGGAGCCACAGCTACACCCACCCAGGGGTCACCCTTGTCCCCCCAGCCCTCTGCTCCAACTGCCCGCCACCTCCCACTCCCTGCCTCCGCCTGGATTCTGGGTTCCTGACCTTCAGACGTCTGAAAGGTCAATGGTCTGAGTGTTCTTTCCTTGGCTCTCACAGAAGCTCTTCGTCATCATCACTGACACTCTCCTATCAGCAGCGCCTTCCTTGTCAGCTGACACCTTCATTGACAGCTGACACCTCTGCGGGCAGGCTGTCACGGGCTGGGGCAGAGGAGGTGAGGGCACAGGGACCCTGGGGAGGCGTGAGGGGCACCAACAGAGCTGCAGGGCTCTTGACTCCCTCCCGTGTCCTGTCCCCACTGCATCTTCAGCCCACGGAAATCAGGGACACAGGGTGGAGTCAGGACTTGACAGCCAGGTCCCTGTGCTCCCCAGGGGCCAGCGGGCTCTCCGCCCAGTGGGCCTCCGTGTCCCTCATCTCCTTCTCCAGCCCAGGCAGGGGCCCTGTGGCTCCGTCCCCTCCTCTTGTCCCACACACTCAGCCTCTTAAAAACTCAGAGCGGGTTCTCAGCTTCCACGGGAGCTGGCGGGGTGGACAGCCTGATGGGGAGCTGGCAGGAGCCTTAGAGGAGGGTGGACAGGGCACCAAGGTGGAGGTGTCATGGCACCCTATCCCCATGTGCTAGTGGGCCACCCTGAGGATAGGTGGGCAGTCAGGGTTGGGAGAGGGTCCTGGGGCCACCATCAGGAGGGACCATGGCTTAGTGCTTAAAACAAAGTCCTTCTCTCACGGTTCTGGAGGCCAGAAGTCCAAGATCTAGGCCGCGGGCGGTTCCCTGACTGTGAGGATGGTGTGCCGAGAGGGGCTTATAGTGTGGGGGATCTGACCCCCTCCCCTGCAGCCCGGGCTCTGGGCTTGAACAGCCCCCCAGCCTCTGCCGCCCCCTCTGGGCCTTGTCCTCCCTCCGGGGCTCCTGGCCGGTTCTGGTCTCTTCTGCCCATCTTCTGAGGACACCGGTTGGTGCTGCATCAAGGCCCCTCACTGCAGTGTGGCCTCCTCCTCGCTGATTACACCTGCACTGCGGAGACCTGCTTTCCAGAATGGTCACCTTCACAGGGACAGAGGTACAGAGGTCAAGCTGGAGACCCAGGTCAACCCCCAACTAAGGGATCTGGGATTCTCTGAGCACCTGAAACCCCAGCTTCATCTGAGGTGGCAGGGTCCCGGCGCCAGGCCCTGGGGTATGACAGTGGGACTGACCAGGTGACCGCAGGCAGCGTGGGAGGGACCAGGTGGCTGTGGGCAGTGGGGACTCCACCACAGGCCCAGGCCCCAGGGAGCCAGGAGCATGACTGGGCAGGACCCAGGAAGCAGCTCACCGTCCCCTGCCACCACGCCAGGCTGACAGGAGAAGACAGCCTGACACAAACCCTCGGTGCCCGGCGCCTGCTGCTGGACCCTGGAAGGGTCTGCGAGGCCGTCAGCAGACACAGCGCATTTGCTCTCTGGGCCAGCCTGGTGCTGAGGCTGATGTCCCCCCAGGGCAGTCCACCTGGTGAAGCCACACTCAAGAGCCCATTCACTGCCTCGTCCTGGAGTGGGAGGCTTGTGGGCAGATTCAGGCCCCAGACGTGCCCTGTGTTCCTGGGGTAGCTGGACCTGGCTGAGTCCTGGGTCCATTCAAAGGGCTCCTGAGGCCCTGGAGGGCAGTGAGTTCCCATGGCATCCTGGGGTCAGGAGACCAGCCTCCCTCACAGCCTGTCTACACCCAGAGCATGGGCAGGGCTCTGGTTCTAGCCGAGGCCCAGGACGTGCTCTCTGCCCGTCTCTGGGGGATTGTGGGCAGTATTTCCGCAGCTCTGGTGTCAGGAGGCTCAGACCCCGTGGCAAGGGTGAAGCCCTGGCCCTGCTCTGGGTCACCCTGCACCTCCTGGGGCCTGACCGTGGCCTGGGGTGCACCTGGGCCTGGTGGCTCCTCCTCCACATGCAGGTAACCTGTGCTCACGCTCCAGCCTCTCGGCGCTCCAGAGCCCGGGGAGCCACCTGGGGACAGAGCCGAAGTCACGACGTCCTGGCAGTCAGCAGTGGCCACTCACAGGCTTCTACTGTGCCTCCCCTCCTGGAGCCCAGCTGGGCCCGAGGCAGGGAAAGGCCGCTGCCCTGGAACTCAGCCTGCAGTTAAGAGCACAGCCAACGGCAGCTCCCAATTCTGCAGAGTCCCCTCCAACTTGGGCCTCAGGGAGATGCCCCCTGTTTTCAGGTGTGGCAGAGGAGGACACTCAGAAGTCGAGGCTGCAGCACCCCGGGTACCACGCACAGCCCGGAAGGACTAGCGAAGCAGCTGGGCTCTCCTACTGCGCGTCTTCCTCCAGCCCTAGTCATGATAAGCACTGGCCGACGGCCAGCAGAGACTGAGTGGACCAGGCAGCCGCCAGCAGCCAGGGTGGGGCCCCTGGTCTGGACAGATCTGTGGACACCTGCAAGGCCACGGGGGGCACTTGGCTGGGCCTTCCTGCCCCCAGCACCAGCCTCTGTGGGCAGCACGGCTCCTGTGCTGGAGCGTCCATCACTCCCGCCAAGCGCCAGAGTATGAAGTGCAGGGGTCACTGCAGGGGGAGGTGCTGTGGCGGGGGGCATGGGGCTCCTTGCTCACTGATGATGAGGTGCCTGAGGCCTGGAGACAGGGCTCATGCATCTTCCACATCCCAGGGCCTCGAAGCCTTTTGTCCAAAGAAACCTCCTAGCCACTGAGCAGTCCACTCTGGTCTGCTGGGCTTAGGTGCCTACTTGGAGCAGGCCACCAAGAGCTCCCTGGGGAAGGACATGAGGGGAGCTCAGTTTCTTCATCAAAATCTGCAGAAAGCCTCCAGTGGGGACCACGGTTCCCCATGGCCCACACAGGTTTGGGCTCGTCCTCTGCTCTACAGCCCTCGATGGCTCCTAGTCATTCTTAGGTGTGCTCCCCATCTTACCACCCCTGGATCCCCCTGCAGTCTGACTTCCGCTCCCCAGTTTTGTCACATTTTTCTTGTCACACACATAGAAAGTGATAATAGGTATATGCCACACTGGTAAGGGGACAAGGCTGTGGTGGAGCAGAGGTTCTGGCAGGGGGCTCTGCCCCACCCACCCCAGGGAGGTTCTCGCCTCACCAACAGCACTGTGTTGGGGAAGGGCAGGAGCTGCCCATGTGGGCCTTCCTCCTGCCCTGGCAGCCCACGGGCGCCTCCACAGCTGCTTCCTCTCCTGAGAATGTGTCTCTGTTCATCTCTGTGCATGTGTGCCTGAGTGCCCCTTCAGCCAGAGAGCCCCCCCTTGGATGTCAGCCCGCGCTCCCCTCTTAGAGCACGTCTCTACCACTCCAACTCACCTTTGTGCTTCCTAAAAGCACCCTGCTTGTCTCCTTCACAGAACGTCCTCTGATGCAAATTTAAAACAACAAATTACAGACAGGAGTTTACCTCTGGCCACTATGGAGGAACTGGTGCCAGACTGTCCTTCCTGTTACACACAGCCACAAAACTGGGGGGAGATTCAAGGCAGTGGTTTTCACATTGGACACGTAGCGCTGTGATCCCAGAGGGGACAGAAAGACAATGTGGTCCTGTGGCCATTGTCTTTCTGCCTAGGCCACTTTTGGGCCACTGTGTGGTCTCATCTGCAGTTCTGATCCTGGGGTTCTCTTTCCTAGATGATGTCCAAGGTCAAGCAAAGAATTGCTGAACACAAGAGGCAGGGAAAGGAGTTTGGGGCTGGTGCAGTAGCTGGAGCTAGGAGAGAGAAGGAAGCTGAACGGCAGAGCTTCAGAAATCTGCACAGGATCTAGGGAAGCTTTGGGCTGAATATTTAGCCATGCATGTAGGGAGACACCCCACAAGACCTGCAGGAATGGCCAGCGGGAGGAAGCAAGGAGATTCCTATTCTGATATGAGGTGCTAGAAAACAGGAGTAGGGACCAGCAAGAATGGAGAGAGAACCCACCAAACGTCCCAGACACACCAGGAAGATCACACACAGTTGTGAAGTAGGGGCACTATAAACCTATCAGTGAGACTTTAAAACAAACCCAACAGAAACTGACATGATAGCAAGTAACCTCGTCATCAAAGCAAAACTAGAAGATGACAGAATCCAAACTGTCAACCCTACAGCATGACAATGTCCAGCACACAGCAAAAATGACTGTATACCCGAATGAGTAGGAAAATGTCACCTAAGAAAAGGAAAGAAAGTAGTCAAAAGAAACTGGCCCCTTGGAGACCCAGATTTGGAATTAGCAGACAGACTGTAAGGCAGTTAATATTAATATATCTGAATATTCATGAAAATACAGCCAGTCATAATGCACACATGAGTGTGTGCATTAATACAGAAATGGAAATACAAGAGAGGGTCAACAAGAAATTGTGAACTAAGGAACATATCTGATACAAAACCGTACCTGAATGAGTTTAGGGGCAGGTTGAAATGGCAGGAGAAAAACCCAGTGAATTGGAAAATGGAGCAAAAAAGGACAGAGAGCAAAGAACCAAAAACATCAGCCTTGGGACCAAGGAAAACATCAAGAGAGCTGACATAGGAAATGGGCCAAAGAGATTTCCAGGACCAACAATGGTCATAAATCTTCCCAATTCGGTGAAGGACATCATCTTACAGATTCAAGAATCTCAGTGAACTCCAAGAAGCACAAAGAAGTCTACACACAGTCACATCGTAATCAAACTGCTGAGAACCAAAGACCACGTCCAAACCCTGCCAGGCGACCCGTTGCATACAGGGGAACACAGTGCAGATGACATCTGGGTTCTCGTTAGAAGTGACGAGAGACAGAACATAGGGAATTTGTTCTTAAAAAGTTGATCCAAAATTCTATCCAGTGAAAACATCCTTCAAAAATGGAAGAAAGAAGGATATTTTCAGATTAAATGCAAACGGACAAAATTCACCCCCCGCACTGTAAGAAATGTTAAAGAAAATTCCTCAGATGGCAATTCCCACCTGCAGAAAGGGGTGACGAGTGCTGGACAGGGTACAAATGTAGGAAACCATAAGGGGATGTTTTTCACCTCTCAGTTTCTGGAAGACAACATCTGCCTCCTGAGGTGTTGCATTGGGAAAAACGGCCTCACTCTGGGGGAAGACCTGCCAAACCCTTGGCCCAGATTTCCTCATGAAGAGATGTAAGACAAAACCAAAATGGGCACATCTAAACAATAACTGGCTTTTACTCCTCAAAAATGACCAGGTCAAGAAACAGAGGAAGGCTGAGAATGTTCCAGAAGCAAGGAGACTGAAGGGGTATGAGCAGTCGATGCAAGAAAAGATGCGGAGTCATTTCTTAGACTAGAAAAAATAGTTCTAAAGACCAGACTTGGTTCAGCTCTGCAAGTTTGAATGTGCCGTGGATTCGTGGAAGCCCTTATGGACTGACTCTGATAACTCGCCAGGACCACGGGAGACTGCGGTGTTCCTAGGAAATGCTCACTAAAGTGCTGAAGGGCGAAGGGCCAGCCCCAGGGCTCCGACTTAAGCTCAGACAGTGCAGACAGACAGACAGACATGAGCCTGCTGTGCACATGGAGAGAGGGAGCCTCGTGTGGTTCATGCAATTTCTCTGTCACTGTAGGATGGCAGATTTTAAAAATAATTTCAATAAAAGTGAACTATGGGACTATCGTTTAATATCATTGCAGAGTGAGCTCTCTCAGAAACAAGAGGCCCTCCCTGTGCATTTGGAGGGTGAGCTCGGTGGGAGCAGTTGGCCTGATGTTCCTGGCAGAGCCCTGAGGCTGGTCCCAGTTCTGCTGCCCAGTGCCCCGGGGACCCAGTCCCTCCCTCCCTGGCTGGTAAGATGAGTCTCTCCCCTTGCCCTTTCCCCTCCATGAGCTGGTCTCCTTGGCAACCAGGGTTCTGGAGCACTGACGGGCAGCCAGTTGTCCCTGTACCACACGGAGGGCGTCAAGGCTTAAGTGAGCCATCAGCAGACCTCCTGCCCCAGAGGTCTCCTCGGGACAGCTTCTGCCTCTGGGACACCATCTGATCCACGGGCTGAGCAGGACGTCACTGTTCTGGAGACGTGAACAAGCTGTCCCCAACATGTCCCCAGTGCTAAGCACATCTCACGTCACCACATGCTGTGACTCACCTGCATGCCTGGTGTCCCCAGGTGTCCTCAAGTCCCTTGAGGCAGAGACCAGCCATCTGCCTCTCTCACACCCTTCCTCCATCCTGGGGACAGGGTTAGGCTCAGGGAACACTTGGGGCTGCCAGGGCTCCATGACCAATGGCAGGAGCCAACTGGACAATGCAGGTCAGGCATGGACACACGGCTGCTAATGTGCCTGGCCAGAGAGGGAGCCCCAGAGCCAGACGTGGTGTGGTGTCATCTGGACATTCCCACTCGCGACCCCACCCTCTCTGCTTGATGCCACGGGGAAGGGTGCGGCCCAAATGCCCACAGGTCGACCCTGCAGCCTGGCTGGCTGAGCACCCACCGCCCTGCAGGTGCACCCAGCATCCTCCTGCTGTGCCACGGACCACGCAGGAGGGCCTGGGGACCTCGGAGAGGACGCCAGCAGCGGGGAGTCGGTGTGTCTGCCTGGCCTTTCACACCCTCCGAAGCTTGGGCTTCAGTGAGGAACCTGCTTCCTCTCCTGGGGTCCCCGCTCCCCTGCAAGAGCCACTTCCCACCGCTCACCCTCCACTTTCTCTATAAAACACCTCACCAGGTGACTGTGGGATTTAAAGGAGGAGATGGCATTGAGAGCCAGCTTGGCACCTGACTCTGGGTGGCCCTCGGCTGCTGGTGACTGCACTTAGGGCCGCATGTGCCAAGTGGGAGCAGGGCTGGCACATGGATTTTCTCAGCAAAACGGTCTTGATGCCATTGGATGGAAGGCAAGATGGCAGGGAGTTGAGGATGCCACCGTGCCGCTGTCCCTTGATGCTCAGGAAGCCCCTGCGCCTGCTGTTCTTGTCTCCTGTCATCCTGCACCTGGTCCCTGGGTAAGAGAGCCGGAGCAGAGGAGGCTGCAGGCAAGGGCGAGTTGTGGGGCACAGGGACCTAGCTAAGCATTGCTGTCCCTCCCCTCTCAGCCCTTGCAGGGACACATTTGTGTCCTTGCAAAGCTGGGCTCTGGGACATCTGGCTCCTGGTGGCCATGGCAAGGAGCAGACAGGAGGCTGAGGATGCCTCCCCGGTCTCCACGCAGCCTGAGGCCCCTGGAGGCTGAAGTTGGTGGGATTACGTGGTGCTGAGTATCTTGGAGTTGGCTGGGACCCAGGAGGCTGGAGGCAGGATCCCTGCTGGTGAGCTCATTCCTACATTCAAGGAGGGGGTGGAAGACCAAGGAGCACTGGTCTTGAGTTCTGCTGGGAGAGAAGATTCCAGAATGAATCTGGGGTTGTGTTGTCTGCGTCAGGTCCTTTGCAGAGTTTTGAAAGAAGGTCCCTCCCAGGAGAAGCCTTCCTGACTGTGAGGAAGGACCAGCCAGGTTCAAAGTCCCTGTGTGAAGAGTGCCGAGGGCCAAGCCAGCCTCTACACGATTATAATGAGCAGAGGGCACCATGGGAGTGGACGGGGTGGGCAGCTCTGGGCAGCTGGAGACACACCCACCCCTCAGCCTCCATAACTGAAACTGACCCCCTGCGAGGCCCTGAACCCCACGCCAGCCCTCACAGGAGCCCTGAATCTCGCCGAGTCTCAGCACACATGCTCAGTGGCACCCAAATTGGCAGGGCCAGCTGACCTCCCCTACAGTGGCCTCCTACATGCCTGCTGGACCTCTCTGCCCTTCCCAGCAGCAGGACAGGTGGGCTGGGATGGCTTTCTGGGGTGGGGCTCAAATGACATCCCCAAAGCAGGGCTAATGGCACCCACCCTGCAGCCTCTGCTCCCCAGTGAGGTGTGGATTTAGCGAGTGCTCAGCCTGAAATAAGTGAAAAATAACAACGCTCGCTGTCACCCAGGTACGACAGCGACTCCAGGAAACAGCAGGAGTCTCGGGGACAGATATGGCAATGCCAGGTTGGTCCAGGGCACAACCAACTCACAGAGCAGGGCGCTGCAGGCTGGCTTGGGCAGGAAGGCCCTCGTCCATGGGAGGGACAGGGTAGGTCTCAGGAGGGTAAGAAAGTCCTCGAGAATGCTGTGGAGTGACAGGTGAGGGAATTGAGGGCCCCCAGGGCTGACAGGCCACGGGTACGGAGAGACCTGGGCCTGGGCAGGCTTTGGGCAGGGGCAGGGTGGGCGTGCCAGAGATCAGGGTGCACAGAGCAGCCAGGGTGAAGCGAGACCCTGGCTGACAGCCCAGGGGCTGGTTGAGTCTGTCTTGTGCCTGTTTCCAGCTGCTGTGTTGGGTGAACCCCCACGGTTGGCTACCCTCCCTGTATCCCAGGGCTTGTGACCACTCAGCTGTCCAGTCCTGGCTGCCGTCCACAGCACAGTGACCAGAGGGTCCAGGTGGGTCTTGGTAGCCATGCACAAGGTTGCATGATCTCCACGCGGTTCCTGGCCACGTCCCAACCTCACCCAGCACCAGCTCCACACGTCCCTGTGCAGCTCCGGGGCTGAGCCTGCAGAGCAGAGCCCCTGCAAGGCGGGCAGAGCAGGTGGCTCAATGCACTGAGCAGAGGCCCACCCTCCTGAAGATGCCGGAGATGCTGAGGCTGGTTTGATGGGAGGCTGAATGCTGATGGCCATCACCGGTCACCTTAGTTCCATGAGACCCTGTGCCAGGCCCCCAGGGACAGAGAGATGAGCAGGTCTAAGTCCCTCTGCAGGGCTGGCAAGACCTGAACCCTGAGGGACCTCTCACCGAAGGCCAGGGCAGGGGCAGGAGTGCTCGGTGGCTGAAGGCTCTGGTCCATCCTGAGACACTGGCCTGTGGGCATTCCCCACGGTCAGGAGGTGCAAAAGTCGGGTTCTAAGAGGTTAATTAACCACCTAGTATGAGGAGCAGCCTGATGGACCAGGAAACCCTGGAAATTCCTCAGCGGATGCTATTTCTCAGGGTAACTGCCAGAGTTTTCCTTTAATCTTAATTAGCTCGCCAGTACAAAGCACAGCAAGACCTCCCCGGGGAGCAGGGAGGACCTTGTGACGGTCACTATTTCCAGAGTCAGGCCAGCCCATCTGCATGCTCAGCCAGGACAGCCACTCCCTTGTCCTGGAGAGAGGGACACATGGGCCAGGGGCCAGACAAGTAGCTGAGGCCTGGGCTTCAGAAATCCCCCCACCCTCTACTGAGTGTCCTCTCTCTCTGGGCCTCATTCCACACACTGGGAATGGGGGATTTGGACTCCAGTTTCCAGGAACATCAGAGACGATGCAGCTCTCGTTGCATGGTTGCTGGGTTACGGAGCCTGCAGCCTGGGTGGTCCAGGAGAGGCGTGGGCTCCCCTGGTCCAATGCCTTCCAACCAACCCCATCCACCCTGGGCCGTGTGTTTGCAAACTGTGGCACTGAGCTAAGCTTCCAAGAGCCACGTGGTCATTCTTGGATCCCTTTCCTAAACGTATTTGTGATCTTGCAAGCAAGGATCCAGGAGCCTGGGAACTCTTTTAGGGGATGATCTGAAGTGAAATTGGCGAACAGGTTCCAGCAAGATGCTCGGCGCTGAGCTGCTGCCAGAGGGCAATGGCCACACCCACGAGCCCCGCAGCGCAGATCCGGCTGCAGGGCGCAAGTGGGGGTCGCGCAGGGTAGTGGCTGGGCGTCAGGTCTGAGGCGAACCCTCTGCCAGAGAGCTTTGTCTCCCAGTGCCCTGAGGCAGGGGCTGCTACTGGCCCAGGTTTCCAGACCAGAAACTGAAGCTCGGGGTTCCCTGCTCCACCAAGGTCGTGCCCAGCCTGATTGGAAAAGCGGGTTCTTGGCAGTGACATGGTACGGCCAAGAAAGCGACCGCCTGGTGTGCACTGAGGGTGGGAGTCCACAGAGCGCTAGCGGGAGCAGCGGGTCAGGACGGTGGCCCAGGGTGCAGGTGTGAACGACGCTGCACAGAAACGGGGCCGGAGGCTGGTGCGGGCGAGGATCTTTCATAGTTTTTGAAATTTCTGAACTTTTTTGGCAGTAGGTATGTATTATTTTTATAATTAGGAGAAAACAATAAAGCTATTTTTAAAAGGCTGGTAATTGATGCCTTGGAGAAGGGGAAAGCTGAAGCCAGCTGTGGGATGAATCATCTGGGGACACTAAACTTGGTGGCATGGCCCTGGGAATGCCCAGGGATGGACACTGCCTGGGACGACCAACGCTTACCAGGATGGGCATCAGGACCAACAGGGGGTGAGCAGACGGGAGGAGGGCGCTGGTCCCCGACAGCTTTGTTGCTGACAAGTGGGACGCCCTTCTGCTCTCCCAGCTGCTCTCTGCCAATGGGGAGAAAGCAGCAGCCCCCCTAAACACACATACACCCAGCGCCTCTGCCGGGGCATGAACAGACACACCACGACCCTCTCTGGATCAGCATGGTGGGAGGGACGGCCCAGCCTGGAGCCAAGATTCTGTTGGGTCCAGACAACACCCTGGTGGAGCTGGGCTTCCATCCAGGGGGCCGGTCTGTGTTGTGGGCCCATCTGGACGGAGCACGCCTGCCCCTGGTGTCAGCAGAGGAGCCCGCCCTTCCCAGCTGCACCGGCCCCAGCGCAGGCGCTGTGACTGACAGCGGCTTTCTTCCTGTCTTGCTAAACTCCCTTCTCTGCTTCCAAGAGGGCACCTGCCCCGCCCCAGCACAAGGTCCCCCAACAATGAAATCAGGCTCTTCTGGCCTCACGTTCACCTGATGGATGGACGGAGCACAGAAAATGACGGGCGCCGAGTGGCAGGTGGTCGTGGCAGATTAAACAGCTCTCCCGGAGTCATCCATCATTACGGCCTCATTCCCTCTCCCGGTCAGGGGTCAGCAGGGCTCTCCCAGAGCCATCCATCACCCCGGGGGTCGCACCACAGTCTCTCCAGGAGGCCACCACCCACCGGCCACCAGGAGCGACCATCTGCCCTGCGCTCAGAAGCGCCTGTCAGTGCGCCCTAAATGGAGACTCTCCTGAAGCATGGACGGCCTCTAGGGCGCGGGCAGCGGGCAAGGCCCACCCGGAATCAGCCGGCGCTGAAATCATTGCTTCCTTGGCCACAGCGCCGCCTGCCTCCGTGGCCAAGGCAGGTTCCTGGAGGCGTGGTCTGGTCAGTCAGGGGCTGTGTGAGAGGAGCGTCCACTTTCAGCCTGGTGGGGTTGGATTACATGGGTCAGTTCTGGCCAAGGAGATGCCCAGTCCCTGCCAGGCAGAGGTGTTCTGAGCCCCAGGTGACCCCCTCCCTCTCCCTCGGGCTGGTGGGCAGAGCTACTGGCTGGTTATGGTCACCTGGCCACCCTGTGGCCTGGCCCCAAAGCAGTCCCTGTGGGTGTGAAATGCCCACCATGGTGTAACAGCCTAGAGGACACCCACAAGGGGCCCCTACTGGGTGCCAAGCTGGGGCCCAGGGGACAGAGGGAAAGTGGGTCTTGCATCGGAAGCCATCAGTCTGGAATTCCAAGATCCACTTTCAACTTTTCCAATTTAAGGAGGAGGGACCAGATTCCCTGGAGGGAAGGCCACCTGGGGCAGAGCTGGGCCTGGCCGGCCTGACCCCAGAGCCCAGGTTCCAAAGCCGGGAAAGCTCCTGTCTGTGGGACCAGCAGCTCAGCCCACAGCACCTGCCGGGGTGAAGCAACAGGTCCCTGCCGGCCCTGTCTGGCCTGCTGGTCACGGCTGCACCCACCTCCCCCAAAGGCAGGGCTGGCAAGCCCGGGGGCCCGACCGCCACCTAGAGCCTCATTCTGAAGCTGCCGGCACCGGCTCCTTAAGGGAGGGGCAGGCTGCAGAGCAAACTCACGGGCTTTGGTAGCCGATGGGGAGTCTTTCTAGAAGCATTTATGACCAGCCTGCTGAATGCACTGCAGGGGTGCCCTGTGAATCCTGAAACTGCTTGAAGGCCAGGCCGACGCCCAGGGATTGGGACGCAGGCTTTGGTTTCCTTTGGCCTGAGCTCAGCCTTCTATTGCAGATACTTCCTCACCGTTCAGGGCGCCAGAGCTCTGCACCCATCGGGACTCCAGGGCCGGGAGCGACTCTGGGGCGTGGGCCGAGGGTCCTCCCTGGCTCTCTCCACTCCACCCTCCATCTCACCTGACCTCAGAAGCCCTCCACCATGTCTGCTGGACAGAAGACTGTCCACATGCCTCCAGGGTCAGGCTGCTCCCAGGGCGGCTCAGGCCACACTGCAGCTTGGACCTACTGTCTTGCTGGACCTACTGTGTCCAGCAAGATTGGCAATGTCAGGACCCGAGGGTTCGGTGGATAGCCTGACTGCGTGCAGACCCTGGACTGCAGTGGAGGCTGGCTCTCCGGGCCAGGGCTGGGTCTGGCCCTGACCTGGAAGCAGAGAAGAAATCTGTCCTAGAGGCCATTCCCTCAGAGCTAGGGGTGACTGCTCACCTCTGTCCCCACCCAGAGCTCGGGGAGCCATCACCCTGGGGCCCCTGAACACTAGGTCATCAGCATCGAACGTCAGAGCCACATGGCAGCCTGAGCCGCCTCCCCCAAGGCCCCACTGGCTGGTGTAAGGCGCCCGTCTGTGGGCCCCCTTCTGAAGGGGGCCTCCTTCTGAAGGGGGCCTCTGCTTCCCACAGGTGCCTCCCAGGCTCCGGGGTGCTAAGGCACACGTGCAGCCTCTCTCAGTTCTCGGCAGGCGGAGCGGAGGGTTGGAGGTGTTGGCAGCAGCACAGAAATAGCCCCATTGATTAAGAGGCGAGAACGTGGCGAGATGCGGGGGCTGGGCAGGCGCCTTGCTGCCCTGCTCCCTCCCCAGGGAGCTCGGTGCCCTGCTCTGCCCGCCCCTTCAGATACCCTGGCCCAGGACGTCTGCAGTAGCGCCAGGTGTCAGTGGGCGTCTTGGTAGTATCACCTGGACGCAGGTGAGCTTCACATCAGGGACAGCTTGATCAGGTGCCATCTCTGGCTCGTCAGTGTCGGCAGGCAGGTTTCTTCCGAGGACCCTCCCCTCTGCTCAGTCAGGACCCCTGGCAGGGTGGGGTTGTCCCACAGACCTGGGCTGCAGAGCAGATGGGACAGAAACTGTGAGATGAGCGCTGGAGCAGCTGCGGAAGCAGGGGTGAAGGAGGCCCTGCTGCTCACAGCCGGGCGAGGCCCAGCCTGCCTGCACGGTCTCCCGCCGGGTCACACCGCTGCCCTCCTGCAATGCTGGGTCCATGCAGCTTGCCATCTGTGTGCCCACTCCCAAAGTGAGTTGTCCTCAGGCCCCTGGTGGCCTCCCACAGCCTCCTGACTGCTCTTCCTCCTGTCCTCAAAGATGCCAGGTGCTCTCCTCTCCGAGCCTTCTGTGATCCCATCTTAACTCATGGGTCCCCTTCCCTGGAGCACCAGGTGGCACTCCCAGCTCTCCTGGGAGGTGGGTGGCTTTCCAGCCTAGAGCTGGCACTCATTGGTCCATCGTTCCCCTGGAAGGCAGTGTCTTGGGGTGCAGGAGGGACCTCCAATGTGAACCCGGTTCATGACAGTACGCTCCCTCCCTTGACACCCTGCATGCCACACTCTGCCCTCACCTGGTCACACCTCCATGCTCGGCCGTGGTCCATGCTCACCTCCCCTGGAGCTCCGGGGACCCCTGAGTCTCTGCCTCTCAGAGTCCGCTGTGGCTTAGTGGCCTAGCTGGTGCCCAGCCTGGACCAGACCACTGGCTGCTCCAAAGTCCTCCAAGGCTCCCTTGCCTCCAGGACCAGGTCCTCAGCTGGCACAGGGGACCCTATAGACAGTGCTCGCAGGCGGAGCCGATTCGTCCTCCCCCTCTGACCCGCCGGCCCTGCTGCCGTTCCGGGCAGAGTCCTCTGCTCCTCACCTCCCAGCCCCGTTCTCCCTCCTCTCACCCACAAAGCCAGCCTCAGGCTCCAATCTAGGAGCTGTGTTGTGTTGAGCCGGGTCTCACCATGTCGCCCAGGTTGGCTTGAACCCTCGTGGGCTGAAGCTCAATCCCTGCTCCAACTCTCGAGTAGCCGGGAACCACAGGCGCCCCCAGGCCCCGCCAGGCGAGGCACCCCGACTGCAGGCCGAGGTGGTTCTGGGTTTGGGGTAAGGTCACTGAGGGTCACAGTGTCCATTTCTGGAGCCCTGGCAGGAAGGGTCAAGCCCTGGGCTGAGGGTTTTGCTGTGACCACGTCCCCATGAGGCTGAGAACGAGGGTCCGGCCCACGGGGGCTCCGCGTGCTTGCTGAACACTAATGAGCTCTGCTGGCCGGGGGTGCCCGAGCTAAGGGTAGTCACGGAGCCCTTGGGAGACCTGCAGGCCGTGCCCCACGAAGGGGTCCCGCACACCAGCAGCTTGTCCCCCGGCTCCACTCAGCCCAGCTCCCCGATGGTGAGGAGGCAGAAGGAGGGGTGAGGACAGGCCGGGAGGAGACTGGACGCCATGCCCGGCCTGTGCACCTGAGCCCCACTTAGCTGCCAGTTGCTTAAAAATAGAAGGCAGGGATTCAAAAGAGCCAGAGAAACGGCTGCGAGAAGCCATCGGCAGCCACGTGTGGCTAATTCAATTTCCGCCTCTTCCCTGCTCCGAAGTGAGCAGACTCCAGAGCCCGGGCCTCCGTCAAGGCGGGGGAGACGGAACCCTGGCAGGGCTCCCGCCGCCACGGCCACTTGTAAATTCCCCAAACTTGGTCCAAGTGCAGCTCCAGTAAAACCCAGCCCAATCCCCGAATGTCGGAGGAGGCAACCTTGACCCAACCAGTTCTCACCAGCGCGTGCAGGTTGGGTGTTACCTAGGGCTGTGGAACTAGTGACCCGAAGGGCTGTGAGGGCAGCAAGAGCCTCACTGCCTGCCAGTCGGGGTGGCCGGCTCAGCTGCGCCCTGGCTTGGGGTCTCTTGTGGGTTCCTGGTCACACTGGAGGCTCAGGCTGCCTCTGAGGTTTGCCTGGGCTGGAGGTCCCTACCAAGCTCACGCGTGGCCCCTGGGAGGAGGCCCCTCACCAGGCCATCGGAACAGGAGCCCCAGGCTGCCCAGTTCTGCTAATGTCTGCTGTGAAATCCAGGAGGCTCTCCCATCCTGGAGGCGGGGAAACCGAGGCCAGGCCACACGGGCTGCTTCCCCCAGTTGATGCAGCCCCTGGGGCCGAGGCAGGAAAGGCCCACCACTGTCCCAGGTCATGCGTTGAGCTCTAGTCCTGTGGCTGCTGCTTGCCAGAGACCTGGGACCTTAGAGAGTCACTCAGTGACCTGGACCCCAGTTCTCCAGCTCTTCCTAGGGAACAATAAGCTCCAGTGTCGATGTCCATGCCCTGGGTGCCTGGGGTGGCAGGAGGCAGTGCATTGGGAGGTCTGGGGAGAGGCTGGACAACTCCCCAGGACCAGCCTGGAGGACAGCACTTGCTGGCAGCTGACCCCTCCCCAGCCTCGGTGGCTGCAGGGAGACCGGGGCTCAAAGGACTGTTTCTTACCAACATCCAGTCCACGGCCAGGCGGGGCTGAGGCCACCCTGCGGGGGCAAGTCTTCACTGCAGCCTCCACAGAGGATGTGCTATGAGGCCTGGCCTCGACGCCCGGGGCCCTCCCTCTCCTCACTGGCAGTTGTCACTGTCACCCGTCGTAAGAGCAAGCTGAAAGGCCTTGGCACCTGTCTGAGCCCCACCCCAAGGAAGGATGGAAGAAAGACAAAGAGGCTAAAGGAGACCTAAAGGAAGGACGGAAATCATGATTCTAACCTGGGGATCCACACACCTTCCCAGGACTGTCACTCCCAAGTTTCTGGAAAATCTATAGTCTCTGCCGACCTGAGGAAGTCCCACGCTCTTGCTGGACTTTGTGTGGTGCAGTATCCCCCAAAACCTGTGACCAGAATCATCTGCGGAAGTGCCAGGTCAGGTAGAACGATGCCAAACCACAAGCAGCCCCAGTGCCAACACATGCTCTGTGTCCCCCGGGTGGCCAGGGCAGCTCTGCTCACTAGAGAGGCCCAGAGTGATGGGGGCCTGGCCATCCTGGTGCGGTGTCAGTCATCACAGAGAGCCCTGTGCTGGCTCCTGAGGTCCATCCAGAAGTGCCCGTCATCTCCCTGCCCACCTCTCATTGGTCAAAGCCAGCACACGGCCTCGCCCCTTCCTAGTACCTCTGGGGACCAGTACTGAGGTCACCACCACCCCATCAGTACCCAGAGGCCCCAGACCAGGCTGTGGGAATGCTGATTCTGCCCATTAGCGACCCCAAAGGGGGGCTTCACACCCAGCACGCCCAGGAACCAACCGCCCGTAAACGCACCTGGGCTCTTCTCCACCCCGCCCGGCACCGCCTCCTTGGCTGCAGTCTGGATCCACGTACTTATTCATATAGAACGCGTCTCCCGGCAACTGTGACATTTGGATACTGAGTCACTGTGTCGGTTCATCCTCGGCATCCCACAAAGTCAGAAAACACCGAAAAATATCGTGGACACAGTCTTGCTTATGTGTTTCCTGGAAGCAATTTTTTAATTAATGACTAACATGAAATAAAAACAAATAGAAAGCAAAAGCGGGCCCTGTCCCAGGGTGCAGCTGAGGGGACGCGCAGTCTGGGGACAGCAGGCGTGCGCACAGGTGAGCCGAGGGCCAGAGCGCTGGCACTTCCTGGAGGGTGCCTGGGGCCATGCCCTCCTGGGCCATGGCCTCGCGGGTCCCGGGCTGCAGCCAACAGGGACCTTCACCCTGAGCCTCCCCAGGCCCTGGATTGCAGCCAGCTTGGACCCTTACCCTGAGCCTCCCCAGGCCCCAGGTTGTAGCCAACGGGAACCCTCACCCTGAGCCTCCCCAGACCCTGGATTGCAGCCAGCTCGGACCCTTACCCTGAGCCTCCCCAGGACCATGGGCAAGGCTTCCACTTCCTTTTTTGCAAAAATCTCAGTTTCCCCATCTGTGGGGGGATGGCTGTTCCTTCCCCTCTTTCTCTCTGTGCCTGTCACATCCCTTCTGCCCTCTGTGGTGTCACTGTCCCTGTCTGCTGGCCTTTCTGCTCCCCGGAGCCTCAGCTCAGGGTCTAGCTGGGAGGTGGCAGAGCGATGGCAGGGCCTGCTGGGGCCACCACCTCGCTGAGCTCTGCTTGTACCATGTGCACACTGAGACCCAGAACAGCCTCCCTGGGGAGGACACATGGGTCAGAAGCAGTAACAACCAAGGACATTGAAGTAGCGAGCGGCCTTCTTTGTTCAGAAGCTATGAAGTTCACGGACTCCTTCCCCGGCAGAAGGCGTCCTTCAGGGTAACCTGAGCCTGCATTCCCGAGCCATGGCCGCTCCTGTTTCCTTATTTCCTTGAAGCAGAGTCACCATCTCACACGACAACAGGAGAGAACAGAGAAAGCCTTCCCCCCAGCCCGGCACTGCCCTGGGCTGGCCCCGTGCTCCAGAACGCCTCTGACCCCAGAGGTGTCCCTAATAGTCCTGAGACAGAGGCTGGGGCAGGTGGCGCTAGAAGGGCCAAGGCAGAGGAGGTAATCTGACCCTCCCCCTTCAACACTTCCTCTGTCCGCAGTCCCAGCGTCCTCAGCCGAGGTCAGTGGCCTGCGGGGTCTTTAATATGGATGCAGCTTCTTCGGAGAACTTGGGTTCACACCTTGGACAGAGAGCCCCCTGCTGAGGAAACGCAGCTGCCTCCACCGGCTCCGACTCCTGCAGGGTGCTTGGAGCACCAGGCTCAGCCTCCCGGGAGGCTTTCCTTCCCCCCTTGATCCTCCAAAGCTCATCTTGGCCTCCTCCCCAGGAAGCGCACTGGGCCCAGCCTGGCTCACCTGCACACCCTGAAGCTCCTGGAGCCGCGAGGGGCCGGGTGCGAGTCCCTGGCTCGTTGCTGTGGCACTCAAAGGCAAGCCACCCTGGCCCCCTCTCCTCATGCACACGCCAGCGAAGGAGCCAACCTGCAGGCGCTGGGACGACCCTCTGTGGGCCTGCACCTCCCTGAAGCAAGGGCGACGTGGCGTCGGGTGGCTCTGGGTCCCCCTGCGCATCCCTCTGAGCCTGGTGGCTACGCACAGTGAGCAAGCACAGGAGGACGGCTGATCTGCAGCCAGGACCCTGCTGAGGCCTGCCCTCTGTCCTCAGACCCCGGGATCCTGGGCACCCTGGTCGGTACACCTGCGAGGTCATCCTGCCTCGGTGGAAGGAAGCGGAGGCGGCTCCAGCCAGGACGGGAGTGGCCGAGGGCTCAGTCCGCCGCAGTCCATGACTCACAGGCCACTCAATGCATTACCATGGCGGGAGCAGAGCAGCCCCTCTCTTGGAAGCCACCTCCAGTCTCTACGGCTCTTGGATTTGCTAAAATATTGAACCCGATAGGAGGAAAATGAGAGAAGCCAGTCAGGACGCGCCTCAGCCTGGCTGCGGGGCAGTCGGGACAGCAGGCTGAGCTGCTGGCCCTCGTCACCCAAGATTAATGGCGGTGGTGGGGGAAACAGGTCTCCACTCGCTGGCCTCTGGCCCACCAGGGGGACGCAGGCTTTGTCATCTGTGTTCTCGGCAAGTAGAGGAGCGTCCTCGCAGGACCTCTGCATGTGCCTTGGCCTTCCTGCGCAGCCGGGGCCAGGCAGGCAGGAGGCATTCATCATCCTGGGAATGGATTTTCCCAGCCCAGAGTGGCCGCATCACGCTCTTCAAGGGCAAGCATGGCTTTCCTCTCCTTCAGCCGGGAAGAGCCATGTGACTCAGGGATTAGGGAGGCCAGCCAGGCTTGCAGACCAGAGCTGCAGCCCCGAGAAGGTTAGCTGACCACCCAGAGCCCTGGATTTTTCCAGTGGTCAGGGGACCTGGGGGCAGGCCAATGGATGCCCCTTTAAGAGAACTGGAGTCTGGGAGGTAGCTTCTTAAATCTTCTGGCATGTTCTATTAATAGAAACAAGAAGGCTGACTGTGTGGGTGTGGGCATGGGTTAGACATCAGTGAGAACTTCCAACAGACTAGTCTTGAACTACAAGAAGTTCTAGGATGGCCTCCTTAGAAGGCTAGGCAGAGCCCCAGCACCTGCCTGGCCTCCAGGGAAGTCCAGTAAAGTCTGGAGAGGAGACAGGGGGGTGAAGATGGCCGGCTGGCTCCGGTTGGGGTCCTCTCTCCTGCTGCTCCCAGGACAAGCATCACTAAGTGACCCACACTCCTTCCTGCTGAGGCCAGCGAGGCCAGCAGAAACGTCCACACAGCTGAGAGGCTGCAAACCACCCAACCTTGACGACAGCACATGACAGGGGTTTGCTGGCAGGACACGGGCAGCTCACAGCCTCCCAGTGGACACGAGAGCCACACCCAGAAAGCAGGAGCCGGAGCAGCCCTTGGAGCTGAAGCTGCACCTGACTGCAGGGGAGCAGTGGAGGTCGACCATTGTGACTGTCCGCTGGAGCCTGGGGCTCAGCAGGGACGGTGGTCAGCTGGCTGGGGCCATGTGCTCAGCCTGAGGGCAGCAGCTGACCCAGCAGTCCCCTCAGAGGGCTCCAGGGAGGAGGGCCAGGAAGCAAGCCCTCCCCCAGGAAGGACAGTGCTGAGCAGATGGCCGCTGCCTGCCTGGACGTTAGGAAAGCCCCTGCCCCCTGGTGTCCTCTCAGGCTGTGGGCAGTGGAGGTGAAGTGACCACTGATTGACAGTCCCCATCTGGGGGATCTGGAGAAAGGGGAGCAGGCAACGGTGCAGCCGAAGTCCCACTCCGGGGCTGGGCCGGCTCTGGGGAGCACAGACCTGTGGGCACCGCCGGGCCAGTGGCCCAGCCCAGGCTTTGCACCTGCTCCGTGGCGCCCGGAGTGGATGCCAGTCCTGAGGGTCACGCAGCCAAGTGCTGTGCCGCCTTTCCTCCCCCGCTCCTCTAGACTTGGTCTAGTGCAGGCGCAGCATCGTGTCTAGTGATTGACAGTAGCTGCTCCCCCTTCAGTAACTAGGTCAGGGGTCTGCACGGCCAGCTAGAAATGTCAGAGGAGTTGGAAACCCTGTTCCTCCGTGATTCCCACGCTAGAACCATGGTGTGAGATAACCTGTGCCGCCACAAGCTAAATGCAATTCTGAGCTCCCTGGCGGCCAAGGAAAAAGGAGAGAATGGAAAAATGTGGACTAAGAATGTTTGGTACATCAGAGCAAAAGATCCTACAGGGGACAGAAGCCTTTTCTGACCCCAAATCCTGGACGCTCTGCGTACCTACAAGAGACTGAGCCCCTATTCCACCCTCCAGCCGGAGCTCACCCCTGGGCCTGGCCCTGCCCCTCAGTCTGGCAGCTGTGGTCTTTGGACAGCCCCTAAGTCCTGGCCCTCCATCCCTCCGACCTCGACCTTCCTAACTGCATTCAGTTACTCGATGTTAAAAGACAGTTTCGGGGGATTTTAAAGGCAGAGAAACTGTCCTGCAGGGTGTGCTAGGGGAAGGCACGTGACATCATGCCTTTGCCAGTGTCCGCAGGATAGAAACAGTGAGGGGGAGCCCTGCTGACCCCATGGCTGTGAGCAAAGAAGGACCAGCAATGCTGGCTCATCTGGGTGACCAACGTCACACCCTGCAAGATGTCGGCCATGGGGAACTCCACCCGTCCTGCGTGGTGGACACAGCTCAGCTCACACCGTGCACTCCGCCAGGGCCCTGCCGACCCTGGGGGCGATGGAGTGTCCTCACCTACGGCTGTGCGGTGGGGAGCCGCCCCGGGGAGGCTGCGTGTGAGGGGCGGGGACCTGGGGACCTATGCACTTCTGCTCAGCTTTGCTGTGAAAACCTAAAGCTGCTCTAAAAACCAAATTCTTTTAAAAAGTTGGGAAGAAATCCAGTCAAGCAAACTTAAAAAATAATAATAATGCAAGAAGCTACGGGCACAGGGAGTAGGTGGGTCCTCACGCTGTCCACCCTTCAGTCTGAAACCCCGTGGAAAAGGCAATCCCTGAACCCCTTTACAGGGACAGGTGAGGAAAGGTCCCGAGCCTGGGTGACCGTGGCCCCCCGACCACTGTGAACAGCTGGGAGGCAGGACTGACAGGCGCCCGGCGAGAAGGCAAATGCAGTTACTGAACCTTGGCCTTCAACGTGGTTAGGGGTTTGGAAAGCAAAGAACGGCCCTGGTTTTCAAAATCAGTGTTCGTTTTTGACATCTTACTGTTTCTCCATTTGATGTGTGTGGGGTGGACCCCGACCGCACAGATGTGGTGACCCCGAAGGTGTGTGGGCTGGCGGGTGCCTTTCCTGGGCACGCATCATTGGCGTGCTGCACTCTGCGGCTTCATTTGGCTGGTCAGAACCTTCTGAGACGGTTCCATGTGACGCGTGGATTTCTAGTTCACACCTGTGTGCCGTGTGAAGTTCCCCAGAAGGAGGCCAGAGTTAAAGCAGGAGGCCTCGGCAGACTCTAGCTCAGCCCCGGAGCCGGGACCAGGGACCTCGGGTTCCAGACTCATGAGCCACAGGTGGGAACACAGCTGGTGCTCCCAAGCGCTGACCCCAGGCAGACAGGGCCAGGTCCCCGGTGGGGGCTCAGGAAGCTGTCAGAGCCAGCCAGCGGTCCCAGCAAGGTCCTGGGCCTCCGGCCTCAGAGTTCCCAGTGAGCGTCCTCTGTAGACCGCGTGGACTGGCACCCTTCCTTCTGCTTTTCCAAGCCCGCGAGACCATTGGAGCGAGCGCCACCACGCGTGATCCCGAGCGGCATCTGGTTACTCCGCATTAGTGTCGGCTTGAATCCGCTCTGCTCACAAGCACACCACCTGTGCCCCGGGAGCGGCTGCCGGCGCCCGGGAGTGCCTGGGACAGCAGGAGCTGAGCGTAGGGATCCCGCACGGCTCAGTACAGGGAGAGCTGAGCTGCAGACCGGAACTGTCTGCAGCTAGTCTGATCCGGGACGGGTGAGGCAGGAGCCGGTCCTGGGGCCAAGTGAAGGCTGGGAGCCGCCCTGGAGTGTGCCAGGGAGGCCTGACTGCACCCAGCCGAGGGAGGGGGCCTGTCCTGCCCTGCCGGCCCTCTGCTCCCCACCTCTGTACCAGATCAGTCTCCACCTCCACCCCTCTCCCACCCCACAGGTAAGCCCCACCTGAACCTGCACCTGCCAAGCTTGGTTCTTACCCAGCCACGCTGCCTTCATGGGGCAGACTGAGAGTCCTGGCCCTGGGCGTGTCTATCCCTGGGCACCCCAGGACCAACCGGGGTTGTCACGTGTGATCAATCAGGGCTAAATCTCAGACAGGAGGCAGGGGGCCAGGAGCTGTCCTCTTCCCCCAGCCTGGAATCCCACCACAGGGGAGGCTCAGTCCTGACTGCACCTCAGGGACAGTCTCCAGTCAGCCAGGACCAGGTGACCCGGAGCCTGAGGGCCCTGGACAGCAGCCGGGGTTGGGGGGTTCTCAGAGCCCCGGAGGGAGCCAGGGTGGGAAAGCCCCAGGCAGGAGGGGTCTCCGCCACCCTGCTGGTGGTCCAGCGTCACAGCTCCAGCCCTCGGCCTCTCTCGCAGGGCTCTGCAGGGCACAGCTTGGCACCCTCCAGTGTCGTGCAGAGCCGGGGTGGGCTGGGAAGGAGCTCCTGACTTCATCCACCTGGGGCCCTGAGCATGTCTGACCAGGTGACACTGAGGCTGCTGGCCCCTGTGGCCAAAGGCAGGGGGCACTCTTCTGTCCATGGGCACCTTAGTTCAGGTCCCCTTTGCCACCACTGCCACTGTGAGCTCTCTGCCTTGAGGACCCAGTGAAGGTTCTAGATGCACAGACGAACCCAGGGCCCGAGCTCAGAAGACACCCATGCACAAGGCAAGGACAGCCATGGAATCATGAGCCCTGGCTGAGGTCAGGAGCGGACTCGCCGGCAGGTGGCCCCGAGCACTCCGATCACGTCACCTGACACTGCAGCCAGAGACCCACATCCACCCAGTACCTGCCCCTGGGTGTCCAGCACTCTTGCGAGTGACCCCGGTGTACCCTCTCTGCCCAGGGCAGCGTCTGCCTCCTTCATCCCTGGACCCTGCAGCATGGACCCCGGTGGCGGAGTGGGTGAGGGGCGGGAGCAGAGCAGCATGGTCCCCAGCCGTGCCCCGCCGGGCTTCCTTCCTCCTTCTTGCCCGTCTCCCCCAGGACGGCCACCTCCACCTCCTGACTCAGCCTCCCTAGAGGACGAGTGGCTGGGTGGGTGCAGGCAGGGTGGCCCCGGGGGTGGCAGAACCCTGGGATGAGAACAGCACGTGCCAGCAGAGGACCATCCTTGGTGAGTTTCAGGTGGGATCACACGTGCACAGCCTAATGTGCTCAAGTCAGAGCAGGTAAGCAGACGGGCCCGGCCTCCCCCACCGGGTCCGCTCCAGCCCGCAGGGGGCTCCTGGGCTCCCACCTTTAATCTCCTTGATTCATGTTGCTGCCTTGGATGAGGCATATTAATGTCGGGTCAAGAAGAATCTCATCGGTTATTCTGAAGGTCTTATTTCATTTTTATTCCAGAATGTGTAATCCTGAGAAAAAATAATTACATACGAGATCCACACGGAGTCAGAGCGGCTCTCTCCCAGGTTCAGAGAACCATGAAATCTTAAAACCAGAAAAGGACGTTAGATCCCACCCTGTCGTCTCACAGATGGGGAAACTGAGGCCCGGATGGGAGGGGCATCCCATCCCCTAGCCCGTCCGAGTTGTGAGTCTGGGCCAAAGCCAGGCCTGTCACTGGTTCTCCTGACACCCACCCCAGGGTCCTATGAGGCATGTGGGGACAGGTTTCACGTTGGTCATCTCACAGGAGAGCAAGCTTCTTGGGCCTAGAGGTGACTCTCAGGCACTCCCTGGGCATCTGGCTGCCACTTTCCCTGAGCTTTCCCATGCCAGGGAACCTAGTCCTCTAGTGGAATCCTCCGCTGCTGACGCTGTCCCCATGTCACAGATGGTGCTGTAGTTTGGATCTAAGTGTCCCCCAAAGGTGCCCATGATGACAGCTTGGCCCAGCCCAGGAGCTGTCAGGCGGTGATGGAACCAGGTGGGCCCAGGGGGTGCTTGGGGTCCCTGTGGCCCCCAGCCCTCCTCCTGCCCTCTCTCTCACCCCAGCCATGGAAGCCACCTTACCTCGGTCCCAAAGGCCATGGGGCATGGACCACGGCCAAAATTGCCTTTTCTCTTTGTAAGTTGATTTCCTGGGGCACTTGTTGCAGGGACAGAAGTCACCTGACAGGTAGAGGGGGGTGTAGACGTGACTTCTGAGGCCCGTCCCATTCTGAGGACCCACAGAGCCCGAGCACACGTGGCCTGGCACCTCCCAGGCCTTTCTATCACAGCAACTGCCACGATCTCCGGAACCGAAAGCCACCACACGCCACCTTGCAGTTGGATGAGTGGGTCCCATGGGAAAGTATTCAGTGGGGGCGTCCCATGGGTCTGCTGGCCCCACTGCCTGGATTCTTGTGCAGCCACGTCAGGGTCTGCAGGGCTGCAGCCCTTCCCAAGGCCCGGGAGGATCTGTCCTCGGGCCCACTCGGACAGACCTGGGGACACATCCCTGCTGCTTTAGGGTCCTTAGCTGGGGGCATTCCCAGCTGCTGGGCTCAGTCCCGGTCCCAGCTCCAGCCCCCATCCTCCTTCGAAGCCCGTACCACGGCCCACCCCTCCCGTGTGGAACGCCCCGGCTCCCCATCTTGGCATCCTTGCCTTCTTCTTCCTCCCCCAGGGCCCCAGGATGGCAGGAGGCCCAGGGAGACCCCATGGCCTCCCATCTCCAGGCGCACCTTGATCACACCTATGCAGCCCACTGCCCTGTGACTGGACACGTGCTGGGGCCACTCCTGTGCCTGCCATGTCGGCACAGGGAGGGGACCCCTCACTGGGAGGAGCTCAAGGGATACTTGGGAAGGCCCAGGTAAGGATCTGCACAGACGCACCTGCTGCTTGGCCCACTGGCCGGGGACTTGGAAGGAGCAAGTTGGGAAGGTGGGTGCAGGAGGTTCAGGAAGAGGCCTGTGGGTGAACCTCCCAAAAGGAGTCTGGGGTGCGCTTGAGTTCCAGCCCCCGCTGCCCAGCTCGGGCATGGTGGCCTCTGTGCAAGGTCCCTTCTGGGGCTGACATGGCGGAGCTGTCCAGACCCTGTGAGTGGTCACCAAAAGCCAGCAGGAGAGTCCACTTGACTGTCGAGGTAGGAACAGGACCGTAGGTGTAAAATGGTGACCATGACCACTGAGGGCGTTGCTCTCCAGGCTGAGCTTCCAGGCGCCAGGCCCCCGCCATCAGAGTCAGGGAAGTGGGCACAGAAAGAACCCAACGAGATCAAGCACGTTGGCCACCCCACGACCTGGCTGCTGCCCCCAGGTGCCACGGGGTGGCTGAGGCTTGGCTCTGGCGGCGTGGGAGTGGGCTCTCGTCACCACAGCAGTACCCAGGTGCTCAGGGAGAGGAAAGGCCTGCCAGGCTGTGAGCCCTGAGGGGTTGGCACCATGCTGGAGGCGCACGGGAGGCAGAGTCTCTGGCTTGCTGCTGGGACGGGACGAGGAGGGGCAGAGGGTGGGAGCGGACAGGGCGCCACAGTCCCCTTCAAGGGCACCCCCGGGATCCCAGGCAAGGTCTGCTGCCTCCCTCTGGCACCAGGTGGAGACCAGGCCTTCACACGCTGGCCTTTGGGGTTCACTTAAGATCCAAACCACAGTCTCAGTGTGCGAGTTCCCGAGGTGGCCTTCACCAGCGGTGCCCGCGGCCCCTCAGGGGCAGCTGGTGGCTACATGTGTCCTCTCTGCCACCACAGCCACAAAGACGGTCTCCCTGTGCCACGGTCTTTACAAAGGGCTGAGGGCAGTTTTGCTCTGTCCTTCCCACGCCCTGGGAACAGCCAGCAGTGGGGACCGGGCTCCTTGTTCCCACAGGCTCCCTAGAGCCAGGCCCGTGCAGCCTGGGGACAGCGGAGCCTCCACTCCCAGGCTCACACGGAAGTGAGGGGGGTGGTGTGGCCTCAGGCTGAAGAGCCAAGGGCTCAGCAAGACAGCAGAATACAGGGTAGTCTGTCAGATGTCCCTGGTCATCGTCCTTTTCCTCCTGGGCCTGGCCGGCCTTCCCGAACCATAGCTTCCTCCTCTGCCATAGAAACAGTGTTGGCTCCCCCTGCAGAGGCTGTTCTGGGGTCCAGTCCACACCTGCGGCACCAAGGGCTGGACCGTCCTGTGCTTGTAACTCTTGTTTGGAACCTGCCTGGCCCGGTGTGAGGCCAGCCTCCGTGGGATGGGGAAAGACGCACCTGCCCTGCGGGGGGCCTAGGCTCCGAGGCCACTCAGTCCCTGGGACTGGGGGCCCACACATTTGTGCCAGGCCCTGAAGCCAGCTCCTGCAAGGGTGGGGGACAGGCTGTGTCTCCAGCGTGCTGGGCTGGGCTGGGCTGCCTCGGGCGGCAGCAGGAGCTCTGGGTCCTGGGCCCTCTGAGTCTGCTGGCAGGGCCAGGTGGACCTGAGGAGGGGCCTGGAGATGCTGCATCCCTGGGTCTCTGGGCAGACACTGGTGAGGCTGGGGGCCAATGGCTGGCAGAAGGAAGATGAGGAGTCCCCAGGTGCGAGCAGAGGGATGCAGGGCTGAATTGCCTGGTCCTTCCTGTCCTGCCTGTCCTCTCCTGGGGTGCCTCTGGGCTGAGGTCCAATAGTGCACCCTTGGGACACGCTGGGGACATGGCATGGCCTCGATAGTCAGGCCACATCTAGGTTAGCAAGTGCACCTGAGCAGCCCCAGTGCCCTCGAGCCGGCCTCCTGCGGAGGAGGCCACAGTGGGGTCCCAGTCCTGCACTGAGCCCCCAAGACCCTCCCCCCAAGACTTGCCAGGGTGTGCAGGGATCGTCTGGGGGCCGGGGCTGCCCCCAGGGGCTTGTACAGCCCAGGCCCCCCACTCAGTACAGATGACCTGGGAGGGACCGGTGTCAGGACTCCCTCCTCCGGGAAAGGAAGGCCAGCGCAGCCGCTCACATGGCGTCGAGCACCAGGCTGCCCTCCTCTCCGTGGACAGGAAGCATTTTTTGTAGCAATAAAAATAGATTTAATAACCAGAGAGCGAAATCACTTTTTTTTTTTTTTTTAGAAAAAAAATGTAAGGTAGTAAATATTCATTGATGTTCCCCATGAGATCGCGGGGTCGTGTTTTAGAAATGGATTACAACATGCGCAGACGTGCAGACCCGCACGCGTGAGCACGCACACGCACACACACACACACACACACACACGCCCGCTCGCGCTGCGGCTCCCGCAGCCCAGGCCACGTGGATCCCTCTGCGTGCGGGCGGCGGGGGGGCCCTCTACCTGGAGCCACACGATGGCTTCCCTGACACAAATTTCCTCTCCCAGAATCACATTAGGATGATGTGCCCCCTGGAGAAGCTGCAGGAGCTGCTCAGAGGGCATCGGAGGGAGGGCGGGGCCTGCAGGTCCCAAGGCCAGGCTGGGAAGGACTCGTCCATTTGATGAGTAGAGGAAGGGCCAACAGCAACAGATGCGCCCAGAGGGCCACCTTCCCGCGATAGGCAGGCCTGAGCAGGTCCCCGGGCAGCCAAGCCCAGCCTGGCTGCGAGCCCAGCTGTCTCAGGGAACGTATCCTGCTCGTGATTCACATTCTTACCCATTAGGTAATCTGCTCCCGGGGCCTCTGCCGTATGGCACTGTGAGGTCCACCCGGCAGAACCAGGTCCTCAGTCCAGGAGAGGACCCGGGCTAGCGTGAGCACGGGCCCCAGGATCCAGGCCCTGCCAGAGCCAAGGAGGTGGACAAGGAAGGAAATGTTGGCAGGGAAGCTGGAACACGGCTCTCAGAGGACGGGGACAGGCCCACTCTCCAGGGCCGGCACACTGAGTGCACCCTGGAAACAGTGGGGAGCCCTGGAGGGGGCCTGCAGGGGAGGGAGGGTGAGCAGCACACTGGGAAGGACTGTCCCCGCAGCAGCATGGGAGGAGGCGGGGCAGAATCCAACCAGAGAGGAGCTGCCCATGAAGGAGCAGGCCCAGACCCTGGACGGGGGGCTCCAGGGGGCAGCCCCTTCTCTGGAGGTCCACAGGAGGGTGGGGTGGAGACCAGCAGGGGATGGCTCCTCATGAGGGCTTGTTGTTCAGGAAGGCAGCCGCGGCTGACCTGCGTGGAGGTCATTCAGGGCACGCAGGGACAGGCCGCTGTGCCCCTCTCCACAACAGTGTGTCCCGGACAGGAAGGGATCCCACACCTGGGGAGGGCAGGGCCTGCTGACCACATAGGCCCCCTCGTCTGTCCTGGACCCCTCCAGTTCCTCACCTGCAGAGATGTGCCCTGCTCCTGGCTTGGGGCTTTCTGCTGCCCTCTGTCCACATGCATCCATCTCTCCTCCCTCAGAACTGGCCCTAACCCCTTCTGGACACACGGCCGGCCCTTTCCCGGGGCCAGGCCTGTCTGTCTGCAGGTGCTCAGCAAGGGCCCCGAGGGGGAAGGAGGGTCCAGCCTCGGGCTCCAGGTGCTGCTGTGCTACACAAGGCCAGGGGTGGCGGCCTCAGGGATGACCAGGGCAGCCCCTGGAGCTGGCAGAAGGGAGCATCACACTTCCCGTGACAGCCCCCAGGGTCACGTTTGTCCACCCCCTTCTCCAGCAGAAAGAGGTCCCGAGGCTGCAGACTCCCACCCTCAGAGACACAGACTCCAGGGCTTGGCCAGCTGAGCCCACTCGGGCCCCTTCTGGGGAAGCCCCGCGTTCAAGACTGGGGCCAGCTGCCTCCCCAGCCCTGCCTGCGCCCCCACCAGCCGGGCTCCTGTGGGCCTGGCCCAGGCTGGTGGTTAGAGACCCAGCGAGGCCAGGGCGGGTGGCCGTGGCCTTCGTCAGGGGTGCAGGCTGGCACGAGGCGCTTTTGTTCTAGGCCAGCCAGTGCGCCGGCTCCCCTGGAACGCACTGAATAAATTTCCCTTTATTAGCCGCTGACTCGCCCGCTGGAGGCTTTCCCTCATTATTCCTACATAAGCTCAGGCATAATGGCCCCGAGTCCCCTCTTGCATTCAGAATCCCGGTCCCTCAGGAACACCATCAGCCACAGCTTCCAGCAGCTGTCAGGGGCAGCGGACGCTCCTGCTGGGGGGCAGGCCTCCCTTGCGCCTCCTCGGGTGGCCCCCGGGGCCCCAGCATCCGGATGGCCTGGCCTGCCCGGGCTGCGGCCTGAGCTCAGCTTGCTGCTGAGCAGGGGCGGGAGGGAGGTGGCTTGGTTTCCCTTCTGACAAGCCCCTCGGGGTCCTGCTGGCCTCGGGGCCCAGGCGCACTCAGAGTCCCGCCCGCGCTCCCAGTCTACACGCCTGGGCACCCTGCACACTCCACCCGTGGGCACACAGCCCACCCTCCGCCGCCACAGCCCCAGGCCTGCGCCCCCTCTGTTCACTCACTTCCCTGGAAGGCCCCAGCCCCGGCAGGCCTTTGCACCATCCCCTCCTGCGTCTGCGCACCACACGCACCCCACACTCCCACGCACACCACGCACACCCATGTCCCACAGCCGGGCACACCCACTCACACCTGCCTGTCCTCCTCTGGGCAACAGCCCTCCTCCCCTGAGACTCCCTCACCCCCTGCTCTGACACGGAGGCCGTCCTGGTGCTAGCACTGGGCTTGGGCCCCTCCACTGCCCACCCACAACCCCCGCCCGCCACAGCTCTGTGCCCGCTGGGCTGTGAGGGGAGCTGGCACCCCGAGTTCCCGCCCGTCTGGTCCACTGACCTGCTGTCTGGGCCTCGCTCTGCCCCTCCCCTGCTCTGTGGGGCGTGGTGTTGCCGCTCTCCAGACACCCTCGCAGCCCCCAGCGGGACCTGAGTGGCTTCCCCAGGACTCCGAGGGCTGTGCGGCTGGTGCGGGGGTCAGCCTACAGCCTGGCCCTCTGTCCACCCTCGCCCCGAGCGGCCTCCCAGCCTCACCCACCGCTCTCCCTCGCTGGCCAACCTCTTCTTCCCTCTCCCCAGCTTCTCCAGCCCCTGGCCTTGCTCCGGGGTCCACCTGTTCACGGGGAGGGGTCTGCCTCCCAGCTGCTGTGCCCACACCAGAGCCCAAAGACGCTGCTGCATTCTGCATGATCAGGGACACAGGGCAGAGGGCATGGGCTCCCTCAGCCTCCCAGCCTCCAGCCACCATTTCCCACTGCTCCAGACCTGCCCCCATTCACCTCAAGAGCACCTGATGGCTGCTGACCTTGTCACAGCGGACCTTGGTCCCCCAGCCCTGCTGAGCCTGAGGCTCCGAGAATCCACACAGACACAGCAGGGCACGGACAGGAGCCAGAGAAGTCCCAGCCCCACGGAGAGTCACCAAGGCTCTTGAGGCCTCCCGGCTCAGGCATCAGGGCCTTTGGAGTCAACTTGGAGGCAGGCAGGAGCCACGGCAGCGGTGGGGCTGCCAACTCCGCAGCTTCTTGGTTAACTTTGAAGCTTCCCTTCCCTCTGAGGACAGCCCCAGGGAGCAGCACAGGGACCCCCAGAGGAGGAGGCCCGAGAACGCACCTCCAAGGCTCAGCTCCCCCAGTGCCTGAAGGGCAAAGACCCAGGCTCTGCCTCTGAGCCCCGCTCCCCGCGTCCTCCTGGGGCCTGCCACCTCCCACTCAAACCTCCACCTGAACATTCATTGTAGGGACCACCACCCTGGCCAGGTGAGGGGAGAGGGAGCCCCAGCTCACATGGCAGGGGTCCCCACACCACAAACGATGCACAGAGGGGAACACCAAGGTCCACCAGGGGAGCCGGGGGCCTGGTGGCAAAGGAAAGGAGCCTTCATGAGGAGGAGGAGGAGCCCCCAGGTCCTTCAAGAGGAGGAGGAGGAGGAGAGGAGCCTCCAGGTCCTCTAAGAGGAGGAGGAGGAGCCCCCAGGTCCTCTAAGAGGAGGAGGAGGAGCCCCCAGGTCCTTCAAGAGGAGGAGGAGGAG
>JAJEJO010003159.1:435288-504604 GCA_020662805.1 Glaucomys volans
AGGAGGAGCCCCCAGGTCCTCTAAGAGGAGGAGGAGGAGGAGGAGCCCCCGGGTGTATGTGGACCCTGCCACAACCCGAAAGAGGCACTGGGAGATCTGTCATGATTGACAGAAGCCTCACTGTCCGCAAACCTGAGGGCCTGGATTTTTCAGGCCACAGAGACCAAGATTCCAACTGAAACTCACCAGTCCCCAGCTGGTGGCCCAGGTGAGACACCACATGGAGGTCCACCTCCGCCTCCATGGACTGCTGCGTGCTTCCCGAGGACAGCGTGGCGGGCATCCCTAACTAGGTAACTGGCTCAGAAGAGGCAAGACCTCTGCCAAGAGCTCCAAAAGCTCTGGACCCTGGGCAGCACTGAGACGGGGTGACCGGCTAAGGGGGGCTCGACTTCACCCCTTCCCAAACCAGTTCTCAGGAGCACTTATTAAATGCTTACTGCCTGCCGAAGCAGGGGGTGGCTCTCTCCACTGGAGACTCAGCAGGGAAATAAGTCCATGTTTGCAGAGGTCATGGTCTAGATGGTTGGGAACAGGTTCTAGAAGGGGGATCCAGCAGGGGAAGGAGCAGAGAACCAAGGGTAGGGGCTGAAAGTGGGATGGGGCATTCAGGAGGGCTCTCTGTGAGGGGTGGTCAAGCACAGACCCAGATGACCCAGGAGAGCAAACCATGAGAGCACCAGGGAGCTGAATGTCTGCCAGGAGAAGACCCGTGCAAAGGACCTGTGGCAGACTTAAGCTGGGGGAGTTAGCAAAGAAACTGAGGGGAGGGTGGCAGGCAGGGAGCAATGGTGGGAGGCAGGTTTGGGGGCATCCACAGTGGCCTCCCAGGACCCCAAGGGCCCTGCATGGAATGTTGAACTCTGCAGTCCCACTGAAGTTGAGGAGGGGAGCCAGCTTCCCACCTCCAAGACTCTGAACTGAGCAGGTCACTCCCTCTGTCTTGTTTGACTTTAAGAATCCTTACTACAGAAGGCAGAGGAGCAACCACCACCTCAGAAGGCCTTCCTCTCTCCCCACGGTGGGGGAGCAAGGAGAGGGCCAGGAGCAGCCAGGCCCGACACAGGCAGGGAGCCCGGATGGAAGGAGAGCTAGCTTTTATTCTTTCTTTTCTGTTCAAGCAGAAAATCGTCTCAGCTCCTGTGCAATTAGGACCATGCACCTTCGTCCTCAGGGTCAAGACAATTCCTTGGAGTGCAGAGAAGCAAGTGCTGAGCACCTGACGGGAACAGCCCTTGGGCAGGGCTGGGACCCCTGTGAGGCCCTGCAGGGAGGATGCCCATCCCTCCTGAGGCCCGTCCTGGCCCAGCAATCCTCACCAGCAGGTGGGCAGGGCCCTTGGGAATCCTGTCTCAAGCCCCAGGCTTCGCTCTGGCCTCAGGGAGAGGCACACCAGGGCTTCACGGGCAGGTGAGGGTGCCCAGGCCATGTAGTGAGCACCTCGCAGCTCAGATGAAACCGGAGGGCAAGTCCCAGTGCACGGCTGCCGTGCCCAGTCACTCTGCCATCTGGGGCCGTACCCTGCTCAAGGGCAGTTTAGGAATTAGCCAGTGGCCTGGACCCCAGCACTGCGTGCTTCCTGAGCCACAAGTGCCACCCGCCAACTGAGGCTTGGGTCTGCCAAGCCAGGGGAGGAAGTAAAGCCCAGGCCTCAGACGGCAGTAAAGAAGCAAAGCCCTGCCTGCATTCCCCCCACCTCCATCCTGCAGTGACCACGAGGCGAGAAGGAGAAGCAGCACCCGTGGGCACTGGGCAGGAAAAGGAGGGCGAGGTCCATGCACGGCAGCAGCATGACTGTGCAGGTGGAAATCACCAGGAGTGCCTGAAAGCCACCAGGTCCAACAGACGAGTCTGTCAGGTTCCCAACCCCAGGGAAGGGCCCAGGCTGGGCAGCTTGAACTGCAGGTTGTCCACTCACAGTCCTGGGGCTGCAAGTCCAAGGTCAGTGTTTCAGCAGGAGCTGTTGTCCTTGGCTTCTTATGGCTGCCTTCTCCCCGTGTCCTCATAGCTTGCCTCTGTGTCCACCTCTGTCTAAATGTCCTCTAATTCTAGGATAACAGTAATACTGGATTACCTGCCCTAATGAGCTCAGGTTGATTTATTCACCTCGCTAATGCCTGATCTCCTAATACACACGCAGGCTGAGACACTGGGGCAAAAGCTCAATGTATGAACTTTGGGTAGCAGGGACCCAATTCAGCCCAGAACAGTCAATACCCAGAACTCAACTGCATTTATCTATGTTAGCAACAATTGAAAATAGAGAAATTTTAATGGAACACTTAAAAGAACATGAGTGAAATAGTCAGGAATAAATTCAACAAAACAGACAGAAGGGAATGAAGGGAGGGGAGGGTGTATGGGGATGGGAGTGACGGTGGAATGAATCAGACATCATTAGCATTCTACTGTCTTGTATAACTAATTAGAAGAAACAAAAAAAAACCTGTCCAAATCCTACATACTAAAAATGATTTTAAAATATTGCTGAAAGAGACTAAATGAATTGATAAACAGATATACCATGTTCATGAATCAGAAAACTCAATACTATTAAGAGGTCAATTTTTCCCATACTGATATAGATGCCAAGCAATCCCAAAGAAAACTTCAATAGGCTTTTTTTTGGTAGTAATTGGCAGGGATATTCTAAGCTTATGTGGAAAAACAAAGAATCTGGATTACGTATCCTAGTAAGTTCAATTTAATTTAATCACCTCTCTAAAGCCTGATCTAATATACACAAATGCTGAGATCCTGGGGCAAAAGCTTCAATACATGAACAAAAAAATTTTTTTTGCAGGGAAAAATGAGAACTATATGACCTCAGTTCAAAACTTGATGCTCTGTAGGGGTCAGGACAGGAGGTGCCCATACAAAGATAGACACATGGATTAAAGGGACAGAATAGAAATTCCAGGCAGATTCACACAGGTATGATCATTGCTTTTAGAAAAAGATGCAGTAAATTCAATGGGGAAAGATAACTTTTTCAACTAATGGCATTGAGACAATCGGCTACCTGCATATAGAAAAAATGAAATCCCTACCTCACACCATTGACACACACACACACTAAGCAGGAAAGAGTTAAATATCCTAATAGACCACAGAAGTTTTAAAGGAAAATGAAGAAGTACATATATTCTTTGAGAACAGAAAACGTGTGAAACCTTGAAGGCGCAAGGAAAAGGACTGACCATTTTTACCCCGTAGAAAGATCTTATCTGTTCTGTAGACCAGGGACACCATTTTTAAAAGTCAAAAGACAAGCAACAGACTGGGAGAAAACACTCACAACCCTGAAAATAAACAAGGGTTATTATTTTTTAAAAAAACAGGAGGAGTTCTTATCAGTCAACAAGAAAATGGCGACTGAACCAGTAGAAAAGTAAGCAGAGATCAGAAGCAGGCAACCCCGGGGAGAGTTGAGGTAGGCATGAGTCAAAGAAGGCTGAAGTCGTGAGGTAACACCAAACTGATAGAATGCAGGGTAGTGGAAAGGCCGGACGGGCCCCAGGCACCCACAGGCACCCACACACACAAGAGCCAGCCACACACAAGGCTGCCTATTGGGCAACCTGGCACAGCCCCTGGACACCACAGGGGTGGCAGCCTCTGACCACACAAGTTCACGTCTGGAAATCGACCCCTGCAGAGCAGCCAGGCGAGTTCACAAAGACGGACGTATCATCTTCCTGTTGCTTCTGGGACTCGTTTCCACAAATTCAGTGATTAAAAAAAAAAAATCCTCTCCACTGCCTGGAAGATCAAGCGTCTAAAATGGTGTTGGCTGATGATTCCACTGGGCCCACCAAGTAATCCGGGGCAGTCTCCCACTCCAGTTCCTTCACTTAATCACATCTACAAAGTCCCTTCGGCCCCGTCAGGAGCCATAGTTAGGGGTCAGGTGTGGCCCTCTCCAGGGCGTGGGGTGCTATTCTGACTGGCACGCTGGTCCTTCAGGGTGTTGGTTGCAGTGCCCTTTGCAAAGGTGAAAACTGATGACTCAGATGTCCATCAGCAAGGAGTGGACCCAGGAAAGGACAAGCACAGGCTTTGCCCTGGGCATCTGTGCAGCCGCTGAGAGCTGGACTTCCCTGCTGACTTGAGGAGACCTGGGTCCCGCAGGTTGGCCACGGCACATGCACAGTGTGACCCCTCTGGTGTGAGCCAGGCATGGAGAGCTTGCTGTGATGATGTGGTCCCCAGTGCTCAGCCTCAGCAGGTGGCCCAGAGAGGGCACTTCCAGGTTCCAGGAGGCCTCTGTGCCCGCTTTTACTTGAATAACAATGGACTTGTGTCCCAGCTGTGGGATGATAGCACTGAGGGCCAGCGCAGTGGGCAGCTGGCCCGCATGCACCCACTGTCCCAAGTCCTGTGAGCACCCGGGGCTTGAGAGGGTGAGGGCAGGGCTGCCTTCCACCAGGTGTCCCTCCTCCAGGAGCCCCATTCCTCCCCCCAGGCACCCCTCACATTCCGGAGTGCTCTCTCTCCACCTGGGGGTGGCCTGCTGCTTGGACAGTGGGCCCTGGCTGCAAGCTGCAGCCCTATCAGGAGCCCAGGCGCCACCGGGTGGTGCTGGGCGCACCTGCCGGGGTAGAAGGCAGGCTGCTGTCTGCGGTCTCGCCTCTCTGGCTGTCCGCTTGTCCCCCGTCCCCTCGGGTCTTTTAGCATGCCCGCCCCTTCCTGGCTTCAGCCAGCCCCTCTGCTGTCCCCACCACATAGAAACCTCTGCCCCTTCCCTGCCTGGCAAACTCCTGTCCCCGCAAGGACTCAGATCAGAAGCTCTCCTCCACTCAGCCCTGTCCTCTCATGTGCCCAGGGACACGCCGTCCTCTTCTCTTTCAGCATGTCACAGCGTGGGCTGCCTCGCTCCCCACCTCCCCTGGATGGCACGACCCTGTGGTGGGGATGGGTGGGTCCCGCCAGGTCCCCCCCAGCGTCCTAGCACTGGCTTAGCGGGGCTGTAAATCAGCGGCTTGAGCTCCTGAGGGTTCTGCTGGGGACAGAGGCTGAGGGGGCTCTGCATGGCCCTCCTGGACGTGGCCTCAAGTGGCCTTCCCGCCCGGAGCCTGTGCCGCTCCGGCTCCAGGCTGGACGCTGACTCAGACGGGCGGCGGCGCCAACAGCACGGCAGCTAGTGCGGCCTCACAGGGAAGGGAAGCTGTTCTCTGATCAGATGGCAGTGCAGGAAGCAGGTGGAGGAGGTATTTTGGGGCTTGGATGGGCCCCCCACAGCCTGTGAGATCGCACCTCGTAGGCAGCCACCTACTACACCCAAATATAATGCTGGTCTTGGGCTGCTGAGCAGCGCCTCCCAGGCAGCCGCCCCCCACCGGGCAACGCCGGGCTCCAGGCGGGGCCAGCTGCGGGCTCTGCACAGGCCTCCCCAGGGCTCCTCTGCTGCAAGCGGCTCGCCGCTGCCCCTCAGAGCCAGAGCCTGACCACGCCCAGGCCTTTATCCCCTGGGGACTGGTGTGATTGGACGATGCATTCCTGAGACACAGGCCATGAGGACTCTGCCTTGGCCGCACCCCAGCACCCTGGAGCTTTCAGGGGTCCTCTGCGTGGTTCTGGGTTTCTGGGGCTTGCCCGATCCTCCTCTTTATTTCATGGGTTCAAGGACAGTCAAGGTCATCTCTTCCACAGCCCTGTTAGCCAACCGAGGGAGCACAGAGCTGGGGTCTGAAGGTCTGGCTGCTGCAGCCCTGCCCTGGCCGCTGCCTCCTGCTTGGTTGCTTGCAGAGGCTGCGGGGTGAACCTGCCCTGCACAGCGAGGCACCCCAGGAGCCCTGGTGGAAGAGCAGCTGCCTGGAGAGGATGGTGCCTTGTCCTGCCACGCCTCCTTAATTCGGAAGCCTGGAGAACTGGGGCTGCACCCCTGCTGAGGGCCTTGTTAAGGGTGCTCCCGTGTCCCAGGCACCCCCGCGTGCAGACGCTTGGGTGCCACTCAGCTGCTCCACTGAGGAAGAGCCAAACCCACCCCCGGGCAGCAGAACCCCCACCTGGGCAGAAGGAAGGAGGGGACTGGGCGGTGGTGGAGGGGAAGGGAAGGCCCCTGGTCCGGGGTGGGGTTTTATCCATGTACCTAAGAATAACAGGTTGCAATTCTCTTGGGAACCAGAGGTCCAGTCCGCTGAGAGAGGCGGCTTCGTCAACCACAGCCACCTCGTCAGCAGCATTTGAATTCCTTGATTGACAAGGAGACCCTGTCGTTGCAACCAGGGTGCTGCCCACGGCCACCAGCTGCCCTGCCCCTAAAGTCTGAGTCAGCTCAGGGCCAGCCCCCCCTGGAGCTTTGGGTGAGAAGACTCTCAAGGACAAATCTAATTTCATTCCATTTCCCACCAAGCAAATAGCCCACGACTGCAGGACCGTCTGTGCCTCCGCCCAGGATGCGGCTCACGTGGTGCTGACGCCAGGCCAGCCTCTGCCCGTGCTGCTCCCGGTGCTGGGGTGAGCCGACCGTGAATTTCGTATGTCCCAGAGGCCCCACGGCCCCAGGAGCGTCTGAGGGGCGTGTTGGAGACAGCTCTGGCCGGGCAGCGGGGCAGCCGCAGGCCAGGGAGAGCTGCCAGGGAAGGCGTGCCAGGGAAGCGGGAAGCTAAGCTCAAAGTCTGCTGGTCTGGTGGGGGTGTTGGGGGGGAGCTTTAAGAACCGTGACTGGCCTGCCTCCTGAGTGCCCATTTGAGCCAGGGACGCCCTGCAGATGTCCTGGACCCATCGGTGCCCTGGTGTTGGCTCTGGCTCCCTGTTGCCCCCACCCCATCCTGTGTGTCACCAATGCCCCCACCTTCCTTCCTGCTCTCCCTGGCACCTCGGCCCAGGTCTTCATGCCCCTAGACCAGCGTGCACTGGCCTTTCCTATTGGTATCGTCCTGACTGTCCCCTCCAAGGCCACTCAGCTTCCCAGTTCTCCCTAAAGCACAGGCAAGCACAGCCCTCCCGCCAGCCTCGTGACAGCGGTGTGGCTTCCTCTCCAACACCCAGATTCTGTCTTTCCCAAGCTCCCCACGGCCACGTGCTCACCTCCCTCACGGCCTCTCCTGGGTCCTGTGCACTTGCCTCCCACCCCCACCCGTCCATCCACCTGCGTTCGTAGATCCCGACTCCCTGCTCCCCGCTCACCCCACACGCCCCTGTGTCCCGCCCTTGAGCTCTGCTGTCCTTCCTCTGGTTCCCACCTCCGGGAGGTCAGAGGTGGACAGGGCGTGGAGGGTCGGAGCCGCGGTGTCCACCGGATCTCAGTTGGAAAGCCTGGCCCAGCTGCCTCAGGACCCTGGGCTCCTCTGCTCCCTGGGTTTCCGAGTCTTCCTGAGGCGACAGGACACAGGGCCTGGCACTGAAAGCTGCAGGCTTTGGCTGTCAGTGGGAGGACGGTCCCTGGAGAGATGACACTGGGGCTTTGTGGGACCCAAGGGCACTTCTAGTGGTTGGTGGCTCAGCCTCAGTGCTGCAGGTTAGCCAGGGTGGCCCCACACCGCACCAGCCCCGGCAGCCCAGCCAGCTCTTCAGAAGGCAGTAGGGCCGTCCAGAAGGTGACCTGGGCTTCCAGTCAGCATGCTGGCATTTCAGCTATGGCCCAGCTGCACCCAGCTGGGAACTCGGGTCAAGTGCAAATTCCTTCTCAGGGGAACCACAACATTAGACAGAGGATCCCTGAGGTCCCTGGTCACTCTCTGTCCTATAATTGGTGCACAATGCATTTGAATGCCCCTAGTGATGGGGCGCTCACTCCCTCCAAAGGCAGCCAGCTGGCCTTCAGTGAGTTCCTCTGGCCACCTCGTCTCTGAGCCGAGGATCCATGGCCCATCTTCACAACCCAGACCACACTCCCTGTGCCCACAAACCTTCCTCCTTAGGGTACACAATGCCTTGCTCCACCTCCACAGGACCGCAAAGGGACAGTCTGGGAACCTGGGAGCTGTGGCTCCACCAGAGGGATCAGGCCCAGGGCCCCTGTCCATCAGGGCCCCTGTCCATCAGGCCGCAAGCCTGCACAGAGGTGCACCACCCCCTGCACCTAAGGGTCTTGTGGCTCAGCCCTTGGGGGCACCCAGCCAGCTCCTGCCCTTTGCTGTGCTCTGACCTGAATGGGCTCTGGGGCAGTTGTGCCTGGCCAGCCACCTGCCCAGACCCCCCGCCTGGGTGGCAGCTGGTGCTCGGGCTGGGCCTGCCCTTGCGGGGCGGATGTGCTATTTCAGGCCCCGTGACTCACCCGCCAGGCTGTGCTTGGTTTCTCTCTTGGCGATGGGCTTTTTTCCTTCTCCGAGATCTAGGAAGTTACTATAATCTGGCCGCCACGTCTGGAGTGAAGGGGAAACACTATCTCGGTTTTAGAAAGAGGCATGCGCTCTAGAACACAGGCTCCTCGCTTGGAGGCGCTCTCTGCTCCAGCCCTGGCGTGGGCCGTGCCCTGCTCTCTCTGGTTGGCAGTGATGGACTGGCAGCAGCCTCCATGCCAGGCTCCTGCACCTCTGCCCCGGGGATGGGTGCTGGACCACTAGCCCAGGAGTCGTAGAGGCCAGGCGTCACCCTGCTGTCCCGGCACGCAGCAGATTGCCATCTGGGGCTCTGTGCCCCTAGGGACAGGAGGGTGAGGCACTCCCTACTTCAGCCTCCCTGGGGCAGCACCTGCCTGGCAAGGCAGAGCTTTGCCAGCCTGTGCACGCTGCTCCCATCTCTGAGCCTCAGTTCCCGGCCTGAGCCACAGGGTGGTCCCTGGGGTGGTTGTGAGGCCAAAATGAGACGTGGCTCCTTTGACATTGTTGATCCCAGTGAGTGTTCATGTGAACGGCTGTCAGAACACGCCCTCCGTGCAAACCCTCTACTAAGCTAAACCACGGACCCATATCTAGGGAATATGCTGGCAGAGGGACAATGGGGACAGGTCTGGAGCCAGCCTGGGGTCCCTTCCCCAGCTGTGGGAGAGACCACCGCTCTAACCCTTTCATCTCAACCTCCTCGTCTGCAATGGCTCTGAAGGTGGATGTGACAGCAGTGCCCGGGACACATGGGGAGAGCAGATGCGCAGTGGTCACCACCTTCCAGGGTCACTTCCCAGAAGCACAGAGCAGCCTCTGCCGTGGACATCATAGATGAAGGAGCTCAGGCTCAGAGACAGAGGACCCTCCCTGATGTCACCCCATGGGCAAGTAGGGGGCTGGACTTAACCCCCAAGTTCTCAGCCTCTCCTCCCCAGGGGACAGTAACCTGGAGTCACGAGCCATAAAGTAAATGGAGCAGCTGTCTCTGTGGGCCGCCGTCCCGTCTGCCCTGTGCCGTCTGGGGGTCAGGGGAGCTCCAGCTAGGGCAGCTCAAAGGCCCTCTCCTGCCATATCTCCCCCACGTCCTCAACAGCACAGGCTCCTTCCAGGCTGGCTCCTAGCCATCCACAGTTGACCAAGCTGTGCGTCACCCACATGTCACTCCTCTGTCACCTGCTGCTCAGAGAGAGACATTGCAAAGTGGTCATTAAAGGGCAAGGCCCCCTTGCCCGGGCTCTCAGTTTCCTCTCCTGAAAAGTGGGGCTGACTGACTCATGACCAAGGCCAGAGGCCCCTGGGGGGCAGAGCTGAGCTGGCCCTGCACCACCATCGCGGCACCCAGCAGAGCAGATCTCCAAGAAGCCCTGGAACTTGCTCAGAGCCTGGCCCTCAGCTGGCCCCAGCGAGCCGGCTGGAAAGCGTTTGCTTCAAGGCACGCGTCGGCTCAGCCTGTCCCCCTGCAGGCTCCGCTCACCTCCCTGCAGCCCCCACATCACAGCGCCCGGAACAGAGCAAAGGGAGCCTCTGCTCAGGGGAATGATGAGAGTCTCCGGCCTGGCAAGCTTTGGAGCAGCGGCGGCAAATTGGCCACCTTCCGAGAGCCTGTCCTCAGCCGGAGACCCCGGGACTCATCCCCGCGGGAGGGGGTGTCACAGCTCATCTGTCCCACCCTTGCTGAGATCTGTCACTCCAGCCTGCCACCCCTCCATCTCTGCTGGGGGACCACGGTGGGTCTCCCCGTCTGGCAGTCTTGTCAGCACCTAGGTTAGTTCCCTGGGGATGCGGGACCACCCACAGATGGATTGATCGGAGTTCACCTCTCACAGCTCTGGAGCAGAGGTCTGAAGTCAAGGTGACTGCCGAGGGTGCCTGGGAAGGTCATTCCTCCTCAGCTTCTGCCTCCACGTGACCTCTCCTCTGTCTCTGTGTCTCTTTTCATGAGGACAACCAGTCAGTGGATCCAGGCCCTCCTTAATCCAGGTGACTTCATCTCAAAATCCTCCACTACTCACATCTGCGAAGATCCTGGTTCCAAGGAAGTCCTCTTTCCCAGGCTCTGAGTGGACGTGGATCTGGGAAGCCCTGGGTTCCCCGACTGGGTCACACCTCGAATCCTGCAGAGCTGGCACGTAACACCACTGATCAAACTGCCAGAATCAGGATCAGGGCCATGGGACCTGGGGGGTTCATTTATCTCGACCCCCTCAACTTACATCCAGGGAAACTGGGAACCAAGGTGGGTAGAGCTGGCCCAGGCCCCAGGCAAGCTGGTGGCAGGGCCGGCTTCTTGGGTCTGCAGGTGCGGGACACAGCATCCCGCTCACTCTTCTCCACCAGCAGGAGAGGGGGCTGCAAGCCCCCAGGGGCATTTCATCTTCCTGGGCAAATAAAAGCACGGATAAATGCACTGCCGTGGGTGAGGTCGTCCCCACAGCAGCCAGAGCACAGCACCGGGGAGGTGGAGGGGGGACGCTGAGTGGGTCCTGTGGGGGCAGGGCACGTGCTCTGTGGGGAATTGGGCAGACTGGGACCACCAGGGACAGGGCCGGTGGTGTGACGTACCAGGCTGAGTCCTCTTGGTGTGGGGATCCCAGGGTGGTGTCTACTAGGGCCGAGGAGGAGTCACATGTGGCCTTGTCTGTTCAGGAGTGGACTTGGGATGCTCGGATCTTCAGGGCTCATCCCAAGAGGTCAAGCTGGAGGCAGCAGCTCTCCTCCCTCCTTCTGCTCTGCCCACCTTCCACAGACAAATGGCGAGGCTAGGATGGGCCACTGGCCCCAGGGGAGGCCCTGGGAGCCTGGGTTGGCCTGGCTCCACTCTCTCCATTGACAGCATGAGCACTAGCTATTGGCTGATAAGGACAGAGGCAGAGGCTGAGAGGCCAGGTGGTGAGAAGCCAGGAGAGGCTGTGTTGGCCACCTGCAAGAGGAGGCAGGAGAGAACAGGAGAGGAGGGAAGGAGGAGGAGGAGGGGGAGGAGCAGGAGGAAGAGAAGGAAGAGGTGGAAGTGGAGGAAGAGGAGGAGGAGGAGGAGAAGCAGGAGAAGGAGGAGGACCAGGAGGAGGATCAGGAGGAGGACCAGTAGGTGGAGGTGGAGGCAGAGGAGAAGCAGGAGAAGGAGGAGCAGAGGGAGGAGGAGCAGGAGGAGCAGGAGGAGCAGAGGGAGGAGGAAGGCTGGAGAAGTGGCTCTGTGTGCGGCTGGGCCTGGAGGCCCCATGCACCCTGCCCTGGAGCTTCTTCCAGGCCACACTCATGCAACAAGTAGACCAAAATCCCACCAGTGCGCCCTTGGCCTTGGCCTCCCTGTGGTCTAAGCAGACCGTCCACCCTCTCCTGAGCTCCACGCAGTCTCGGGCTGACAGCCAGTTTTTTGTTTTCCGTTTTTGAAGCGGACTTAGCAGCCGCTAAGGGAAGGAATATTAGCAAGCCTGGCAGGGGAGGGGGCCGAGGGAGGAGCTGGCTTCTGGAGAAGGAGAGGCGTGAGGTTTTAGGGCAGCAGGTAAGAAAGGGGTCCACACACCCTGGGGGCACCATGTGCCTGTCCCTGGTCAGGAAGAACTTGAGGTGCTCCAGGCTTGTCTGGGACAGCTTCTGAGGCGGGACCTCAGGGCGTGGACACAGGTCTGTCCCCCAGGGCACCGTGAGCGCCATGTGCTCCTGGCACCGAGGTCCTCCTGGGTGCAGGGGCGGGTCAGGGGTTGTCAGACTGTGTGGCCCTGGTGCCAACACAAAGACCACTGATGACTGCTGCCCAGCTGGACAGACCTTGTTGAGCCCCGGGGGCCCCCATAGCTGGGCTGGCACGCCAGGCTCTGAGACCTCATCCCCACACCCCAGAAAGAGCCAGTAGGCTGTGTGGTCCTCCTCCAGGGCTCTCGGGACACCAGTCAAGGTGGACTTTGCCGTGAGGAACACTGGCCAGTAAAGGGAGGGGCCGCCTATGTCTCTCTGTCATGGCTGGTCCGTTCTGGGATGCGAGAATCAGCCTGGGGTTCAGATGAGGAAGAAAGAAGGGGGAGAAGACCACAGGGTGGACAGCCCCTGCTATGCTGTCCCCGAAGAACGGGACGGTGCGGGTAAACGGAGAGACCCGTGCTGGCCCGCTTTCCACTCCTGCTGCTGGCCTGGAGCCGCGACCTGGAAGTGTATCAGATGGCGCTCTTCAGCGTTTCTGATCTGACTGTTTGGGAATTGTCCCCCGGGCCTGAGATGCACTTGGCCAGGCATTAGCTCTTCAGACGCCTCTCCAGCCGAGCCTGGGGTTTGATGTCCCTTCCTCAGGGCCTGGAGGGGCAGCAAAGCCTGGATGGGCACCAGGAGGCCCCCGGGAGCCCTGGTGGGGAGAGCCAGGCAGGGCCAGCGCCACGCACATCCAAGGGCAGAGCAGCCCTGTGGCGAGGCCCGGCTGTCGGCAGCCGCTCACCACTCCTGTCACCACCAGCCTGGAGGACAGCCTGACAGCAGGTTCAGAGACTGAGGCACGGAGCAGCAGCAGGCAGCAGCCCAGCCCTGGCACCCCCTGCAAGGATGCCTGCGCCTGCTCACCACCCCACCTGGCCAACCGTGTCCACCACTGTGCCCCTCCCCCCACCCGAGGCCACCTGTGTCCAGCGTCCTTGTCAACATTGAAGAGTGTTGAACCCACCCCTCCCTACTGCCCTCTGACCTCGCTCAGCAGCCACCTCAGTGTCCACCTGAAGTGGACATCCATGGCCACCTCACAGAGATTGGAAGCTCAGCCTGTGGAAGGAGGCCCAGGGCACATTGAGGGCCATTGTCCAGGCCGTAGGGGGACAGGACATGCTAATGGGTGTAGCCCGAGGATGCCAGTCCCTTTGCATGTGGTCCATCAGGATAGGGCACAGGGGGCATTTCCTGCCTGACCTCTGTCCCTCTGCAGGCCTGGGAACCACTTAGCCAGCTGGGGCACGGTGGACATAGGAGGGGCGGGCACAGGAGAGGGGGCTTCAGGGGCACCCCAAGGGCAGGGGCTCCCACAGTCCCTGGATTACTCTCAAGGAGCCCACTTGACTGTCAGAGATGGCCAGGTCTGTGCGGGAGGTAAATTGGTAACAGCAGATTCTGACCAGGGAGGCTTGCAGTGAGGGAAGGAGACCCCAAAATAGAACTGGGCTCAACTTCCAATGCAAAAACCAGTGGGGCTTAGAGCCCAGGAGAGGCGGTCCGCACATGGAAACCCAGTCAGAGGAAGCCAACCGGCCTCAGTTCCTGCTGGATGGCCAGGGTGACCACACACGGCCTGGGGGCAGAGAGGCCTGAGGGATCAGCAGCTCTGGTAGGTGGAGCCCTCTCTGAATGGATGCAGGAAGCTCTTGCTAAAATTGAGCCCCGAAGGACCGCGCCCACGGGCAGGGCTCAGTTAAAACACAGCTCAGAGAAGCTCGGCTAGAGGGAGGGAAGGGAGTCTGTCACGGCCTAGCATAAAGAGGTGGACTTAGGGTCTCATGGGACTCCAAAAGGGCCACCCTGCAGCCTCGGGACCTGGAAGCTGAGTGCTTCAGTCGGGGAAGGCAGGTGGCCAGCACATGGACCCTCCCAGCTGCGAAGCTGAGTTCAGCAGTGTGGGGTCCATGCTTTCCCCACCTCTTGTCAGCAGTCATGGGTGGAAGGGGGCTTCATGGCTACAGGTCCCATGCTGGGAGCAGACGAGTGGAGGTGTCCCTGGGTATCTCAGGGAAGGAAAGCCACACTTCCCAGAGAGGCCTCTTTGTACAGAGAACTGACCAGTTCTCCATGGGCACTGCCAACTCAAGACACCTCCGAGTATCCCAGCCACTTCTGGGCCCTGTGTATAAGCCCTGGCTCTTCCTAACTTCCGTTGGTGGCACATTCCGGGGCTGCCAGAGAGAGCAGCAAGGGTCCCAGGTGTGTGGGAGCCATGTCCAGGGAGGTGGGGTCCTGCTACTGCCTCCTCATGACGTTCTGTCCACAGGCCGGCACACACACACACACACACACACACACACACACACACAGCGTACTCAGCGGCTGGCAGACCTGAGCAGGAGCACATTCACACAGGCACCTTGCCCGCTCGCGTGTGGGTGCACTAACTTCTGTGTGCACGCTCTAACACGTGATCACATAGATGACGCAGGTCTGCCCAGTGTGCCCCTGAGCTTTGCTGCACGCATGAACACACATGCACACTGCAGGTTTGCACTCTCTTCCCTGAAAACTAAGCCACCGGCCACCAGCTTTGGCCTGGGAGAGGTGAAGTTTGCTTCACCTTCTGCTCTGGTCCGAATAGAACGCTCCAGAAGACCAGCCCTCCCAGAAGTCCAGGGAATGTTCTCAAGGGCTCTGCGGATTGGCAGGCTCGCCTTCTGCTGCTGGGCTGGTGCCTGGCAGAGCCAGGTTGTTTGATCCTGGGAACGACCATCTGGCCTTGGCGAGGGGAAGAGCTATTTGATCAATCTTTGATCAATCAGTGTGTCCAGCAGGCCGACCAGGTCTTGATGAGGTCTGTCCAAGAGAGCCCCAGAGGCCCACAGCCCTGTGATCAAAGGCAGCACTTTGTGGGCTGGCCGCCACATACAGAGGCCTGGCCTCCCTCTTGGAGCCCCAGCTGCTTCCTCACCTGCGCACAGGCACACAGGTGCTCAGAGGGCACTGGGTCCTAATCACCCCATGGTGGCGTGCGGGGCGGAAGAGCTCAGTAAGGGTGATGGACAGAAAATGACCCCAGCGATACACACACCGCTAATCCCTGGGACCTGGTGTCCCCTCGTGTGTCTGGTGACAGAGATCTTCAGGGGCGCTTGTCACGGGCTTCCCATGTGAGCCCCACATGCCTTCCAAGAGAGGCAGAATCAGGCTACCCGAGCGGCAAGGGCGTCCGGGAAAGAGGTTCTGGGGCTCCCTTTGGGGACTCCAGATGGGAACCTCCAACTCACTGAAAATTGTGGGGGTCACAGCAACGGGTGTCAGCCATGGCCTTTCACAGCCACCGTCCCCACTGACAGGTTCTGGTGATCCAGTATAAACTGCTCTCCACAGAAGTGACACGGAGCTGGTCCAGTCTCTGGGAGTGCCTGTGCCCAGCATCACCTGCTCTGAGGTAGGAGGGTGTTGGAGGGAATCGGCGGGTGAAGGAGCAAACCCAGGGGAGGACAGCATGGTGCCCACAGGAGACAAAGACCCAGCAGCCTCAGCCACGGGGCCGGCTGGCCACCTCAGACTCGCCCCTGCTCCCTGGGCTCCAGTCTCTGAAGTCACAAGCTGTGAGCCCCCTCCTGGCCCTAGCACACCTCTTCCCACCTGGGCCCAACACGCCAGGCTGCTGTGGCCCCGATGGTGAGGTGGCTTGAGGACAAAGGTTTACTCCCGTCTTGAATTCTCACTGGGAGCCATGCCCCTTGGTCCTCCAGCCACAGAGGGTCATGAGGAAAGGAAGGTGTCCTGAGCAGGAACGTGCCACCGAGGCTGAGCCACCCCTGCTGTCAGAACATGGGAGGGGCAGCCTGAGTGGGGAAGGACACATGCCCCCTGGGTCCACCAACGCCTTCCTTCCTTCCTACGACACAGATGCCAGGCCTGGAGTGGGGATTTGGCTCCCATTGAGCCTCCACGGGCTGTGGACTTGTGCCTCAGGCCCCCGCGGTGACTGTGTCCTCCCTCCCCTCAACCCTGCCCACCCCTGTCCTACGTGAGCTGAGCCAGCAGCTGAATGGGTACCAGTTCCCACGCGGCTCAGCGCTGCTGGCCTAGAGTCACTTCGTCCATCCGGGGCAGAAAGGGGTTAGGTGAGGACCCTGGGTGGCCCGGGCGCTTCCAGGATGGTGAGAGGAGCAGGGTGGGCCTTCTCCTGGTGGGGCCTCCCAGCAGGCCACCCTGCCCGTGCCCTGCCTCTGTGCCTCCAGCTGCCCAGGGGGAGATCAGGCCCCACGCCTGCTCACTGCTTCACCTCGCTCCTCCTGCCCGCAAGGTTAAGGGGCATCTGGAGGCAGGTCACACCCTTCCCCAGCTGCACGGGGATCTTTATCATCATTGTTACTACATTTTACATGGAGAAGGCAGGGCTCAGAGTTGGGGGGACCACCAGGGTGCCAAGGAATGAAGCAGGGGTAAGCCCCTTGCCAGCCACTGCTGGGCTCCTGACCTGGACAGCCCAGGGCTCAGCTGGCACCCAGGCCTGGGCTCCAGCCTGGGGCCAGAGCAAGGTGCCCCCATCTTGGTCTCTGCTGCCCTGAGCTTCCATAGCCGACACAGTGCCACTCTGTGCCCGGGACTCAGCCCCGTGGAGGAAAACAGGCAAGGGGAAACCTGAGGGGGAAACCCCCCTCTGCCCCCCGGGATTGTCACCTCTGCAGGGCCTGCCCACTGCCTGGGCTGGACCTTGAGCAAATGAGCCCCTGGCCTGGGCGACAGCCCGCCCAGCTCTGAGGACTCGCGGTGGCCTGTCGCCTCTCCTGCAGCCAACCCCTCACTGCCCCGGAAGACCCCAGAGAAAGCACGAAACTGCCCCCAGGGGCGGATCGTGCCCCATGCGTTCCCCTTGACTTTGATCCCACTTCCTCCCAGGTCTCTCTGCTCCTGCCCAGAGTCAGACCCTCTGGAGGCGGAGTCTGCTGCAGCTCGGGCCCGGCCCTGGCTGCCCGCCTTCCCGTCCTCCACTCCCATGGGCTCACGGGACATTCAGAAACCAGGGTCCTGCGTCCCTGCTGCACCCCCCAGGGCGGCTCTGCTGTGAGCCCGAGCTGCCTGCCGGCTAGTGCCCTGCCCCACCTCCGCACCCCGCCCCTGTGTCCCCTCCAAGTCTCCCCACCTGCCCTCCCACTCGGCAGCTCCACACCCCACAGTGGCTGCTCTGAGCCCCTACTTCCTCTCAGACTCCCAGGTGGCCCCTGCGCCCTTTGCCCCAGAGCCCCTCAGAGCAGCAGGTGAGCTGCTGTCTGACCAGGTCCCTCTGTCCTCCATGGGGGGACCATTTGTTAGTCCACTTTGGAGCTTGGTGGCCATGATCACAGGGCGGGGGATGGACCCTCCCCACTTGGCTGGGCTGGGTTTGGACTCCCCTATGTCCTTGAGACAGGAAGTGTAAGGGGGGACTTGAGAACAGGAGGGCTGAGGGGTCCCCAACATGTCGGGAGAGGAGCCTGCCTCAGGCAACCGGGCTCTGCCTGGTGGGGACCCTCCAGGAACCTTGTCAGACTCTCTACCCACACTGCCCGGTGGAGGGGCAGGGCAGCTGGGCTGATCCTCAGCCAGCCCCCACCTCTCCTGGTTGAAGGTGGTTCTTCCCGGTCACCTTGTCCCCAGGCCCAGCTGGCTGCTGGGGCCCTGAGCAGAGAAGCAGGAGCCCAAGGCAAGCAGCGTGGACCTGGGCAGACCTGGGGTGGCTGAGGGCCCAGCACTGGCCACTGTCCTCCCTCCCTGGTCCTCTGTCCAGGAGCCACTTCCCTGGGCACTGTGGGCTCCGGCAGAGCCATTGGCGCTCAGGTGCCCCTGCAGCCCGCCTTCCCCCAGGCTGGGGTGCTCCTGGCAGGAGCCCAGACTCCTGTGTCTGCTGAGGCCAAGATGGCCCCTCTGTCCTTGGTCTGCTGTGAGCATGCCCCTCGGCTCCTCCCTCGGCCCTGCCGTGGAATCCACCCCTCAGCCCTAAGCTCCTTCTCTCCCGCCCTGATCTCCCTGAGGACTCCGGCTCCCAACCCCAAGCTCCTGCCTGGATGGCGAGTCCAAGCCCGAATCCCCTGTGAGCCTAGGAGCCCTGCTGACTGTCCCATCTGGCCTCCCCCATGTGTCCTCGGTGGATGGCTCCCCCCGCCCCCTCCAGTGTACTTGCAAAGCTCTGAGCATCCTCCTTCCTTCCTCCCTGGCCCTCACTGTCCCCCAGCCGGGCCCCTCAGCTTCTGGGTCCATCCACTCCTCCCCCCCAGGGCTCCTGCCCCAGCCCAGCTCCTTCGCCTCTTGCCTGCACAGGCTGCTGGGAACCCCTCAGCTCCTCCCCCTGGTCTCATCACGTCCTTGACATTCAGCTGCTCAAAGGCATGTTCTCAGAGACTCTGTCCTCGTGGTTTCCTCAAAGTCACTCTCTCCAGCTCACGCTTGCTGACCTCTGCAAGGCAGCGGTGACTGGCCAGTGGCCTTCCCTTTTCCTGGTCATCAGCCGCCCCTCCACTGACACGCAGGCTGGTGCACAGGTTCCCTGCGGGCAGGGGTCTCCCATGACCTGTTCTCCCTGGCACTGGAAGCTGCCCAGACAGACCAAGAGCAGACCTGAGCTGGATCTGGGGCTTCCTGGCTCTGGTCCACAGCACTGCCCCCAGACGGTGCTGGGAGCCCCACACGGTGGTGGGCAAGTATCTCCTACCACCCTGATGGGCCAGCGGGGCACAGGGGCAGCGCGGGGAACCGCGAGCCCTGGGAGGGAAGAGCCTTGGACCAGCCCGGCTCCCCCAGCCCCTCTGCCCCACTCACCGAGTGCTCTTGTAGCCTCTGGGCCCTGTGGGGAGCCTTAGCCAGCTGTGCCCGTGCAGGAAGGCAGGGGTAAGGCCTCTCCGGTGAGCACCGTGCCCCACCTCCTCCACGGGCTCCTTGGCCCAGGACAGCCGGCTCCTGTCCTGGGTCACCCAGGCTTCCGCAGGATGGCCTGAGGCCTGCAGGGCTGCCACAGCCCCTGCTCACTGGGGTGCCTCTGAGGGTCTCTGTGAAGCTCACTCCCAGCTGCCTGTGCTGTCTGTGCGTCCATGGTGTCTGTGTGTCTATGGGTGTAACTGTCCGCCTCTCCCCGTCCCTCTAAGGCACAGCAGAGGGGCGCTCTGCTCCCCTGGATGTTTTGCCCGACAAGTTGGTTAAGCATCTGAGGAGACAGATGTGCCTCTTCTGGGAGTTGCCCCGGGGCCCTGGCGGGATGCTGGCCCTCCAGGGAGTCCGGAAGTCACTGGCTTAGTCCAGGTCATCAGTGAAGCCTTGAGCCATCAGTAGCCAATTCCCCCGAATCTAATCGCCCCATAGATGTCTTCATTCCTGACTGCTGCTCACACAGCCCGGTGGTGGGCTGAGCCTCAGCACCAGACTTCTCACCTGACTGGCCCAGGGCGAAGATGAGGAGGCCAGACAGAGGCGCCTTCTGGGCACTGTGGAGCTATGCCACCCGTAGGGACATTGCAGCTGAAGCCTGGGTTCCAGCATGTTCCAGGCCTCCTGAACAGCACGACTGCAGAGGACGCTGCATGGGACTTGGTGCGGGGGTCTCTCTGGGTTGCCCAGACCCTGTTGCCACAAGCCTCAAGGCTCCCTCAGACCTCCAGGGAGGCTTCCCCAGAGCACACCCCTATTGAAGAATGGCCCTACTCCTGCTCCCTGCCTCGGAGCACCCAGCATGGCTACCACCATGCTCAGCCCAATGAGTGGGGCTCCCTGGGTCAGGGCCAAGTTCTGTGGCAGCCTGGACATGGTCCCCTGGACCCAGGAGGTGGACCAGGATAGATCACTGCATCTTGAAAATAGGAGAAACCAAGTTCACAAGCAGCTAGAGAAGGACCGGAAGGAAGGGCGTGGGGGCCCCACTGGGCTGGGCCTGGCTGGGGTGGCTGGTGTGCTCACAGTCTAGAAGGGACTGGACTGTGGTCGACTCACGGAGCAGAAGGGGAGGTGAGGACAGTGGGGAGAGATCTGAAGACACTGCCTGAAGAGGGGCACCTTGGGCCTCCAGCCCAGGCGGAGCCCTCAGGAGCTGGCGGGAGCCAGAGAGGCAGGAGCGCCTCCCAGAGCCTCAGGAGGCAGGGGCAGGACACCCGGGTCTCAGAGGCCCGCCTCCAGATCCGAGAGCACATTCCTATGGTTCTGCACTGCTCAGGGTGCGCTCAGGTGCTGCGGTGACGGTGGACGGTAACACCCTGCCCTTCCCTGCGGCCACCTTGCTAGGCTGCGGGGATGGAGGATCGGGAGCAGCAGGCCCAGGCTGGCGCTGCTCAGTGGGGCAGCTGCTGCCCCGTGTCCACTGCGTGGTTGGTTGGTTGGTGTGGCACAGCTCCCTCAGCAGTCCCTCCACAGGCCACCAGCCCCAGGGCCTCTGCTGGCTGTCCTCTTCTGGGCCATCGGCCCATCTTGGCACGTAGTGGTGCCCGCTTGGGCAAGCTGCCAGCCAGAGGCAGGAGCTGAGCCTCTCGCGGCTGGTCACCAGAGAATGGTCCTTCCATCCTTCCTTCCGTCCAGGTTTTGTAGAGAAGTCCAATAGGGTGTGAGCATGCACCCCCTGAAGCGAGGCTCCTTTGCCTCCAAACACTCACAAGCACCCCAAAAGTTTCAATGACTGTCTCAACAACCAGTAGAAAGACCAGATAAGGTTGGAGGCCTCATCGGACAAGGCTTGCCTTGAGGAGACTGGGCTGATGGGTGGTCCTCAGTGGGCTCCAGCCTGCCTCCCTGCCAGCTCCTCAGCTGCTGGAGAGAGGCCCAGCCTCCCAATGGGCAGGTAGTACACGGTTTCTCCTTGTCAGCCTCCCCTTCCCCACAAGTCCAGGAGGCTGCTGGCCATGGGAACAGGGGGTAGTGGAGGGTGGCCATGCAGTGCAGCTGTCTGGGGACCCCGGCTCCCTCCCCACAGACACACATACGTGTGCACACAAGCACACAGGCATGTACACACACGTGGACGTGCAAACATGCATGTGTACATGTGTGCACAGACTCAGATACACACGTGTGAATGCACACGTGTTCCCATGTGCACACGTGTGTGCACACTGTTGTACTCATGTGCACAGACCTCCCGACCCCACATCTTCACCAGCACACACCTGGAGCCCAGGCAGCCTCAGGGTCTGCAGAGTGGGCACTTGGCCGGAGAGGCCCCAGCCTGAGTGCAAGGGGGAAGAGCCTCCTACGTGCTGGAGCCGGGACTTCTGGCCTGTCCTGCTGGAGTAGAGGCCCAGGGCCCACTCCTCGAGTCCCCAGTGTCACCTGCAGAGGCTCAAGTACTTCCTTCTTCCAGAGCCACCTCCCTCCTCTCAGGCGCTACTCCTGTTCCTGGTTCCCTGCCTCCTGGAAGCCTCCTGGTTGGAGGCCGGGCCATCCAGAGCTGGCTCAGCATCTCCCTCAGCTGACCTGGTGCATTGGACACCCAGAATTGCAATGCTGGGCCTAGGCCTGGCCTTCGTCTGTCTCAGCACAGGGAGCAGAGGCAGCTCCCTTCCCCTGGACGGTCCCGTTCCCACCTGCCCCCAGGACCCGCAGGACCTCGGATGCCGTCAGAACTTCTAAACGCTGCTGTGCGAGCTGCTGATTGACAAGCCCACCCCAGCGGCTCGCAGCACAGGCTAAGGACAGTGGAAGGGCAAGGGTCCGTGGCAGACCTGAGCCTGACTCCCCCTTGCCAGGACGGGGCGGCCTGGTGAGGTCTTCTCTGCGTGAGGCCTTCCCTGTGTGGAACTGACCCTGCTTTGGCACATGCAGGGTCCCCTGAGCAGCAGTGCCCTGGGCAGCCTCTTACAAGGCTTCCGCCTCCTCCACTCCTCCTGGCAGCCAGCCACCCACTGTCCCCTCACCCAGGCCTGGCCACAGGACCCCAGGGACCTACTTTATGGACAGAGAAGCTGAGGTCCTTGGATCACATGTATGCTCTTGGCCTCGGTGGAGAATGACCTAGAACCCAGGTCCCTGGCTCTGTCCCGCGCCTTCCCACACCCCACTGGGCGCTGCCATCAGGAATCAGGGTCTGACATCCCACCTGCACATTTTGGCTCTCAAAGCACATTTCCGCCTCCCGCCCCATGGTCTCCCAACCGTGTGAAGTGGCATTTTATTACCCAGGAGGTCACTGCTCGTCCAGGGCTGCGTGGAGGGAAAGCATCTGAGCCTGGGCTTAGCCTCCGAGCTTCCAGATCACGGAGAGCCCTGTCCTGCCCAGAAGCCTCCCACCTGAGGCCCTGCCCAAGGAGGACACAGCAATTACTCACACCCTCCTGCGGGTGGAGGGCTGTCCAGGGACATCAGGCCTGACTGGGTTCTTCCTCCCCGCTCCTGCCTCCCTGGCTCAGTCCCCAGGGTCTGCGGGGGCACCACGATGGTTGATTAGACACCATTGGCAGGGTGCCCAGCTGGGCATCCACGATGGTAACCGAGCCGGCAGAAGTGACATAATTACAGCTCAGGTCTCACTCAAGGAAAGTGGCCTTGGCTTTGGGTGGAGAACACCGACTCTGCGAGGGTGGAAGTGCTGCTGATGGCGTGGGGTCTGGTCGCAGCCTGTGCTCCTGCTACCCCTCTGGATCCTCCTCGCCAGGGCTGCGGCAGTGTGGCCAGGGGGACTGAGTGCCCAGAGTCACGACGCCCTGAGATTGAGCTTGCTCTGGGGAAGATGGCTCCATCGGCTTTCCATCTATGCAGGGCTCCAGGGACGCAGGAGGAGCCCCAGGGACGCAGGAGGAGCCCCAGGGTCGCAGGAGGAGCCCCTCTTCTGGTTCCAGATCCGCTGGCTCCTAGTAGCAGACACAGAGGGGCCGGGTCAGTGGAGACCTAAGGGAAATACAGCCTGGGTCCTTAGTCTGTCTCCCACCCGCTCCTCCCCTGAGAGGAGTCACCTGCCACCTCCCCAAAATAAGAATGTCACCTGCAGCAAGAGCCAGCTGGTGCCAGCGCATGGCCCCACTCAAGAGCGCCCACCAGAGTCCCACGCCGGCAACCGGGAAGGGCCGCATCTTCTCAAATAAAGCACTGTTTGTTTTTAATTATTGAATTAACTACCCACATCTTCGCCCAACTCCCCTGTGCTCCAGGGGAAATTAGCACGAAAGTGAATTGTGAAGACGCGGAGTCTGGAGTCTGCCTTTCTGGGGTGGACTGCCTCGCGCCCGGCGGCCCTCCCCGACGGCGGGCGGTCCTGGGTCTCCGCCGTCAGCACACAGGCTCAGGTCTGAGGCCAAGGCTGCAGGGCAGGGCCGTCCCCAGAGAGCTCCCAGGGATCAGGGTGATTTCTTGGGGTGTCCAAGGGAGCCAGGCTCCGGGCAGTCCTGCTGAAGGAGACTGGCCGTCTTGACCGCAGAGCCTCAGGGACACAGGAAGCCCAAGTCCCTCCCCCTGCTGAGGGGGGCCTCCCCCACCCCAACTTCACCACACGCGGGGGGCCCAGCAGAGTGATCTCACCACGTACCGTCTCGTTCTGTGCCTTGAGTTTGGGCAGACCAAACTCACTAGGACTCCAGCTCCGCGGTGTCCACCTGAGCTAGCCCAGTCAGGGCCACAGCGGCCCACAGCAGGCGCAGCCCTTCCCCGGGCTGTGCAAGCCAGCCTGCTTCCTGTTACCCCATGGAGTTCCCTAGGAGGGGCGGGTGCTGTCCAGAGGCTGCCCTGGCTGATGGGTCCCTGGCTGCCCAGCACTATCTGACCAGCAGACAGAGACGTCGAGGGGAGTGTCCTTCACATGGGGAGGGCCAGCTCTGCCTCCGAGGCACAGGGGCCGCAAGATGGACGTCACTAGAACCAGCAGACCGCAGGAAAGAGCCAGGTCGGGTGGGGTACCAGAGGCCTCTCTGTAGGCTCACAAGGGACCCCCAAAACCTCAGGAAAGAGACGGGGCAGATGCCTCAGAGAGCAGCGAAGACCTGACGGAGCTCCAGAGTGAGGGCCAAGGTGAGACCCGGGCGAGGGACAGGTGGCTGATGACCAAAGAAAAGGAAACGGGCAGAGAGCTCTTCCCAACAGCCTCCAGGGAGGGGAAGGCGCACCTGCAACACAAGCAGGCACCCCCGAAACACAAGCAGGCACCCCCAAAACACAAGCAGGCACCCCGACGCCTCTCCTCCGCCTCTGCCACTTCTGGTCCAGCGGCTTGAGAAGAAAGGAAGCCTAAAGTTATAAAGGGGCAGGACAGCCCACTCCCTGACGTGAGTCAGCTCTGGGGTCCCCTACTCTCCAGAGTCTCTCTCTCTCTCTGTTCTTTTAAATAAAATGTACTTTTTGCTCTTGCCTCAGTGTTTCTCGGGTGCTTAATCTTCAATCCGATCCCGATTTTCAAGACTGGTGTCAAGGACACAGGGCAGGAGCCAGAGAGCTGGCTCAGAGGGCAAGCCTGGCCCCGAGGGCGACAGGGAGTGAGAAGGCCTGGCTCTGAGAGTGGCGGGATGGTGCAACATCCAGGAGGCGAACACCGAGAGCTTCCTGCTGCCCGCCGTCCTGAGCGCCAGGCTGGGCCCGGCCCCCCAGCCCTCAGTGACCTCAAGGGTCCCTTCCCAGCAGGAGCTCTGCGCCTCCACCATCTGTGTGTCTGTCCCACTGAAGTCAGCCCCAAATCCCTGCCGACCTCTGTGTCCGTCACCCCGTGCCTGGGGTCTGGGGCAGGACAGAGGAAATGTACACACCAGGTCTCCCCAGGGCAAGGCCACCCCAGGGTACTGGGCAGGTCAGGGGGGGTTCTTGCTTGATGTCGAGGCTGCCAGGAAGCCTTACAGAGGCACAGGGTGGACCCTTCTGGGAGTTTCCAGCCCCAAACACCAACATAGTCAAGAAGCCCTGCCGAGACCCGAGGAAGGAAGGCCTATGGCTCCAGGAACGATGCCCAGCCCCAGATTCAGGCACCCACGGGACCGTGGCCCGTGTCCTCAGGCTGGGGACCGAGGGCTCCCTGCAACTCTGCCGGCTTCTGTGAGTCAGGTGCCCTGAGCAAGGCCACTCCTTCCTGGGCACCTTGTCCACTGTCTGTGGGAAGCAAGGCCCACCTGTAACTGCAGGCAGCTGGCCGACCAGGCCGACCAGCCGGTGCCTGGTGGCTCAGCCCATGGCCATGCTGCTCCGTGGACAGCGCCTGGGGACAGCATGCTCTAGCTGCCTGAAGTCTTCTGCTGTCTCACCAACACCCGTCCACCACGCACACCTGCCAGGCACACGCACGCACACACAGGTCCACACGCAAGGCACGCTGCACCCGTGCCTGCAACATTCACAGACAGAACACCCACAGCACACCTCGCACACACGTTCACACACACGCTTGTGTGGACACCAGGTACTGGGCCGAGCTCCGGCACACACAGGCGTCCATGTGTGCACACAAGCACACACCACACAGCGGCCACACATGCCCAAGTGTGGCCCACCAGTGCAACGCACCCACGCATGTGCACACATGCTCACAACACCCATGCGGGGCACGCGGACACGCAGTGCGCACGGCCACCAGGCGCCTGAGCACACCCGCTCACGCCCGTTGTTCGTTGTTCTCAAGTCACTCCCTTCCCTCCTGCTGCTGCTGGTTAAATGTCCCGATGGGAGATCCATGGCCTCCCCTGCCCCTCCCTGGGGCTCCGGCTCCGCGGGCTGCGCTCTCTGCGCCCAGGTGGTCCTCCTCCGTCCTCCGCTGCAGCCTCTCATCCCTGAGGCTGTGCCTCTCATCCCTGTGCTCACATCCTGGCTGAGCTGCGGTGGCGTCCGCTGTCCTTCTAAGGCTGAGGTTTCACAAGAATGAACGCAGAAGACAGAAGCGAGTGGTTACAGCCCAGACCAGGGAGCCACCTGGGGACCCACGGCACTCGTCCCCCAGGGTGAGCGCATGCCGCTCACTTCCAGAAAACCTCCCAAACGGATCTTTTGATTTCTTGGGAGCAGTTTTGTTCAAAGACTCCTTTCTTATTATATTTGCTCTCTGGGGCATTTCTGCCCAAAGTGATCTCTTTGTGATCATTCAGTTAAAAGACCCACTGGAAGTCATGGGGCCAGCCCCCTCCATGCCTCGCCAGCCCCAGGAAAAGCAGCTCCGGACTAAGGAAGGTCTCCGGGCATCAGAGGTCACTGGATGCTGGCCTTCTCTCTAAGGCCTGCCAGGATTCACTGCAGTAAGTGCCTCTTGAGCCTAACCACAGTCTCTCCTGCTGTAGGACCAGCCATTGTCCTTTCTGTTGAGAAATATTCCACTTGGCCAGCCTCCCTTGTCTGCTTGTAGAGGGGTAGAAGCATGGCGTCCAGAAGGACCAAGAACAAGTCCACCTCCAGGGTGTCAGAGTCCCACCTCCAAGACCAAGGCCTGCGTTCTGAGCTCCAGAAGCTTCTCCCAGGTTCTTTCAGCTCCCCTGTCCCCCTCTGCCCAGTCTGGGCCATTGATATCCTGCAGGGCCCTGCAGGGTCCTCCCCTGCTGAGAACACTCGCACCTCTCCCTGAGTGTGGCCCTACCAGCTCTGTTCTCCTCCCAGCTCTGAGCTCAGGAAAAAAAAAAAAAAAAAAAAAAAAACTCCAAAATATGAATTATGTATTGAAAATTCAGGCAGAGCAATCACGGGCAATAAATAATTCCAGGCTACAGACACATTAGTTAGCTGCACGATTCACTTACAGGCCAAGCCAACTGTCTTATTAGTTGAGGCCAAGCAGAGGCCTCCCGATGTGCCGCTCCAGGAGGCCTCCTGTCCCACAAACCGCGCTCCTGGGCCCGCGCAGTCACCCGCTCGGCCTGGGAGCTTCCCTCCCAGGCAGGATGGATGCCTTTAAGAAGGCGGCTCTGCTGACCGCCAAGGGCAGCTGGGCTAGTGCTGTGGCATCTCCTGACTTGCAAAGGGATGGGTTCCACACAGCTCTGGAACATTCTTAATCAACAGACAAAAATTCTATTGAAATTAGCACCGAAGCCATTTGCAATTCTGCTGGATGTTCTTAAGTGCCTGGGAACATTTTACTCCCTGGACAGTTGAGTCTTGTCCCCGTACATATTGTCCCCGAACATATTGGCAGGATGAACGAGGGATATGCCTGGAAAAGATACTTACTAAGCTAGGGTGGGCCTCGCCCCCAGCCTTCCTCAGTAGTTCCAAATGGGCAGGCATGTCCAGGCTCCAAGGTGCTGCGGGCTGCTCCCACCAGGCCCTCTCCCTGCTGCGAGGAAGGCTGGGAAAGCTCGTGTGCAAGTCCTGACATCCTGTCAGCTGCAGCCGTGGCAGAGCTTCATGGTCACCTGGTACAGAGCGATGCGTCATCGGTGCCTCTGGTTGTCCTAATTCCTTCGTGGTTTCTCTGTGCTGGACATGGAGTTCTTGACGTGCATTGTCCCATTGAGTCTCCAAGCTGTTAGACGAGGACAATCATCCTCACGCCCACTGAGCACGCACGGGGAGGGGCCTTACTTAGCCTCTGAAGGACCCCAGGCCCCCTTCTGCTGCGGGGCCAGCAGAGCGGGCGTTGTCACCCTGTTCACTGACGAGGAACCTAAGTGGCAGCAGAGGAGGCATCTGTCCCGGGCACTCGGCTGTGGGCAGCAGAGCAGGGGAGCCTCAGGCCCCCAGTCCCCAAGGGGAGAGCGGTCTGCCAGCTGCTCTGGGCCTCCAGCACTCATCTCGTGGTTGGCTGGGGACACCCCTCAGCACCAGACTCTTTCCTCTTTCCTGCTTCCACTCTGAGTAGCAGGCGGCTGGGCCCTCAGGCAGCCTTGTGAGGAGCACGAGGGACCCTGGACAGCTGGGCTGGCTGCTGCACACCGGGGCCGTGCCTGCTCTCTTCCTGCACCTGGGGCTCCCTCAGCCCCAGGGCGCCTGGTGTGTCAGGCCCTCCTCATCGCAGGTCCACCTGCCCGTAGGCAGCAGAGCAGTCCTCCCCCCTGCGCCCTGGGCTGCGGGCAGGGGCAGCGCCCGGCAGGGAGGCTGGGCCCGCAGCCCGACCCCCTCCAGCGGAGCTCACGCTGGGATCCAAGCTTCCCTCTGCATTTTAATGCCTTAAAAGCCTCGGCTTTCTCTCTGGGTCAATTTTCTTCCAACAAAATATTAAAATTAAGCTCTGAAAGCCTGCCGCCGTGGCCGGGCCCCAGACCTGGCCAACAGAGCCCGGCGCTGCGTCACGCCAGCTTAAATATTTAAAGAGATGCTGGGTAGCAAAGAGCGCTCGGGCAGCGGGGGCTGGGAAGGGTGGGGGGCCCCGGGAAGGACCTCTGAAGCCTGACTGACGCAGGCAGGAGCATCTGGCAGGGACCCCTGGGCCCCAGGGCAGCTCCTGACAACAGCCCTGAGGACCGGCAGCAGCCACAGAGTGACAGCGCCTCTGCCGCCACCTGCCCGGCCCCCGAGGCGGCCCATACCGGGCCTGCCCCCACAGATGGGATGGCAGCACAGAGAGGCTGAGTGAGCAGCCTTGTCGTCCATCCGCACTGTCCAGCACACCTTGGGCTTTGCTCTAGCGTATTGGGCAATCCCCAAACGGCACCGCTAGAAGGAGGACAGGCCTCGGCAGCCCAACCCGTCATTTCCCAGAGGGGAAACCGAGGCCCAGCTTATCCGAGTTCACGGGGGGTAGGTGGGAGTGGGGAAGAAAATCAAGCCAAGCGAGTCTGTTGATCCATTCATCCATCCAGCTGCTCATTTCGTGGACACGCAGGGCACAGGGGACCCTGGGATTGTCATGAGTGAATGAGCACGTTTCTGCTCTGGGCCGCACACAGCACTGGGCACAGGATCTTAAGGCAGGAGTGTGGTAGGAACCAGAGACCAGAGACTCACGGAAGGACCAGAGGACAGGGTTTCAGTTCAGAAGTTCTGGCTTCTTTTCCAGGCCTGTCACCCCTAAGCCTGTCTCCCCTCCAGACCTGTCACTCCCCAATACCTGTGAAATCTAGAAATCTCCTGTGCACTGTAGGAGGGACAGTGTGTTGATTAGGCCAAGAGCACCTGGACTTCAGGGACCGTCCAGCACTATCTGTGGATCTGACGGCGGAGATACGTCAGCCTGAGGATGCTCGACTGGCCAGGCCACCAGACCTGTCTTGAGATCACCAGATCAATGTCACTCCCACATAGCTGTATATAGCTGCTCCTCCCCAGGTTTACTAAGGAGAGGGCTGGACACCCCAAAATTGCCTCTTGCTTTGGAGCCAGCCTGCATTCTCCCTGGGATGTGGGTGCTTTCCTCTGTCAGGTGAGCCAGGACCCCCACTGGTCCTGAGTTGAGTTTCTCCTTATCTCTGGCAATTACTGGGACCCTCCTTTGGAGACCCCTCTTCTCCTGAGACAGGCAGACCCCAGATCCTGCTCCCAGAGGGTGGAGCAGGACAGACAGCCTGCAACCTGGTGAGGGCAGGTACCTGGAGCTGGACTGGGCTGCTGTCCCCCTGTCTCTTGTACAGGTCCCTCTCTGAGCCCTGAATGGGGAAGGATGGATCATGTGGAGGACCAGGCACGTGTGCAGGAAGTGGCTCTGTGACGTCACAAACTCCTGGTTCCTGCAAATGTCCATCAAGGCTGCTCAGACCTGGATCTTCTGGTCCAGTCCCGGCTCACTGTCCCTTCCCTTGGCTGGGTTTCTGGGAAACGGGTGGTCACCTCTGGGTGTCTTACTGCCTCCTTTGCTCCAAGGATGACAGTGTACCCGGTTTCTCTGGGGAACTTGCACTGACACCTGGTTAGGGCCAGCTGTTCTTTTCCTCTGCCTGGGGCCATGCTTCCACCCCACCCCACCCACTGTGGCCTTCACAGGCTATGCCTTCCCTTCCCTTCCCAGAGCAGTCCACGGCACAGAGCGTGGGGCTGGGAGAGGCTGGGAGAGGGACACCCTTGGGCCTGAACTCACCTCCAGCCCTGAGTGGCTGGGAGAGCTCGGCCAGCCCTGGCCTCCCTTGAGGCTCCCGCTTCCTGGTCGGCAGCAAAGTGGTGGCAGGTGCTGGTCCTCACCTTGTCCTGAGGCAAAGAGAGGGTCCACAAGAGATGGCCCTCAGGGTCCAGTGCAGGGGAGAGGCCAAACAATTGGTGTCTTCATTTCCTGGTTCCTTCAGCCCAGCTCAGCACCTCGGGTTCCATCCTGGGCTGGACGCTGCCCTCCAACACCTGCAGGCCCATGAAGGAAGCAGCCAGAGGACGAGGGGACTTCAAGACTGGGAGAGAGGAGCCAGCCTAGTCCTGCAGGAGCCCTGGGACACTGTCCAGGTGTGAGCTTCCCCTACGGGCAGCGCTGTGCACCCAGGCTACCAGCCTCCTGTGAGATGCCAGGGCAGCGGGCAGCCCACTCTGTCCTGGTAACGAAGACCCAGAAAGGCCCCCGACCCTCCTCCAGCTTCACGGCCCCCGAGCTGGCTCTGCCCAGGACTCCCACCCCCCGTCCCACGGCTCCTATCACAGCTGCAGCAAGCCTGCCCGAGCTCAGGGACCAGACAAGCACCTGAGTGACCTCACAGGCTGGAGGTGGAGACTGAAGCGGGTCTCGCTGGCCTAACTCCGGGTGGGGGCGGGGCTTCCTGGGAACTCTGGGGTCACTCTGCCCCTGCCTCCGCAGTCCTACAGGTGCCTTCTTGGAGCCACAGTGCAGCATCGTGGTCTCTGACGCTGACCTCTCTTCTTCAGGCCTGTCCCTCCCTGCCCTCCCCATGCCCGGCAGAGGTGGCCCCTTCAGTCCAATCACAGCTGCAGGAATGGGGCCCGGGACCTGCGGCAGGGGGCCTGGGGGAGCTCAAAACTGCCTGGCATTGAGGCCTTGCCATCTCGGGGTTTGCCTCGGCGGGGCAGGCACAACAGAAACACCAAGTCCAGGAGCAGGACAGGCCCTCCTCAGATGCCCAACACGGCTGCCAGCAGCCTCCTGGTCCCGACCACTGCCTGACCCTTGGCCTCACCTCCACTAGACCGCTCCCCGGGAGCCAGGCCTGGCAGAAACCGTGCCCTGTGGCAGTGAGTGTCCAAGCATTCTGAGGATTTGGTCTATGTGACCTGCCAGTAGAACAACGGTCTCCATGCCACGCAAGCTGTGGGCAGCCACGGGTGCCCTCCGGCTCAGATCCAGAGTGGGGAGATGACCACAGACTCATGGCTGCCGGGAGCCCGTCTGGCTACGGAGCCCCACATCCTGTAAACATCTCTGGACGAGCGCCAGCCTTGCAGCCCAGGGACAGTGGTGTCAGGGCCAGCCGAGCTCCTTGGTCCCGTCCCCTGCTGCCTGGGCATAGGCTTGAGCTCCAGCCGCTGAGTGCCAGCATGACGAGGTCCCACTGAGCCCCAGGCTCCGCAGCTCTGGTTTCCCAGTGGTGCTAGGGGCCTAAAAACTGCGCTCCAGGCTCCCGGGGCCAAAGGCTTTCCTGACGCCACAGTGTCCGCTGCAATATGCTGTCAAAAATCAATGCATACAATCCATGAATTTCTTGGCTAGGGTTCACAGAAAAGCACAGTCTAGGTGGGGAGGAACTGTTTCCAGCACAAGACCAATAATGACCGGACGTATTTCGACACGCTGCGACTGCCTGTGGGTAACCACGACTGGAGCAGACCCATCCGGTCATATCTGGAATACCCACCACCAGCCAGGCAAGAGAGGGACCCGCAGGTCTGCCTCCTGCTCTCCACCAGACATCAGGGAGGCCAGGCCCGTCTCCTGGGGAAGTGGACGTCCGCAGTCTCAGGAGGGAAAGGAGGGGACAGCCTCGGGATGTGGGAGTATCCACAGTTGGCATGGGGAGGAGCTTTGTGGTGGCCGTGGCTTGCAGCCTGCTGTCACTCACAGGAGCTGGGCGAGGGGCTGGGGGCAGAGGGCCAGCTTGCCTCCCAAACAGGGGGAACTGCCCAGAGGCTATAGCGTGGGCAGCTGGGTCGCTCCATATCCCTGGGCCTCTGGAGCTTCCCGACGCTCCGTCCTGCTTCTCAGCTCCATTGTCCCAGCTCCCGCTCCGCTTAGAGTGCTGGACTCTCAACGGAGGACACTGGCTCCAAAACCACAGCTCTCCCCGCTGCCCCCTTCTTGGTTTGCTTCACCAAATCGGATTTGTGCACCTGCTTGGGGTCCAGTGTCTAGCGAGCAGCTCCCGGAGGCAATCCCACACGGATCCAACAGAGCCGTGAGTGCCAACACCAGGCACAGCACGGGCGGTCAGCTGACAGGGATCTGCAAGCGCAAGGCCACCACTGGGGGCCAGGTCCAGAGCTCCCCTGGAGATGCAGCCCTAAGTGGCCTTGCGTGACTGGCACACAGATGTCTTCAAGAAGGCCATGGTGCAGCCTGTTGTGGTCTCCAGCATCCTCATTCCCTGGGACGAGGACAAGCCAGTGGACAGGGACGGTTGTGACTCTGACAACACTGCTCAGGGTCAGTGCCAACAGGGTGCCATTTCAGATGTGGAGATTGAGGCTCAGAGAGGTGGGGAGGCCAGGGGATGCTGAGGACAGATCGGGAGCAACAGAAGCAGCCTTCTGCCCAAAGCATCTAGGTGAGGAACACGGCAAGGTGACAAAGCTGGAGTAGCCAGCCCAGCCTGAGCCTCCGCCGGGCCAGAGCAGCCTGCGGGTCCACACCAACAAGGAGGGAGCTGCTCAGAGCAGTTGCCTGGACCCAGGTCAGGCACGGTCAGAGCCTACCAGTCCAGAGGCACTATGTCCTTGAGGGACAGGTGCCACTTTCTATGCCTTGCCACAAGGCGGGGTGAGCTAGAGATGCCCAGAGGGCGCCTGGCTCAACTGCAGACTCCAGACTCCGTCTTCCTGTGGGTCCATGGACATGCGCCTTGGATACACAGGCCAGCACGTGGGATGCAACTTCTGGACTGAACCTTCTGGGCCCTCAGTGTCTGTCCAAACTCCTGCTTAAACTCCTGGACCCGCTCTGTCCAGCAGAGCTTCCTGTGGGGATGGAAATGTTCTAGAATGCAGTGCCCACGGTGGTGGCCACAAGCCATGCCTGCTGCCGTCTTGACAATGATGCGGCATGCAGGGAGGTTGAGTTCTGATTGTGCTGAAGTTTGACGGATTTAGATCCAAGGAGTGAGAGTGGCTCGGCAGCCAGAGTGGACAGCCAGCTCCAGATTAGAGTCAGGTTGGAGTCACCCACCTCTACCCCTGGTGGCCGTGGGCAGCTGGAGCAGGGAGCCAGCTGCGAGGTCTCTGAAGCCCCGTGGGGGCCGTGGATCCAGGCTCTGAGCGCGGGAAGACCTTCAATGCCAAGGGCCCAGCACTGGGTCTTGGGAGGCTGCGGGGCACTGGGGGCTCAGCTTTGGGGAACAAGATCACAACATAGGGCCAGTGCATGGAGGTCAAGGGGGCCACACACCTTGGTCCTTGGGGAAGCTCCCCCAACTGCCTCCCTCTGCAAAGGGACGCCTTCCTCCTGTGGGGTGTGGGACTGACTGGTCCTCACAGGAGCCAATTTCTGGTCTTGGGTTTGGGGACAGCCCTCCTCACCAGCTCTCTGAAGCACAGCTGCTTTCTCCAGGAAGTAAAGTGACAACCTGGGCATTGAACACACCCCAAACCTGGGAGCACAGGGGAAGCGGGGTGGCTCAGGCAGGGCCGGCCTCCACGTGCTCGGAATGCCTCCTGAACATCCTGTGTGTGGGGAGACTTCCAGGAACAGGGAGCTGGAAACCCGCTTTCCTAGCAGGAGTCGGGAGGAGAGGCGGTTGCCATGGAGATGGCATCTGGCCTAATCACTTGAATTTCAGAGGCGAGTAAAGAGATAAGAGAAACGGGCAAACCCCCAAATGCAAGGCCTTGTCCAGAGGGGCCGACAGGGAGAGAGCAAGGCAGCGGAGCTCTCGAGACCACCCGGTTAGGGTTGGTTCAGGGCTCCTTGGTATCCAGAGCCCCAGGCCTGGTTTCAACTATTTTGCCGCCAAAAGGCAGCGTCACCTTCTTGGCAGTGGGACAAACGCCTGGTCAAGGCCAGGCGCCAGCTCCTCCCACTCCAGAGGCCTCAGGCAGAGCCTGGAGAGGTGGCTATCAGCACCCAGGGCCCTGGGGCTGGAGTGGGCGGGAGGTGCCTGCCCAGGCGGCTGCTGGAGGACCTTGGGATGAGTTTGCGCCTTGGACGAGCAGCACAGCCCAACAAGCGGAAGACAGACAAGCATCTGTGTGTCCACGTGAGCGCAGTGTGTACGCACGCATGGGAAGCGCTTGTCCGTGGGCTTTCAGGGCTCCCCAGGGTGTGGCTGAGACATGGGGCCTCATGGAACTGCCATTGGTGGGGACAGAAGACAGTGCCTCTGACAGCTCAGCTGAATCCTGAGATGGGGAGGCAGCAGCTGGGTCTGCACTTCTTGGGGCTGAGAGAAGGCACTCGGGGGGCTTCCTGGAGGGGGTGGCATTGGGGTGAGCTCTGGGGAATGCCTCCGCCACGCAAAGAAGGAGCAAGGCCAGGCTCCTGTGCCCCAGCCCAGCTGTGCTCAGCCTGGCCAGGGGCCTCAGGGACAGTGAGCAGGAGGAGGGCCTCAGCCACACTAGAGGTTCAGCCCGCAGTGGCTCCAGGGTCAGCCTCCTCTGCCCACCTCTCGCTCTTTCCCTGTGAGGTTTGTATTTTCGGTCTCCCCACTTTGTTAAGGAGGAGGCACAGGGGCCCGGGGCACCCTCGGGGCTGCGCGCACATGCTCGAGTCTCCGGGCAGGCCCTGCCCCCAGCCCGGCCTCCCTCTGGCTATCCGTCTCTCTCCTCCATGCCGTCTTCAGCTCCTCACTGTGGCTCTTTTCACCGGGACCGGCTCGATTGACTGTGGGGATGGCAAGAGACGTGACCAGGCAGGAGCGCACAGCAGAGTCCCAACTCCAGAGCCAACCCTCTGTGCTCCCCCACGCCACCATGGGCCTGTCACTCACCTGCCAGGTCCCCTCTTCATCCACCAATCAGGAGTGTTGACTGGCACTCACCAAAGACCTGGTAGCCCCTCAACTCTGCCACCCGAGGGCCCAGAGCAGAAGAAAGGCCAGCGAGGGTCAACAAGGCCACCGGCAGCTGCAGGGCAGGAAGACCTGTGGGCACCCCTGAGTGGAAGAGGCAGGGCCACTGCGGCCGAGGGTCAGTTCACCAAGCCTGTCCCTCTGCTGCTGTCCCTGGCCAGGAGTCCAGCTGAGTGACAAGCAGCAGTGGTCCTGCGCCCCCTGTCTCGTGGCCGGGAAGGCAGACCCGCTCTTCCCCAGAGCATCCCGCAGGGCCTTCACCTGAGGGGCCTGTCCAGGTCGCCTCATCCCTCAGTCTGTGGCTGGGGAAACCGAGGCACGACCTCCCTGAGCCACTCTCAGGAGACCCCCAAATGACCCCTCCTTGAAGTGGCTTTGAATCAGTGGCGGTGGGTGGAGGGCTGGTGACCAGTGCAGCTTTCCATTCCTGGGCGTCCCCGAGTTTCCAGCATCACATTCACGCACAGACATGGCGGCTACGGATCGGGCAAGCCGCTGGAAACGTCCTGCACTGTGGCCACCAGAGAACCCCGAGCGCAGGCTCAGCACCGAGGACCAAGAAGGGCCACCGCACACAGGAGGAAAGGCCGCAGGCGTCAGAGGGAGGCAAGGAGAGAGCTGGCCCACGCCCTGCACGCCTGCTGGAAGCCTGCCCGAGCGCAGGTGCATGGGGAGCAGCACGAGTGCCCGGTGCCCGGTGCCTGGCACCATGGTGCCACGGTGCTGGAAAACAGTCCTGTGCCCAGACGTGGGTGGGGTCCCTAACAGGAGAGCGCTTCACAAACTCGGTGTGCACAGCATCATGGAGGAATGACAGGGAGCCCCGGGGTGGCTACGGGGCCCGTGTGACCTCAAGGAGGAGTGTCCCATCCCCACTCAGAGGCAAGACAAACCCTCTGCCCAGCAGCTGCCTGTAGGCGCCCGGCTGTGCATGCCCAGACTGACTTCCTGCAGGGCAGCGACTGGGGCCTCTGCACCCGTGCCTCCTGTTCGAGTCCTGAGCTCGTGGTGAGACCCGTGCAGCTAGTTCCCACGGCGGGCACGGCATGGGCACCCCTCCACTCTGCTCAATAAAGAGAAGTGAATGCAGACGCCCACCGCTCCACTCTTTGGTTCTGGAACAGATAATTACCCATCCTCAGGCTCACACACAGCTGGGGCCTCCAGGAAGGCACCGTGTGAGCTTGGCATCTCTGTCGGGTTTTCTGGCTGTAAAGTGGGCGGCTGGAGCAAGGCCATCTCCCAGCTCACCCCCCAGGACTCCCCTACCCTCAGCATCACCAGCAGGCAGGCAGGTCCAGGGGGCTCCAGACCAAGAGGCACAAGTAGGCCAACCTCTTGCTTGTATCCAGAGTCCAACCTCAGCAGGAGAGGAGTCTCCTCCCAAACTATTTACCCGCCTCCGATTAGAGCTGATTTAATATACCCTGCAAGTGATCGGGAGTGACGATGCTTCGGACCAACGGCCTCATCAAAACCTTGTTGCTGTATTTAATCTGGAATTAAACTGTTTGCTGTTCGAGGTCTGGTGTGAGCACTTCATGAAAGATTGATTGTTTTCCTTTATGAGTTGCGATGCTAATTGCTCGGCCTTGTTGTAAGGGTGGTGCAGGAGGAAAGGGCGTATTAAGGAAGGAAGAGGACAGGAGGCTCCCGGCCTGGCCACTGTCAGCCCAGCTCTGCAGCAGGAGGGGGTGGAGGCTGGGGCTGTGTTCTCCTGGGCTCTTCCCCAGCTAGAGACCACATCGTGCTCAGGCCCAGGGGAGGGGACCCACCTGCTCTCACGTCACTGCCTGTCCACTCCCAGTCTCCCTTGCTCTACCTTCCTGCAGAGCAGGGCTCCTTGAAGAGGAAGGTGATGTGGGACGGGCCAGCCGGAGCTTCTGGAGTGGGAGGAAACTCCCCTGTGGCTTTGAGGCCCAGCAGACAGGTGTGAGGACATTGGTGGAGACTGTGCCAGCCACAGGCCCCAAACTTGACCCCCTGCAGCCTTGCCACCTCCACCTGGACATACCCCTCTCACCAGGAAACCAGAGACCCCCAGCGCTCAATCAACCACGCCTCTCTAAGGAGGTCCATCGCCCTCCCTTGGGTCCCTGCTGAGCCCCGGGCCACGTGCAGTTTCCTTGCATTCTACAGTAATTCCTGCATCCTGGTTAATAAATCTTTAGACGCCCCCGTTTCACCCACGGTGAGGTTTCCGTTGCTAACTCAGCCAGATGCTGCAGAAACAACCCGCAGATACTAAGCAGCTAATCTGCGCTCTGTCTGCACGAGGTGGGGCAGCAACCGACGGGGCATCCTTCAGCTCAGCCCGGGAAAAGCCTTCTTGGCCCTGCTATGAGCAAATCGCCATTTAAGGAATGTAAAGACGAGAAAAAGCAAACATGGTGCCCCCTGGACAGGAGCTTCTGCCCACAGCGCTGGGGAAACCCAACCTTGTGAATCGACCCTCAGGAAATGAGAAGGTGCCCATCACCCCCACTGGGACTCTGCCCGGCCCCGAGGGGCTCTCAGAACCGTGCCTCCAGAAGGAGCAGTCCTGTGGCAAGGACTCCAGCCTGGTCCCTCGGTCAGGGCAAGGCTGATAGACAGAACCCCATTACCATTCTACAGACCTCGTATGACCAGCTGCCCATTGTGGTCTTGGGCTGAGCCAGAGCTGCCCAAACCAACTGAGCAGGCCTCGGGCCTCGACGCTGCTGGTAACACATCAGAGTAGAAAATGAAGCACGTTCGGGACCGTGCACACCATCAAAGGTCACGAGGGGTTTAGGGGAGGAAGTCTTCCTCCCTTAGCTTGAGCATCTGCAGACGTGCACATTAGCTAACTGGCGGCAGGAGAGAGGAGACAAATTTATGAGTATTTACACGCGCAGGAGTTCAAAGACAATAAGAAAACTCAAAGACAGAGCCCCCAGGGTTAGATACGATTTTAACAAGGGAAAGGAGACTTGGGTGTGGAGGGGCAGCCAACAGTGGGAGGGGACTGGACAGAGGGAGGCTGGTGACAAGGCTGCTGTGCAGGCTCATCTGGTGCCCCCGCTGCAGCCCCAGGCACAGGGGCTTTATGTCCTGCTCTTAGGTGGAAAGAGGAGGGAAGGGATCTCGTCCTGAGTCTGAGTCTCAGTTGCCGTCTACTTAAAACACTTGCCAAAGCGGCAAGGGCTGGGTGGCACATGGCTGTCCCCTTCAGGGTCCAGAGCAGGAGTTCACCCCGAGGGCTGTGTATCAGAGCGGGCTGTGCCCTCAGCAGATTTCTAGGCTGAATTTGGCCAGACAGATTTGAGCTCCACATGTGTCCCTGGCTGAATTTGTCTGTAACAGCAGAAAAATGGGGACAAGCTAAAGGTCGAACCATAGGAGCCGAGAGCAAACCGGGTTGCAAGCCTGAGCTGAACTCCGCTGCCTGGCAAATGTGGCAGCCAAGTCCCTGGCAGAGAGGGGACGGCGCAGTGGCAGCCCGAGTCAGGCCCCTGCTGGGGACCGGTGGGCAGGAGAGACTGGGCAGCCAGGCGCCACACAGGGGCCTGGGGTGTGGTGGCTGGGCCGCCTTCTCTCGGTCTGCAGCACCTCCCTGAGCAGCAGCTGGCTGATCTCTTTCTGGGCTGCAACTCAGAGGAGCCGTGGAGGCCCCCAGGATGGGATGGGGCAGCTGAGTCCCTCAGGCTCAGGTCTATTCCTGGGGGCCTCCCACCTCTAACCTCAGAGGCTGCAAATGCAAGTTTAAGCAGCCCCGCCCACCCATGCAGTGCAGGAAGCCCAGGGCTGAGAGGAGATGCCTGGCTCAGCCTCAGCTCGTGACTCCCCCACACCACACGGAGGACCCACCCAACGGTGCGTCCCCCTCTCTCAGGAAAGCCACAACCCAGTGCTAAATCTCCGAGTATTTCTGCGTTTTCCTCATTTCTGGGCGTGGCCTGGCCTCATGTAGAGCAGGCCAAACTCCCGCACAGCCCTCCAGAAATGTGCCTTCCTCCCCAGGAGGAAGATCTAAGGGAGCAGTGGGACCCAGTGTGCGGACCTGACGAGCTCGTGGAGAGGAGATGGGACACAGGGGTGGGCTGGGCCATAAGGATGGGACAGTGACCAGGAGCACGCAGGGGAAACCAGGGGAGGAGCAGGGCTGCCGTGGCTGCTTTGCACAGACCCACTTCCGCCTCCCTTCCAATCCACAGTGGTGAGACTTCCTCTTCCTGGAGAGTGAGAGGGGGAGGCTCCAGGAGGATGGGCCTCCAGGCAAGCGGGAGGGGCATTCCCAGAGAGGGGACCCCTCGCCTGGGGGGCTCCCACCTCCAGCCTGAACCCAGGGAGGCTGGGGCCAGGAAGGAGGCTCAGCCTTGGGTCCTCAGGACAAGCAGCTTACAGGCACGCTCAGACGCCGGGAGGGTGTCCGTGGGACATCGAGGACGGTGATACTTTCCTTTAGACGATATTTCTCTCCCTAATTTTTCAGCAGCGAGCATGTTGTATCACTTGAGGGAAAACGTTTAAAGACTCCTAGACACACACTCGCTCTCTCTCACACACACCCCCACGCAAATCCCAGGAAGTCCTCCTGGGCAGGAAGCAGAACTGGCAGGAAGTTCACCCTTCCCCAGAGGGTGGTGTGCCCCAAAGCACCCTAAGGTGTGGCTGCAGAATGTTGGTCCCAGGGCGCCCCTGGCTGCAATCCTCAGCAGGCCCCTCCATCCCCAGGAGGCAGCCAGGCTCAGGGCTCCCTTACCTCCTAGGCTCAAGGCTCCCAGCTCCCGGGGAGCAGCAGGTGGGCCTCGTCCCTGCCAGGTGTGGCCCCTCCTCTGAAGAGGAAGTTCCGCTCCTGTGGCTCTCGGTGGGGAGCTTGGCAATGCTGTCCTCTCCAAGGTTGTTCCAGGGATCCAATGAGGCCAGCCCAGGAGGGGCCACGAGCAGTCGCCCGGCACCGAATAGCAAGCACGGTTATTGCTGCTGCCCTTTGCCTTCAGGACACAAAGCAAAGAGGAACTCAGTCCTGGTGCTTGGTTCCCTCCTTTACCTAAAATCCAGCTTCTTACTCCCCTTCATGGGGATGCACATGGGGGATTTGGGGTCCACCACTGTGTCTTAACCCAAGAGAGCTGAATTGAGGTGACTTTCCCTGCCTCCCTTTGTATAAATTTACTCAAAGCCAATTGCTGATAACACTCTCACTATATGTTGTTTAAATCCCAGGACCCTCAGGTAGCACATATGAGGTTGGGAGGTGGGAGATGTGACAAGGGGATCCCTACTCGCCCTCCCCATGCAGACCTTTCCCCATCCCACACTGCACCCACTCCTCCCAGTACTTCTCTGTGTCTGTTGTGTTCCCCACACATGTCACCCCCCAGGCACACGCATACGCAAGCACCCTCAAACCCCACGAAGACAGTAAGCTGTCTCCTATATATCCTTGTGATCGATGGGTGGATTGATGATGGATGGATGATTGGTGGATGATATGTGTATATATCATAGATGGATGAAGAGATGGAGGAAAGAATGAATGGATGGATGATGTATTGTGAATGGATGGGTGATGGATAATGGATAGATGGATGATGGATAGAAGAAAGGATGGATGATGGATAATGGATGGATGGATGGATGGTGGATGGATGGATGGATGGATGGATGGATGAAAGAAAGGATGGATGGATGGATGATGGGTGATGGATGATGGATGGGATGGATGGATGATGGATAGATGGATGGATGGATGGATAAAAGAAAGGATGGATGGATGGATGATGGATGATGGATGGATGGATGGATGGGAGAAAGGATAGATGAATGGATGATGGATGGGAGGACAGGTGGTAGATGACTGGATGGGTAATGGTTAGGGGGTTGCATGTGCTGATCAGTTTGTCTTAGACCTTTTCCAAAAGCAATTTGTCTACATGGTGAGGAGATTCAAGATTCCTTGTAATGATAACTGGGCTGCAGTTGGGGCATCCATCTCTCCTGCAGTGAGTCCTTGGGTGTGCTCTGTCCTTGCCTCTGCCACGGCAGCAGCAATGGGTGTCCCCCTCCAACATCTGTGTCACCTCCCTTTGAGTCAGAGAAACATCAGGGAGCTACAGAAGATGCCTGGCTCTTGTGTAACCTTCAACACAGATGGTCCAACCAGGCCAGGCGGAAATGCTTCAGGAAGCTCCCAGCCCTGCTCTGACACCTGACAGGAAGGTCTCAGGTACTTCTTGCCAGTGGAACAGGGTCTGCTCCAGGGGAGCCACCTGAAGATGGACCTGCAGACGCCTGAGCTACCTGCTCCCACCAGCGCAGCTGCTCCTTGGTGGAAGGGGTGGAAACGCTCGCGATGGGTCATGAGGGAACCACAGGCACTTCCGGTCCCCATCCTGGAGCTGAAACATCACCTCTTCCTTTGCCAAGCCACCTGTGGGCTTTGTCATGTCTTGAGCCCATTTGTCCCCTAGAACTGGTCCCTGCTGGGAGGGCTGGAGAGGGAGGTCTGAGGCTTCACGCACAGGTGGTCCTCGATCTTGATTTTGGAGTCCCTCCAATAAGCAGCAGCCTCTTCTTTTGGAGCAGCTGTGGGAGAGCGCTTCCCACACTCCGTCACTGCCAGGCCCTCCTGGAGGGAGTGATCAGAGGCAGGAGAGAGGCTGCTGGAGAGCCGCCCAGGGACGTGTGCAGGATCCGGCCCTCGTGGGCTTCCACAGAGAGCAGAGGCCTCCTAAAGCGGCCTCAGGCACTGCCAGGAGAAAGTCGATGGTCCTGGAATCTTTATCGAAGGATCAGGCCTCTGGCCAAGGAGGCAAGCCTCCACTCCCAAAAGTTCTCCAGGCCCTTCCTGCCCCTGGGCAGCTTAGCTCTCTTTACCTGCAGGGACTGTCCAGGGAAAGGGAGGCCCAGAGGCTATAGCCCAGGAGACCCAACTGCACACAGCTCAGATTCCAGTAGCTAGGCCGGTGTGAGTGGAGGAGGCCGTGTCCAAGGCAGGAGGGGAGCTTGGGCAGGTGGTGTCGTGGTGGGATCTTAAATGTCACCCAAGGCCCAAGTGCTAAAGGCTTTGTTGCCAGCCTGCAGTGCTACGGGGAGGACCAGGAGCCTCTGGGAGTGAGGCCTGGTAAAAGGAAGTTAGGTCATTGGGAGTGTGCCTTTTCAGGGGATGCTGAGACCCCACCCCTCCCAGTTTCTTTGCATCCTGGCTGCCATGGGGTGACGACTTTGCTCTGCCACGTACTCCCTGCCATGATGCTCTGCCTCCCCATAGGTTCCAGCAACCCTGGACTGAAATCTCTGAAACCATGATTCAAAATTAACCTTTCTTCCTTTTAGGTCAATTTCTCAGGCATTTTGTCACAGTGATGGAAAGCTAGCTAACACAGGCAGGTGCAAAGCCTTGAGAGACTCTCTCTCTGGGGATGAAAAGAAAGAAAGTGACTGAGGGACTGCTTTCTAATGGGGTCAGGGATCAGGAGATTTCCAGAGGTCTGCAGTCACCCCTGCTGAAGGTCAAACCCCAGGATGCCACGGACTCAAAAGAACAACTAACACAGGCGTCCTTGGCCTCAACCCTCTCAGCTGAAGAGGGTCATGATTAAGTAACCAATTAGAACAGGCTTGTAAATTAGGACTTCTGCACTCACCCACTGCCTTGGAAAGCAGCTTCATAGGGAAAGCCCTCCCAAGCACCTTCCCACGCTTGCCCTGCAGGGACTATCCATTGCACCAAATTGCAAGTCGGTGTTTCCCAGATAAACGCTGTTTCCTTTGATCCCAGGCCAACCATTCCTGCAGTTAGTGAGCAGCACCTTCTTAGAGCCCTGGAGGAGGGTCCCCGGATAGAGGGAACTTCACCCTGAGAGGTGAGGAGAGGTGGAGAAGGGGTCAGATGCCCACTCCAGAAAATCCTCTGGCCAGAAGCTGGGGTGATTCTCAAAGTAAGATCAGAGTCAAGGAGGCCCAGGGTGGAGGCTGCATGCAACCCAGGGCAGGTCACTAAGCAGGAACAAAGGGCAGCGAGGGGCCCTGGGAGGCAGGCCCTCCTGGGGAGCTGAGTGGGCAGGGCCAGGCTGGGCCTGAGCAGGAGAGCAGGAAGCCGGCTCCCAGCCCCTCCTCATGGTCCTCACCCGCACGAGAGTCGGCTGGCATGTGGCCCTGGCTCAGGTGGCTGGGCAGCCTGCACCTTAGGAGAGGAGCCAGAGCACAACCTCCCAGGGGAACCTACCCGGAGAGGGGGACCCAGCATCCTGGCTGCTGGGGGAAGAGGGCCCTTGGGCGGCTCTCCTGGGCTGCCTGAGTTCCCACAGCCGCTTTCCCGCCCTCTCTCCTCCTCCCTCCCCTTTTTGGAACTTGTCATTTCATTTATCTGGAATTTTTACCTGTATCTAATTCTAAGCTTATGGAAAAGTTAGAAGAATAGACCAAGAACCCCGCATGCCTGGCTCGGTTGTGCCAGCCCTTGTCCTGGGTTTTTCTCTCCCTAAGGTATAAATACGGGGTTTTCTTCTGAACCTTTAGGAAGCACGTCCCCGCCTCTCCCCTTGACCCGGGCACAGCTCCCTGTGTTTCTCCGAATAAGGACATTCCCTTCCACACTCACAGCACTTTACCAAAATCGGAAATCTCATTTTCTTGTGTTTTCATCAAGTGCACTGTCCACAGGCAAACTTCGTCATTCTCAATAATGTCCCCAGGAGCCTTTTTCTTCTGGTCCGGGGCTAGGTGTTCAGACCCCACATTGCATTTGGTGGCCACAGCTCTGCCATCCCAGTGGCCAGGGGCAGCTCTGGGCGTGGGCCTTTCCTGTTTCAGCAGGACCTTCGGGGGGCAGGCTGGCTCCCTGCGGAGGCCACTCCCTGCACCTTTATGCTCCCCCTTGACCCAGCTGAGTGGGCGCTTGGGGGAGCAGAATCCAGCAGCCGTGTGTCCTTCCCAGGGGTCCTTCAGGAGGTGGATGGTGCCCGCTGCCAGGCCTCCAGGGAAGGCAGGAGCCTCTCCACAGGAGGGTCACTTTCCTTCCTGGGAACTGGCAAGTGATCTGTGGGCAGGCCAGACAACTGCACTGCTCCTCAGACTCACCAGAGCCTCGCCAAGGTGGGGACAGCTCAGGGGAGGAAGGGTGACAGGATTCCCACCTCCATTGTTCCACCCCACTTCTCCCTCCCCCTCCCCCAGGTGTGTCCTGGGGCTGCAGTGACAAAGGACCACAAAGCAGGAGGGGCCATCTCACAGTGGGAAGGACAGATGTCTGGAAACAAGGTGTGGGCAGGGCGGCTCCTTCTGAGCAGGTCCAGGCGTCTGTGGCTTGCAGGTGTCCCTCCTCGTCTCACCATGTGAGTCTCTGCATCCCAAGTTCCCCTTTTTATAAGGACCCCAGGGCCCACCCCAATGATCTCATCCTAGCTAATTACATCTGCGAAGACCCTGCTCCAAATCACGCACATCCTGAGGTCCAGCCGAGGGCATCAGGTGGCTCTGTGGGACACACCAGCCCCCACGCACCATCCCTCCGCTCAGTCAGTGAGCCCTGGGACTCACCTGGCCCCCTGGGTCGGCCACACTGCTGCTGTTTGGAACCATCCATCGGGAGGTCATCAGTCAGGGCCTTGGTGGCCAGCCCAGCAGCACCGTGAACGAAGGCCGAGCTCACCCCCTCCAAGCCGGGCCTGCTGCTTCCAACCGGGCGGTCCCTCTAACCAACGCGACGATGCACCCGCGCCCGCCTTGCTCCACAGAACCTGCCGCAGCTCCAGCCTGGGTCCCGCCCCTGGAGGGCACACCTGTCTCCATCAGGGCTGCCTGGCGCGCTCAGGTCCATCTGCTCGCACACGCTCCCGCTTGTCCTAACGTGCCCGAGCCTGCCTCTCAGCACCCGTTACTCAAGTTCATGCTGACAGCTTGCCAGCCTGGCCCACTGGCCCTGGGACGTGCCTCCAGGCCCTGCCATGGCCCTGCCACGCCTGGAGCACGGCTTTGCTTTCTGGCACAAAATTGCCTCTGGGATCTGTAGCCAGCAGGCCCTGTGACCTAGGGGGCATCTCCCCGGCCAGCGTGTCCTCTCAGAACAGGGGCAGGGCCAGTTGTGTGCGCAGGTGGCGCTCAGAGCCCACAGCAGGCCAGTGGCTGCCCGCACGGGCTCCTTGGCTCTGTCCTGGACGACGCAGAAAGCAGCTTTCAATTCCAGCCCGCGCTGCTGGGACGTCAGGGCCCGGACTGGGCGGGACGGAGCTCCTGCTGCTTTTGAGCCAAGGGTGTTGGGTCAGAACCTGTGCCTGACCGGCTCACGCCAGCTCTGTCATCCCCACGGCGCGTGACGCTCTCCGTGTGACATTAGCTAGGCGTGTTTGCTCTGCTCCTTTCCACGTCCAGGAGCCCCTCCCTTTACCGTGCGTGGAGGAAATATTAACACTGTTACCAACGGCCGCGCAGAGTCAGCTGGGCACACAGGTGGAGTCGCAGGGGGTCCCAGCCCGCTTCCTACCCACCGGTCAGCGCCCTGCGGCCCTCCTGGCAGGGAAACAGCTTCCCAGGGTCCAGTTTGCCCTTCTGGTGTTTTCTACCCTCTCCCCCTTCCTCCTCCCCTCCTCCCCCCTGTCTTCCTCCTTCCTCTTCCTCTTTTCTCTTTCCTTTTCTTCCTAAGGGAAGAGTTCCCTTCCCCTGCTACCCACCCTGCGGCAGCGCCATGCCCTGTCAGCAGGCTCACTCCCGGGAGCAGAGCCTCCCCTGCTTTGCCCAGCTGCGTGGCACACCGTGCCCGGCCTGCTTTCCGCAGCAGTCCCTGCAGCCACCGCTGACCCGGTGCTGCTGGAGTGACCTTGGGTGTAAGAGCTTGAGTCTCGGAGGTGGGATCTGGGCTGCAGGAGACACAGCCCTGTCAACCCACGGCTATAGCCCTGGCCCAGTCCCCGCCTCAGGGACGGTGCCGATTCTCACTCCCGACAGCCCCCCTGGCCGGCTCAGGGCTGGCCTGGTGGACGGTGCTGACCGAGCCTCCCTGAGTTTTAGTTTGCATTTCACGGCACCGTCGCGGACAGCCTTTCGTTTCCACTGTCCTTCCCAGTTGGGTTCTGGACAGGGCAGGGATTTCACTCCTATTTGGTGACACAGGCCACGTTTCCTGACCCCGAGGGCTGTGCGAACGTGGCTCATTCCCGCTTCCCCGTCTCACAGACCAGGGCACTGAGGCCCGGGAAACCCAGGCGTGTCCACCTCTGAACTGGCACTCTGCCGATGCCCACTGGGAAGGAGAGGCTCCCTGCTGGAGGGCCGCAACCCGCCCCAGCTGTGCCTGACCCCAGGGCCCACGGCTGAGCCCACCACGCAGTGATCAGGAGCGATTTGAGCACCACCCAGACAAGATGCTGACAGTCCTGCGCCCAGAACCGGCCCTCTTGGAAGGAATAAGCATGAGAAGCAGCAGCTGTGCCTGGGCAGCCACCACTCCGCTGGCCCTCCTGAGGTGCACTGATGTTCCCACGTGCACTTCAAGTCATCACCACACCCACGTCCACAAACAGCACACCACGGGGCCGCTTCAGTCCCACCCCAGGGACTTCGTCCTCCAGGGCCTGCTCCTTGCTTGGTCTGCGGGAATGTCTGTGGACAGCTGTGGGCCCGGCCCATGCTGTCCCCTGCTGTCTAGTTTCCGCCATAGGAACGGGACACTGCTTCTTCGTCCTCTCTTCCCAGACTGGGCGGGCCACATCGGGACTTTTCTTGCGGGCAGTGCAGCCCTGGGTGGACACCGAGAAAGGCTCTGCCCGGGGAGAGCTCTGCCCAAGAGGTCCCCAGGGAGGTGCCAGCAGCACACAGGCCCGTCCAGGGGCAGGTGCACCTTCAGCTGCACTGGTTCTATGGTCACACGGGGAGGCGCCCCGACCTGCTCCGCACCCTCCTCTGGGGCTGGTGTTTGCAGACCGGCAGTCACGGGGCTGCTTTGATTCACGCTTGCATGGCTCAGGCAGGGCCGGCCATCTTTGCAGGCCTGACCATCTTTGTGGGCCTCTGGATCACTCTGGCTTCCTCTCCTCAGCATCTCCTGACGCGTGTGGATTAGCCCAAGTTCCAGCAGGAAGCACAATCCAGCTGGGCAATGGAGGGCAGCTGGCTGCACTGTGGGCAGCCCAAGGGGCAAGGGAGGGTGTGACAGGAGGGCCATCTTGAAAGAGGGGCCCAGTGGCCTGTGTCTACCCCACACAAGGAAGCTGCCTGCCGCTCCCACTCTGCCCGCAGGGGCTGCCCCTGGAGGAGCCTGGATGCAGGAAGACACAGGGAGACGGGGGGTGCTCATGGTGGCTCCGCACCGGGCCCAGGCTGAGGAGGACACAGAGAGGGGCCGAGGGGATGGGAGCCCTGCAGCCCCGCTTTGTCAGAGAGAACAGCCAGGGCTGTGCACCGCGTCTCAGCAGCTCTGAGCCTCAGTTCTGTCCTGCATCGACTCAGACGGACATTAGTTAAAACAGGGTAAGATTTCAGTCACCTGCTAGAGCAGAGCAAGGAACTGAGCTCTGAATTTGTGCACAAGTGACCTGGCATTTAAAATGGAGAGGAAGCTGGGTGTGGTGGCGCACACCTGTAATCCAAGCAACTTGGGAGGCTGAGTCAGGAGGATCGCGAGTTCAAAGCCAGCCTCAGCAACTTAGTGAGGCCCTGAGCAACTCAGTGAGACCCTGTTTCTAAATAAAATACAAAATAGGGCTGGGGATGTGGCTCAGTGGCCAAGTGTCCCTGAGTTCAATCCCTGGTTCCAAAAACGTAAAAATAAAATAAAATAAAATGGAGAGGAGCAGGAGGGGCTCAGGGGAGGCGAAGGCTGCTCACCATGGTTCCCCGGAGCCTGGCTGCTGGCAGTTACCCAAGTCAGGCTGTCATCCATGACTGTGGGTGACAGAGGTGGTCCTCCCTGGTGGGCACATCTCAGAGCAGTGACCCTCTCCAGGCCCTGAGTGAGGCTCCCCTGAGTTGTAGGAGGTTCAGATTCACAGGGGTAAGCCCTGGATATCGAGGTTTAAGAAAGAAGAGCGGAAGAAGGAAGCCACGCAGAGCCATCCTAAATAATTCATGGTTCAAGAAGACATCAAAATAGAAATTAGAACATATTTGCACTGGCAGGTAATAAAAATATCACATGTCAAAACTTGAGAAATGCAGCTAAAACGATATTACGAGATTTATAGTACTGAACAATTATTTCAGAAAAGCTGAGAATGTGTGAACAAAGCTTCCATCTAAAAATATGCAGGAGAACAACAGAATAAAACAAAGAAAGCAGCAGAAATTAAATAATAAATAAGAAAGAAAGACATACGCCAGAGAGGCCTGAAAACCCAAAACCAGCTCCTGGGGAAAGAAGGCAGCTCTGGCAGTCTCTGAAACATTGGTCAAGAACAGAAGGAGGTCAGGTATAAACACAAATGGAAACACGGTTACACGTGCAGCCCCGGCCAGCAGCGCATGGGAGAGCATGGTATGAAGAGATAAAAGTTTCTTGCTAATAGATTTAAAAGATTAAATCAAACTGACAAATTCCTGGGGCAAATGGCATCCAAAAATAAGAATAAATAGAAAACCTAACCAGTCCTTCAACCATGAGAGGAACCCAAGTCATAATTTAACATTCCCCCCCACCCCAGTAAAGCTGGACCCAGATGACTTTACCCATGAATTCTATAAACCAGTCTGCAAATAATAATTGGAATCTTGAAAAATGTATTCCAAAAAAATAGAAAGAGAGGACTCCCACCCTGATAAGGGCAGCAAGAAAGGAGGAGCCAGGACCAGCCTCTCCCAGGACAGCTGAAGGCTCTGAACCAGCTGACTCTGGCACAATAGGACAGCCCGTGGCGTCTACTCCAGGAATTTAAGACCGGTGGGCACGAGAGCACATGCCATTGACGGCTCTGATCAATTGAAGGAGACCACCAGGTGGCCATCTGCTGCAGGCCTAACTCTCGTCGCAGAGTCTGATGAAATTAGACATCCAGATTCTGCCCGCAGCAGGGTCCCCAGCTTGTGGCAGGACCCCCACCCCGGGACAGCAGCACAACTGGCCAAAGCACTCACCTCCCCGAAGGCATCGGAGGGCTGCGGAGAAGCCAGGGCTGGGGGTGCTGAGGCACGGAAGACGGGAGCTGAAAGGTGGCACTGCCCAGCTGCCTGCCTTCTCTTCCAGCCCAGGGGCCAACCACACACGGCACAGCTAGAGAAAGACACGCCAGGAAAGAAGCAGTGGCCCAGAGGCTAAATGCTTAAGCAGGACTTTTGAAAAACTTAGCAATGTGGGGGAAATAAAAGTGAAGTTCGGAGCCCACTAAGGAGGAGAATTCCCAGGGGGAGCCCTTCAGAAGATGCCTAGGAGTGGGGAGGAGCCCCAATTAAGTCAGGTCTCCAGACACCGAAACCCAGCCCCAGAGCAGCAGGGGCCCTCCGTGAGTGAGGTCCGTCTGCACCTACTTTACACATCCAAGAGAAGCATCAGGAAGGACGCGGCCCCAGTGATGTGCCAACAGAGCACCCACATGTTCTTGCACAAAAAGTCTGGAGCTGAATTAAACATCACCAGTCAATTGGAGAGACACACCAAGAGGGAAAATACAAACAACCAAGAGGCAAGGTATGCCAGTATTACCTTACCCAGTCAGAATGGCGATTATCAAGAATACAAGTGTTGGCAGGGAGGTGGGGAAAAAGGCACACGCATACATTGCTGGTGGGACTGCAGATTGGTGCAGCCACTCTGGAAAGCAGTGTGGAGATTCCTCAGAAAACTTGGAATGGAATCACCATTTGACCCAGTTATCCCACTCCTCTGTTTATACCCAAGGACTTAAAATCAGCACACTACAGTGACACAGCCACATCAATGTTTATAGCAGCCCAATTCACAATAGCTTAACTATGGAACCAGCCTAGATGCCCTTCAACAGATGAATGGATTAAAAAATGTGTTGTATATGTATATATGTATACACACACACACACACACACACACAAACAATGGACTGTTACTTAGCCTTAAAGAAGAATGAAATTTTGGTGTTTGTCCATAAATTAATTGAGCTGGAGAATATCATGCTAAGCGAAATAAGTCAATCCCAAAAAAACAAAAGCCAAATAAATGTCTTCTCTGATATGTGGATGCTAATTCACAATGGGAGCAAGGCTAGGGAAGAATAGAGTTAGATTACGTAGAGGGGAGTGAAGGGAGGGGAAGGGAGTATGAGAGTAGGAAGGATAGTAGAATATATTGTACATTATTACCCCATGGTCACATATAACTATGTGACAAGTTGTATTCTACATCATATATAACGGGAAGAATGAGAAATTGTACTCCATTATATATGATGTATCAGAGTGCATTCTACTGTAATATATACCTAATTAATGCAAATTTAAAAAATTTTAAAAAGAGATAATATAATTGAGTCAACAGAGAACTGGAATATAAACATAAGTACTCAAGTTGAAATTCTAGTACAGGAAACTAAAAATCAAATTTAAGAATGAGCTTAAAAGCAGAATCAACACAGCTAAAGAAAGAATTAGTGGCCTGGAAGATGGTTTTCAACAGGAAACATCCAGACTAAAGAAAAAGTGGAAAAGAAGAAGAGATTATACACAGGAGAGGCACCCAAGACACCCTGAAGAGGTAAAGTGCATGTCTCACGATGAAGGAGGCAGAGAAAGGAGGAAAAGCAGTATTTCCCAAACTTACAAAAGGCATCAAGCCACCAACTCAGAAAAGGCCCTGAGCCCCAAAGGGAATGAATAGAAAGAAAATGACCGCATAGCCACCTCAGAGGTGTTGATGAGAAGCAGACCAACGGCTGCCTCTGAGCAGTTGTGGGCCAGGTGTGGCTTGAGCCGGTGCGCTGCCCTCCCAGGGGGTCATCCTGCCACAACTGGCCACCCAGCTACAGGCAGAAGACTGGATGCTGAATTTCGTCAAATAGTCTTTGCTGTACATTGAGCGTGTAGCAGGTGGCAATTCCACGCTCTCCGTTAGTTTGCTGATTATGTCATAACACCGTTCTCTAGTGCCAGCCAGCCTTGCATGCCAACCACCAGAGAGCAATAACGATAATCACGGCATCTAGGAAAACATGGGGTACCATGTTAAAGTGCTGAAAGAAAATAGCCGCCAGCCAGGAGTTTTATACCTTACAAAATTACCTTTCAAGAATGGGTGGGGGATGATAAGATTGGGGACAAGCACCCTTTATTCAGCATGGTACAGAACACTCTAGACAGCACGACCGATGTGATTCTGCAATATGGATAATCAGAAAAATGAGAGATTGCACTCTATTGATAATGTATAAAAGCATTCTGCTCATATACAACTAATTAGAACAAACAAAATAATTTAAAAAAAACAGTTTATAGAAAAAAGGACATAAAAGGCATAGAGATAGAAAAAATATTTGCATATGACATGGTTGTCTGTTCGAAAACCACGAGAAATCTACACAGATCTCCCAGAACCCAGTTCAGCAAGGTCACATGAAGCAAAATCTGCACATGACACCCAATCCCTTCCTGTATATTAAGAACAAACATGTGAAGACCTAAACCAAAACCCAACACCATTTACAAAGAAATGGAGATGGCTCAGCATAAATTCAACAAATCATGAACAGACTAGTGTGTTGTTACGGTTTAGATATGAGGTGCCCTCCAAAAGCTCATCTGAGACAATGCAAGACATTTGGAGATGAGGGGCTGGAGTTGTGGCTCAGTGGTAGAGCACTTGCCTAGCAGGCATGAGGTACTAGGTTCGATTCTCAGCACCACATATAAATAAATGAATAAAATAAACGTCCATCAACATTTACAAAAAAAATTTTAAAAAAAAGAAATTTAGAGATGAAGTTGCAAGAAAGTTCAGAGGTGAAGTGATTAGATTAAGGGAGCTGTAACGGAACCAGGGCATTAATCTCCTGACACGGGTTAACGGGGTGGTCACTGAGGGCGGGCAGGGAGTGGCCGGAGGAGGCGGGTCACCGGGGAACATGCCTTTGGGGTTCATATTCTGTGTCAGAGCTCCCTCTCTCTCTCCCTCTCTCTCTCTCTCTGCTTCCTGGTTGCCATGCCTGAGCCTCTTCCCTCTGCCATACTCTTCCTCCATCATGTCCCGTCTCACCTCAGGCCCAGAGCAATGGAGCCACCTGTCTATGGACTGAGACCTCTGAAACCATGAACCCCTAAGTAAACTTTTTCTCCTTTAGAATTGTTCTTGCCAGGTCTTTTGGTACAGCAGTGAAAAGGCTGACTGGAACACGTCGACAATTATAAAATGCTGACGAAAGAAAGGAAAGACCTAGATCCAGGGAGGGGCGTCGTGGTCCACGGCTAGCAGACCAGCACAGTGAAGACGCCCCCTGACTGACCGCAGGTCAACTGCATTCCTGTCAAGCCCAGCACAGTCTTGTAGATATAGACGGCCTTCCCCTAAAACACACACGGAGGGACAAAGGTCGTGGAAAAAGCAACACACAAATGAAACTGGAATCTACCACAAGGTGAGCCAACTGTGACGAAGAAGGGGCAAGTCAACCTACTCTATGTGGCCACAGTGACAGAGTGTGGTGGTCCTGGCAGGGAGGAAGCAAGCAGATCCGGGGAGCGGAGAGCATGCTCAGCTCCACTCCAGCACGGTCAGCGGCGGGGGGACAAGACACAGAGGCGAGGGCATGGGGGAAGGACGGCACCACCCTGCAGGCCGGGACTTCAGTCACATCCTACACAAAACCCAATCCCAAGTCAATCACAGGCTTAAATGTAAAATACGAAATTGCAAAAATTAGGGGGAAACATCTTCAGGACCTAGGATGAGTATTTTTAGCTGATACCAAATCAGTGACCCTAAAAGGGAAGCTTGATAAACTGAACTGAATCTAAATCAGAACATCTGCTCTGGGAGCAGCATCTCACCCAATTGGTGATCCAGGTGTCGAGGGAGGTCCCTGGCGCGGCAGGGCCTGAGTGAATAAGTGATGTGTTGATTGATGTAAGGAAAAAAGAACAGTTTCGAGCGTTCAATCTCATCGAGATCAAAGAAATGCTAATAAAAATTTCAACACTCATATGATTTTAAAACGAAACTACTGACAACTAAATATAGAAGGAATTTCTTGAACTTAAGGACGGCTATCTTCAAAAAGTCAATCAGAAAAACCACGATTAACTCTAAGGCATTAAATTCTTTCTTTCTCAAACCAGATCTGGACAAAGGTGACTTCCTTTCACGGTTTCAGCACCAGCAGGAATTCTGAGCTAGAGAGAAACACAATACAGGCCCTTAAAGGAAGAGGAAAAACAGGCAGAAGATCTCATTGGTTTCTCACATCAAACAAAAATCCAAATAAGCATAAGATAAATGATCAGAATAAACGAGAGGATGCAGCACAGTTGTTGAATGCAAAACTAATATGCAAAAAAGAATTGCTTTTCTTCACACTGACAGTAAAGTTAAATAAAGTAGAAAATAAAAATTTTAGAAGCATAACTTGCAATAGGATCAAAAATACATACCGCCTAGAAAAGCACAGCAGAATACCTGCAAAACGTGATGAAGAAAACGATAAAAGACACGAAGCATGGTATGAGGAGAGCAGGCACGGACGCCACTCGCGTGCGCTGTGGGTCCGAACACTCGAGGTCCTGCCCCACCTGGTGCAAACGCGCCAGACCTGTAACTTAAACGAGAAGGCCTGGCTTTAGTGCGGCATTGACTTTGAAGATCTGTTTCTAAAATGCGTTTGCAATGGCCATGGCTGAGAACGGTGCAGATTCTCTGGAAGGAAGCAGCCCAGGGGCAGGGAGGGTCACCCTGAGGCTGCAGCATCCCCAGCTCTCCTCAGCATCCCCAGAGGTTCGGTGCGTACAGAAGGCCAGAGGAAGAAAGGAAAGGTAAAAGATCTCAAAGGAAGAAATGTGATTGTCGTTACTCACAAAGGTGATTGTGCATGTAGAAAATAAAGATGAATTACAAACTGTTTGATTCAGCTGGATTGCTGGGAAAAGATCAACTGCAAAAATAAATTGTATTCCTGGATAGGAGCAACAAACACTTGGGAAATAAAACCTTTCAAATGCCCTTTAAATAGCACCAAATATCTAAGAATGAAAGGAATTGTGAAATGTGCAAGGTGTCTCCACTCAATACGTAAAACATTCCTGGGAGAGATTTAGGAGCTGAATACACGGCGAGCCATTCTGGGTCCCCGAGCTGGAGACTCAATATTGTAAAGACGTCTGTTCTCCCCAGATTGACCTGAATCAAAATCTCAACATGCTCTGTGCAAATTGACAAGCAGATTCTAAACACTGTACAGAAGTTCAAAGGAGAAAGAACATCCGGTGTCCTGAAGCTGTGGAACAGAGCTGGGGCTTCCACTGACACAGATCATGATGTATCAGAAGCAGCAATGAGTGACAGCCAGAGCCTGGGCACAGCAGCAGGCCCAGGCCATGGAGGAGAGCTGGCTGAGCGCCAGGAACACACACACCCACACACACGCACACCCACACACACAAGTGCACCTGCATATATACACGTTCATCAAATCCACAGCAGTAATGCCTCCACCATTCACTAGAGGAAAAGAAAAACCTTTCAATCAATGGTGCTGGACTGGATACCTCTGTGGGAAAGAACACGCCTACCCCACCTCACGTTCATGCTCAAGAATGAACTCATGACCTGTGGCTGACCTCAGCTTTGATAGGAACACAAAGCAATGACCCTAAAATAAAAGTCTGAAAAATTGGACCTTGTTGAAATTAAGACATCATTATGGGAGCAGCAAGGCAAGAAGCAGAAGAGATTTTTGCAGAACACGTATCCAAGAAAGAACTTGAGTCAAGAATTACAAAGAATCCTACAAACAAAAAGAAAAAGATGATAACCCAATTTTTTTGAATGAGCAAAAGACCAAACACTTCTTAAAAGAGAAGTCAATTAACCTAGGAAAGAGTTCAAGATAATAGTCATCCAAGAAATAGAAATTAAAAGCACAGGGAGATATTCCCATATACCTATAGCAACGGCTAAAGCTAAACAGATAATAGCAAGTGCTGAGGAGATTCTGGAGCAACATGAACTCTTACATTGAGGTATTTACTCAACAGAAGTAAGCGTCGAGGCCCAGCAAGGGACACATGTACCCATCTCCAGAGCAGCTATAGTCACGGCCCAAACCTCCCCAGCCCGGGCGACCTCAGCAGGTGAACACACACAGACACTCTGGTATACACTCAGAAACTGGGAAGCTACTCAGTACTGAGAAATAAGGCCAGAGGAATCTCAGGTACAACCTTGGATGAAAGGAAGCAGACAGGAGCACCCATGGTGTAGGATTCCAGTGGCACATAATTTAACTCAGGCTACAGTTCAATAAGTGACGTGGAATGGACCCATCTTTCCAAAGACCCAATCTATCAGAACTCCCAGGAGAAACAGAGGCTCTGAACAGGCCTATCTCTATTAACAAAACTGAGTCAGTCATCAAAATCGGGTCAATTATGAACTTTCTGAAGGAGAAGTCACCAGGCCCAGGTGGGCTCACTGCGGAATTCTGCCAAACCTGTAAGGAAGGAACTCACCCACTCGCCCCAGCCTCTTCCAGAGAGCGGGAATGGATGGCTCTGTCCCGATTCATCCTGAGCCCAGCTGTGAGGGTCAGTTGCATGTGTCCACTCAGCTGGGCCACAGGAATGCCCAGGGAACTGGTAACCTACCTCTGGGTGTGTCTGTGTTTCCTGAAGAGACCAGCATTTGAACCCCTTTCAGTGTCAGGCTACTACGTAAGGGCTACTTGGACCCAAGCACTCTACTACCACAGCGGAGGATCTGAGAGTCAAATGCCTGCTAAGTGGCCGACAGGTGGGCAGCACATACAGCGTGGATACGCAGGATGAAGGGGTGGTTCATGTCCCAGGCAGGATGGAGGGGATGGTACAAGATCTTACCAATATACTGAGATTAGCGCACAGTTATCCACTCATGGACTATTCATTGCTGGAATTTTCCATTTCTTATTTCTAGGCTGTGGTTGACTGGGAGCAACTGAAACTTGGAAACCAAAACCACAAGTGAGGGGGCTGTTATATATGTTTTTCACCTTCTGGGTATTGTGGTGCTGTACTAGCTCAGGAAATTTCCAGTTGGGGAGAAACATACCCAGCTCAGTCTGAAGCCCACCTCCCCTGCCTGCCCTGCTGTCCCAGGAAGCAATCTTCCTCTGCCCTGTCACTCCAGGGCCAAGTGCCAGGCAACTAGAGACCCCCCTACAGAACAAAGCCCACTCGCAGCCCTAAGCTTCTCACCCTGCCTGGCCTGACGTCCCCAGCCCTGCTCCTGCTTCCGACCACCCTGGGGTCTCTTCCGTGTGGCATGGCATGGCATGCCTGCTGTCTCCAGGAGCCGCAAGGGTGGTAGGCTGTTTCTGAGCCTGTCCTCTGCCTCCTGTGACTGCAGCTGACTGACCTTCTCATGGAGAGAGACGTGGCTCTGCAGAGGAGACCCTAGAGTGACCCTCTGTAACGACGCTGCCCAGCACCTGCATCTACAAGCACTTGGCTTCACCCCAGGGCCATCATGGCTGCTGGAAGGCTGCTGTTCTTGGCCATGTCCCTGTCCTTGTCCGTGCCTCAGTTTCCCCACCTACACAGCAAGGTGTGGAATCTGCTGATCTCTGAGGAGCAGGCGACCTCTTGGTTCTGAACTTCATGGTGTGGCATTGACACTGTGCTGGCACTTATGCCAAGAAAAAGCAGGGCACCTTCGTGTTGGTAACTTCCCAAAGCCTCGGCACCCCCTCACCCTGTCCTTAGCTGTCCTGCTGCAGAGGAGGCAGGTGGGCAGCCCAGGCCCGGCATGGCCAGGTGAGGAGGAGGCCTGAGGCCCTGCAGGTGATGTGAGCGTCAGGAGACCCATAGCCCAGCTGGGGCAAGGTGGGCCCTGGAGTCCAGGCCCGGCTTCCAGTGGCCTCATCTGGAGCTTGCCCTGAGCTCAGCCCTCCCCGTGAAATGCCAGCCCCAAGGCTCCCCCTGCCCTGCCCTGCCCTTCCCACCTGCCTGGACCCTGTGTGGGCAGCAGGCTTTCGTGGGAAACACCTGAGCTGCTGTGGGTGACAGAGCCTGCAAGGACTAGGGACAGGAAACCCGTGTGTCTCCAGCCCACGTGGGGCCTCCCCAGCCCTAGCGCCTCTCCTGGAGCCTGGTGCCTATCATCACCCTGAAACACACAATCCCAAATGTCATATTCCCAAATGTTGAAATCCTACAAGATCAAAATCCCAAGTCTAGAACCCGTGGATTCTGAAATCCTGAAAATCATAATCCAGAAAGACTAAAATCTGCAACATCAAAATCCACAAAGCCCAAATCCTCCAATCCAGGGTTCCCACTGGAAAAGGCTGTCTGAGGGGAGGAGCCGAGTCCTGGGGAAGGTCGGGGCCTCTGCCCGCCGGGCCCTCCTTCCAGCCAGGAAGTCCCAGGAGCTCCTCATGAGTTGAAGCGCATGGGCCTGCAGCCTGGGGACGGGCAGGTTGCTGACTGGTGTGAGGATGGAGGTCCCATGCCCGCCCCGCTGGGAGGCCCTTTGCAACAGTGTTGCTGTTCCATCCGGGTCCTTCTGCCAAGGCCAGGTGGGTGGGTGGGTTTCCTGCACCCAGAGGCCTGGGGAGGACGGGGGTCAGCAGGAGCCGTCCAGGGAGAGCAGAACCTGTGTGTCCCCAGGACAGCCGGGCCCTGGGAAGAGCAGCTGCCCCCAGCAGGGCTTCCCAATGCCCAGCATCGGGGAAAGAGGGGACGAGGGGAAGAGGGAACCTCCCCAAGCGCCCAGGCATCCCTGGGATGTACTTTTTCCGGGGCTAGTTTTTCCGCTTTCCCCACCCCCACTTCTTAAAGCTTCCCCCTGCTACTGAAATTGCAGCATTATGTTTTTACAATTCGCTGTGCTGAGCTTTGCTTTCCCATCGTCCCCAGGGTGGGAAGTAGAGATCGTGGGAACACGTGGGGAGCGTCCAGATTCATTTCTCTCAAGCAGAGCTCTGTGAAGTGACGAGCTCTGAGAAGTGACGTGGTCACCATGCTGTGTGCGTGACTGCCATGCAGCTCAGAGAACAGACCTCCTCAGCACGGGGGCTGTCCTGTACACCTGCCTTCGGGAAGGCCACGTCCTCCAGATCTCTGCTCTTGGTGACTGTCCCTGTGTGGTGACCCACTGTGGTTTTTGGAAGAGGCCCCAGCAGTCCTCCTTTTCCTGGACCAGTTGCTTGGATGCTGAAATCAGCTTAAAAGACTTCATTTTCCTTCCCAGTGAGGCTGCCCTGGGGTGGTGTGGACGTGACCTGGGTCCTGGGCAGCAGGAGGACCCGAGTCACCAGCACACCTGGTCGTCTTCTGGTGTCTGCATGACCCTGCCCTGGGGATCAGCATCACACTGCATCCCGGTGACCGTCAGAGCCCTGGGTCCCAAATGGCCAACAGAAAGGCAACTAAATAAGTGGTTTTGGGGCTGGGTTGTAGCTCAGTGGTAGAGCACTTGCCTAGCATGTGTGAGGCACTGGGTTCGATTCTCGGCACCACATATAAGTAAATGAATACAATAAAGGTCCATCAACAACTAAAAAAAAGTTTAAAAAAAAAAATAAGTGGTTTTGCCGGGGCAGGTAATTCAGGAGTGCAGCACACCCAGGGGGTCCTCACTCAAGAACTCAGCTACCAGACCCTGACCAGCCTGCCCGGCCACCAGCCGGGTCTGAGGAGGTGCTCAGGGCCTGTCATCTCTCAGGCTGAAAGGGACAGAGCCTGGGCTCCAAGGAGCTAGAGAGCCACATTGGCTATTGTCAGGGAACCACCCATGGGGCTTCTTAACCCACTCAGATTTGGGGTTCCAAACTCAGTCTCACTCCCCCAGAAAAGAGATTTTTAACAAGTACCTCAGATAATTCCAGCACTAGGGCAGCTTGGGAAAACTCACCTACACCAACCTTCTCCAGGCTGACTGCACCCCATCCACCCAGCCAGGCCAGGTGGGATCACCCGTGGGGCTTCGTAAATACAGACACGATCAGAGAAGATACAAATAAGTGGAGCATTGCGTGGCCTGGACTGGAAAGTTCTCCTCCAACTGGTCTACAGGTCTGGTACAGTTCCTACCAAAATGCTTGCAAGCTTTTTGCAAACACACAAGCTTATTCCAGAATGCGTGTGGAAAAGAAAGGAACCTTAGAAGAAAAAGCTGTGAAGGGTTGGACCTGCAATCTGCCATAAGCTAAAACAGCTTCGGAAAAGAACAGAATGGGAAGAAGCGTTTTGCCCAATGGAAAGGCCGTCTACAGGGAAGAACTGCAGTTTGGCCAAACGACAGGCTGGCAGAACCCAGAACTGGACCTCCAAACATGCCCAGCTGACTTCTGACCAAGGTGCACTTGCAATTCAACATGGGCAGGAGGACGTTTACCCCACACGGTGCTGGAGCGACGAGACACCGCAGGTTAAGCGAACCTCACGGAGTTAAAAATGTCAATTATCAGGCTTTTAGAAAAAATGTAGGCAGATCTTCAGGATGAGGACGGAGCTTTTAGACTAGAAAAGCATGGTCCATAAGAGGGAAAACCGATCGCCTCTCATCAGGGTTTCTGTGCAAAAGATCCCAATAAGAGGATGGAGAACAAGCCAGAGAGGAAAATGTCTGCAAATCCCATTTTGACAAAGGGCAGGATCCGTAGAAAATGAAGAACTCTCAAAAGCCCAGGTAGACAACAGCTGAATTCCAAAATGAGCAAGAGGCAAGGACAGACGCTTCAGAAAGAGACGCAGATGGCGACAGGCACGTGAGGAGGAGCCCAGCGGCATCAGCCTCTAGGGAAGTGCAAGTCCATCACCGGGCGGTCCCCAGACCTGGTGGACAGCCAGCAGCTAACAGACCACACTGGGCACTGCAGAGGGGCCACTCGGGGAACAGGCTGGCAGCTCTTCATGAAGCCAAACCCACGACGGCCGGCTGGACCTCCCGGCGATGGCACCGCCGGCACTCACCCCAGAGAGAGGAGAGCGTGTTCCCGGAAACCCCAAACACAAACATTTGTAGCAGCTTTATTGGCAACAGCTCCAACAGGGAACGAGCCGGTGCCCATTAGCAGGTGCGCAGACGAGCAGGAGACCTCGGCATTGACCGACAGACGACTTGCACACAGCAACGGGGTGGGCCCCGGGGAGACGCTGAGTGGAGAGGGCCCGTCCCAAAGGCCGCAGCCGGTTCACGGAGCTGGTGGGCAGAGTGGCTGGTGGCAGGGATTAAGGAGAGGGCAGGACGGGAGGGTGCAGGGAGCGCCGAGGGCTGTCAGGACTGTGTGAGGCCAGCGTCCTGGCTGCTTGCGGAGCCTAGTTCTGCCGTGTCGCCAGAGTGGATCTTCCATCGCTCCTTCAGCTGCATGAAGATCTGTGATTCTCTAAGACAAAACATTCACAACATGTGAACAAGAAGCAATGGCTCCTGAGCTCCACCCAGCCCAGCTGTCAGGGTCTCTCAGGTGGCCAGGGAGTCCCAGGGAATTCTAGTGTCCAGTCAAAGTTGAGACCCACAATCCATGGGGTCAGGGCCATTCTCCATGGGTGACCTGGGCAGGCCCAGGGTGGACACTCAGTAGAGGGGTACGGCCACCCAGGGGAGGGGGTCCTGACTTCTAGGGAGCCCCGCACCTGGTCTCACAGAAGAGCCACTCTGTGGGGATTCTCATGACAGTACTGGCCCTAAGACCCCTGAACATTCCACCAGAGGAAACCTCAGGATGACCTAGTGCCTGAGGAATGAGGGGTCTTTATGTAAGGTGCATACGATGTTTCAACAAGAGGAACACTCCCAGGACCAAGGCTGTGAGGAGCACTTAACACCAGGGTGTATTCTGCTAAGATCAAGAGGAGGCCGGGCGTGGTGGCACATGCCTGTAATCCCAGCAGCTCAGGAGGCTGAGGCAGGAGGATCGCAAGTTCAAAGCCAGCCTCAGCAAAAGCAAGGTGCTAAGCAACTCAGTGAGACCCTGTCTCTAAATAAAATATAAAATAGGACTGGGGATGTGGCTCAGTTAGTGGTCAAGTGCCCCTGAGTTCAGTCCTTGGTACCAAAAAAAACAAAAAGGACCAAGAGGAGGAGCCAGGCACAGTGGTCACACCTGCAATCCTAGCAACTCAGGAGGCTGAGGTAGGAGGATGGTGACTTCAAGGCCAGCCTCAGCAACTTAGTGAGGCCCTGTCTCAAAGAAAAAAAAAAATGAAAAGGGCCAGAGTGTGGCTCGTGGTAGAGCACCCTGGGCTCAGTCCCAGCACCAAAAAGAAGAGGAGGAAAAGGAAGAGGAATCCAAACCCAGGCAAGGCTGTGTCGGGAGCCTCTGCTCTGCCAGAGGGGTCAGCCCTGACCAGGTGTCAGGCCGGCTCAAAGGACACAGGGTTGTGCAGCTTTCCTGGCACCTCCGGGCAGCAGGGACGGGTCTCTGAGGTCCTCGAGTGCAGAGGGGCTCTGGTTGCACCTGCCTCCTCTTCACGTGCCACGGGCCTGGTCACCACCAGGCACCTCCACCTCGGCGTGTGGCTACTATGCCAATAAGGTGACGGTCACTGGGGCACTTCAGTGACTCCCAGGCACATTCACCCCTCCCCTGGAGCTGCTCCTCGTCACCTGGGAACCCCTGATGTCACGTTCAGAACAGGCCGACCAGGGTCCTGTCTCGGCATCTGACTTTGGGGACCTCGTCTGGCACTGTCTGGCTTCTTGGTGTTCCCGCTGCCCCCTGGGGCCTCAGCCCAGTGGACTTCCCAGCCTCCCGCCTCCAGGAGCGTGGATCAAACCCCAGGCCTCAGGACTCCTGATCTGCTCTCTGCTGAAACCAGGACGAAGAGCAGGAGACTCAGGGCCAGCCTGCCTGTCTCCCACCTGGGCTGCTCCATGGGAAGTCGGGAGGAAGAGGTGAGGCTGGGCGGAGAGGGAGAGGCTCCCTGGGCAGGAGAGCACAGCAATGGCTGCAGATGCTTGCTGAGAAACTTAGAAAAGCCTACCTGACTAGAGTCCATGCCTCTCTAGAGGGAAAATTGCCTGATGGATATTCTGATTGGACTAAAGGCTGCATGAACACCTCGTGGACCCTGAGTGCCTTCTGCAGGATTGGGCAGGGGACTGACGTCCTTAAGCCCATAGATCCTGAAAAACCCCCAGGCAATAGCATCGGGGCAGCCTCTCTAGGGACCCCTGCCTCCTCGGGAGCGCTGTTGCTTTGCTCTTACCTCTGTGTCTGTGGATTTTATTCTTCAAATTCATGAGACAAAGAACCCAGCTGACATCCATGCTGTGTCGCCTTGTGAGCACCTTAGCCTTGTGAGTGCCGCGTGGCCCCATCCCATCCCCTCCTCCCCTCTGGTGGGCAGCCCCAGGCACATCCTGTGGCTTCTGGGCCTGCTGGTGTCTGGCTGCCCAGCCAGCCATGGGCCTGGGAGCTGCACACCGGGCAGGGGGCTGTTATCTTGGACTATGGGCCCCGAGAGGGACCAGGCTGGAGATGGATGGCCCAGAGTCAAAGCTCCAGAGAGGCTTGAGGTCAGAGGAAGAAAGAGGAGAGAGGAGAAGGGAATGGAAGAGCAGAGGAGAGAAGGAGAACATGAGGAACAGTGGAAAGGAGCCCCGGGCGCCCCGCTCAGCTCCCAGAGCTCCCAGCGGCTCTCACCTGCGCCTCACAGGGCCCACCTCGCCTGCGGATGAGAGACCGGGCGTCACGCTTGCAGGTGTGCCAGGGCCACCCACCTGGCAGGGCCTCAGTGTCATCTGTGTGGTTCCAAATCCCTTGCTCCCAACCACTGACCCCACTGACAGTAGGAATTAGTGGCAGGGAAACTATATATAGTTATAAATAAAGAGAGAGGCGGGTGGGGGTCTTCCATAAGATCTAGTCAGCACGCATGGTGGGAGAAAATATCTGCACCTCCTGTCACAGACAGCAGTGAGTCTCCCGAAACCCCCAAAGGGGCCCAGAGGGCAGTGACCATGAATAACAAAGGGTGGCCCCTGGGCATTCCTGGTCCCAGGGCTGCCCTGGGGAAGCCACCCTGAAGCCACCCCTCCCAGAATGCAAGGCACCCGGAATGGCATTACTTATCTTTGTCCTTAGGTTGGGCAGGTGGTGCCCCCTGACTGGGGACAGGAGAGGGACCCGCGGCACCCACTCCTGGGGGGCTCCCGGCAACCAGCAGGCAGATGGCTCCTCGGGGAGCACCCGTCAGTCTCCAGTGCCCTGGGGCCCTCAGCCCAGCCCCAGGGGGCCGCAGAGCCATGGCACCTCACCAGGCAGGAGAGGAGACTCCTGCAGGAGGAGGCTGGCAAGCTGGTGGGTGGATTTACGGACTCGGTTTAACTTATTAATCAGCAGAGGGCCTGGTGGAGGCGGGTTTTGCCGAGTAGCGTGAGCGGCGTGTGTTCTGTCAGTTCAGCTGCTAATGTAAATTTGCTGGGCTGTGACAGACTCAGGGTTTTTCTGGCAGAGAGGGAAAATAAGCGCCTGGCCCGTCCTTTCTGGGTAAGGAGCTAAATGCTCTCCAGGGCCTGCCTGAGGCCCCAGGCAGGGCCCGCCTGGAGGAGGAGCCAGGCCCCCATCCAGCTGGAGTGGGAATCCTCTCCCTTCCTGTCCAGCTCCTGATCATGGCCGCCACTGCCCATCCGGATGGGGGAGGACTCTGCCCACCATGGGGCTGGGGATGGAAGGAGCACGTGGTGCTGCTGCTGGAAGCCCTGAGCGGGGGGCGCAGGCCCAGTCTCAGACCACAAGGAGGGTGCAGTGTGGCCAGATGGGAGGAAGACGCTGGCAGGTGGGAGGCACAGCGGGCAGCAGAGGCAGGAGGGAGGTCCAAGGTCAAGGCCAAGGCCACAAGCTGGCCAGGCAGCTAGAGCCACAGAGGGAAGGCGGAGGCTCAGTGCAGCTGGGAGTGTAGAATGGAGGCCCCTTTGGAGAGCAGGCTGGCGGGTCCTCAGAGTTAACCGTAGACCGACCTCCCTCACGCCCAGCACGCCCCCTCCGGGGTGCGCGTCCACACCACTGCTCACCTTGATCACACCAAGGAGCAGAATCCGGGAGGGTCTATCAGCGGAGGGGCGGGAAGCCCCGTGCTACCCAGTGAGCCTTGCAGCAGCATTCAGCCCTGGCAGGGAGCGAGGTGCCCACCCCCGCAACCTGAGGCCTGCAGACGCCGTGCAGGGTGAGGAAGCGGGCACGGAAGACCAGCAGGGAGTGGGTCCACCATGACGTCCAGAGCGGGGGACTCCGCAGACAAAGCGCACTGGGGCCCGGGGACAGAGCCACAGCTGGAGGGCGCAGGTCACTGTCTGACATAACCATAACATCCTGTAATTGCTGCTGGCCGCACAGGGCTGGCCACACCGGAGACCATTTGACTGCACACTTTAAAGGCCCAGTTGTGTGGTGTGCAGGACAGCGTCTCAGTAAAGCTGAGAACGAAAAAATACTCACTGCGTTCAAGTGTGAACGAATGATTGAGGTTTATTTCTGTGGAGTGATCAGGTCACCTCCACCCTCCTGGGTCTGGTGGACGGGGCAGGACTCCTGAGCTGGCTCCTGCTCTGACCCCCGTCATCCCAGGCTGGCGGGTGGGTTGCTTCACCCCAGACGCTCCTGTCCTTGTCTGTGGGTGGAGGGGCTGCGCTGGCCTTCCCCAGGCTGCCGACAGTCCAGAAGCCCAGCCCAGCCGCTCCAGCCCACCAGAGTCCACCCCTGGGGACAGACTGCCGCGTCCCTAATTGCCCCAGTTCTTGGGGTGATGGGAGCAGGGAAGTCTGGGTGGCCTGCAGCAGCCATTCCTGTGAGTCAGCGAGTGACGGACACGGGCAGGGGAGGCGGGTGAGGCACTCTGCCCTCCCCTGCAGTCTCCCTGGGAACGTGACCCGGAGGCAGCTGGTGACAGGCAGCACAAAGCCTGCTGGGAGAATCTCGGTGGTGCTGGGCCTCCTGCCCTCTCTCCAGCCCTGCTCAGACACCCAGCTGGTGACCAGGAGCGGGCAGCAGTAGCCCACCTCCACAGCAGCATTGGGAACAAAACTGTGGCGGGCTGAGGACCTGGCCTCCACCCCACCCCGGCAGGACTCCCGGCCCCCCTGCCCACACCTGCAGCTGCGGGGGCCAGCCTGCCGGGCACCCTCTGCCGTCCTTCCTGGGCTCACTCACGTGGCCGGTGCCTGGGCACAGTGCTCCACTCAGCTCGCCCTAACCAGAGACCCAGCCACATGGGTCTCCTCAAGGCTGGAAGCCCAGGGCCGGGCCGGGGCTGCAGGCGACCAGGCAGCACCGAGAGAGGCCAGGGCAGGCAGGCTTCCGGCAGAACCTTCAGGCCACAATTCACCTGGGGCGGGGGGTGAACAGACCTTAGGTGGCAGAGAAGGGAAGGGGCAGGCAGGGAGGACCTGTTTCTGGGCAGGACAGCCACACCTGGACAGAAATGTGTGCGGTTCCATGTGCCAAGGGGTATGGAGGGTGCAGAGCAGGGGGCCGTGGAAGGAGAGCACCACCAGGACCCCATCGTCCACGTGGTGTGGTCTCCATCTTGACACCGAGGCAACCGCAGCAGAGGCCTCTGTCCCCGGAGCAGCAGAGGTCCCGGCACCACCCTTGGCAGGGCCGGAGCGTCCTGGAGCGGCTCTCTGCCAGCTGTCCTGGAGCCCTGGGTGGTGAGCAAGGGTCACCTGGGAGGGCTTCCTTCCAGCCAGGAGCACCTGAGCGGGCTGACTCCCCTCTGCTCCCTCACCTGCCGCCCACTGCTGGGCAGAGCGCGTCACTGCCGGAACTGGAACCCGCCCTGGGTGTCTGTCCTCCGGAGGACCCTCCTGCCCTGGCACCAGCGTTCCTCCGAGTTCACCAGGTCCGAGCCCCCGGAGCTCTCCACGCTCCCTGTCCCAGCACGCCCGTCATACAGACTGGATTTACGCTTGTTTTCCTTTCTGGTGGTTTCCGTCAGCGCTGGTGATAGACAGCCACGTGCTAATGGGTTTCTCAATCTGCCACCCATAAAAAGACTGCACTTGACTAGTTCAGTGCGTTGTCACAGTGTGCAGCCCTCGGTTGGAAGCCACCGAGCAGACGCCATGCGCAGGGCTGAGAGGGACCTGTGCTCAGGAGGCCCGAGGAGGGATGGCAGCAGGAGCTAGGGCTCCGAACCAGCCGTGCCCAGCGCAGGCCTTGCTGTGGACAGGGAAGGCCTCTGCGTCAGGGAGCAGTGTCCACTGTGCTCTCTGTGCCTGACCCCCGAGCTGTCCCTTCCAGGGCCAGCGCTCAGCTGCCTTTTCTGGCTAAGGGCTTGGAGAGAGCTGTGGGCCGCAGCGGGTGGAAGAGAAAGGGAAGGGCGGGTGGGAGGCCAGGGGTGTGACCCAGCCTTCAGCTCTGCTCCCCGGCATCGGGGTTGTGACCGGCCTTGGGGGACACACCGCTTCTCCACACGGCAGTGACACAGCACCAGGAACAGGAAACCAGAATGCCCCTGCCCTCGCCCTCCGCCCACACCCACCGCACCACGCCCGGCTGGAACGCGAGGAGCCAGGAGCAAGGAGGGCGCACACACCTGCGTGTGCGAGAAGACACACCAGCGCCCGAGACTCCACTGGGCACAGACGCCCGCACACCCAGGGGCCAGCCGGCCACAGCTGAGGGTGCACACAGGACACCTGCAGGCTGAGAGAGCCTGGGGTCCCCGGGGTCCTGAAGCCACACTCGGGAAGAGCCGACCTGGGTGGGGTGCAGGCACAGGGACGGGGCTCCGGGAGGAGAGAGCGGGGCCGGCTGGGCCCTGGGCGGGTGGGTGGGTCTCAGGGCACCGCCGGGCCTTGGCCCACTCAGCACAGCTCTCAGTGGCAGAGGCCTCCCGGGGAAGGGTGGGGAGCAGGGGCTGGAACAACGGTGGTGACAGTGATGTCAGCCCTCATGGTTGACTCGCGCCCAGCCCTGCCAAGTGCTCACAGTGTCATGGTGTTGGTACATTCACAGCGAAGTCGAGAGGTAGGCAGACATTAGTATTACCCTCATTTTGCAGATGAAGAAGGCTAGGCACAGAGAGGTTAAGGAGCTTTCCCAAGACCACACAGCCATTAAGTGCTGAATGGGAGCTCAAACTCAGGCCGAGATTCAGAGCCTGTGAAAAATCAGAGAGGGCTCTGCACACTGCGCTGCCAACCAGAGGGGAAGGCGCCGGTCCCAAGCCTCTGTCTTCCTCCGCCTCCGCGAGCACTGGAAGCCTCCCTCTGGCGCCCCTTCCCGCCTAACTGCCAGGAAAAAACCCAAACCCCGGGCAGTTTGCTTTCGGCTACCGACAGGGCCCAGAGCAAGGGCAGCTGAGGGTCGCAGGCAGGGGCAGCCCAGCTGGGGGCCTCCCCAGGCCCAGCCCCTCGGCCTCACGGGCGTCCCCAGCCCTCCCTGCTGCTGCCAGCGCGCCCGCCTGCCCGTGGGGCTTCTGGCGAATCTGGTGAATAATTCATCCCTCGTCCCGGGCGGGCGAGCGAGCGAGCGAGCGAGGGGAGGAAGTATGAACTTCCCCACGTGGAGCCTGGCGGCTCAGGGGCCCGCGCCATCCTTAAGCACGGGCACCGCCGCTCGGGTCCACCGGGGCTCGGGTCCACCGGGGAAATGGCCCACGAGGCAGGACAGTCTGCCTGCAGCCAGCACGCTGACCCGTCCACCGCAGCAAGGCCCCGGGGGCGGGAGGGGTCCTTCCGCTGTTCCTGTGGGCCGGTTGCACCAGGAGAAGGCCCATTTCTAGACAGTCTGCCAGCCGGGTTGGGGCATCCGGGAGGGGGCAGCTTGCCTCCCATGGCCTGTTCTGGAGAATTCTCCAAGCTGCAGTGGGGGGGCAAGAGCCGTCTGCAGAGAAGACCCCCACAGGGCTGGGAGCCAGAGGGTCCCGGCTGCCTTGGCTTCTGAGGAATCTTCCGGTGATGCCCTGTCCTATTTCCCATGGCCACAGCCCTGTGCCTAGCAGGACCCCCAAGACAGAGGAGGCCCGAGTTCCAGTCCTGGCCCTGCCAGTGACCCACCCCTGACCTTAGCCAGGTCATGTCCTCCACGGGGTCTCAGCTTTCCGCTCTGTTGAATTGTGCAGGCTCTGCCACCAGGGAGGTGGGGGCAGGGCAGGGTGCCAGGCCTGTCTGATGGGTAAGCGCTGCCCCCCAGCCCTGCTCAGGCTGCCCCTGGCCCATGGGTGCCAACCATCCAGGAAAGCCTGGTCCCTGGAGAGCGTCCACCTCCCAGCAGTTCCTGAGGGTCTCCAGGGCAGGCCTGGAAGGGAGGGCATCCCAGCACGGTGTGTGAGGGTGGGCACGGGGGTGGACACAGGACCAGGAAGGAGGAGGGCACAGCCCTTGTCCCAGTCAGGCCCTGCCCCCTCTGCCCAAGCCACCTCTCCACCAGCACATTGCCCAGTCACCTGTCTTGGTCCTCCTGGTGACAAACATCAGCTCCCTCCTATGGAAGAGGAGGCTGAGGCCCCAGTGGGGAGCTGGCTGGCTGTATCATGGTGGCCTGAGATCTCAGCCTGACCCTCAGCCTTGAGGGGGGCCCCTTCCAGCTGCCTCACCAGCTGGCCTGGCCTGTTAGAAGGTGGACAGTCACCGTCACCTGAGTCAAGATGAGGCAGGCCCCGCCAAAGTCACACGTAGGCCCAAAATCCCAATGGCCCCTTGCTCAGCCAAGCCAGCTGCCCTCCAGTGGCCCTCATGGAGAGCTGCTTCCAACTGTGACCAGACCCTCAGTCCTTGTCTGCCCCGTGACCCGGACCCCCGCTCAGGCCCTCCTGACAAGGGACAGGAGGAAGCAGGGTGGCTCACAGCTGAAGTGAGGCCCAGCACCTCTGCTGACAGCCCACCTGGCCAGGCCAGCCCCTGACCCACCCTCACTGCCAGGGAGTCGGAATGAGCAGGAGAAAAGGGGGACAGAGGAGGTGGAGGGTCCAGGCCCAGGCCCCGCTGACCAGCCTAGGAAGCCTATCACACTCACAGACCTGCAAAGGTAGGACACAGGCTGCCCTCCTGCCGCCAGGACCAACTGCCACACTGAGCCCTCTGTCCCGGCAGGACACTCAGCATGACCCTCATCACACTGTGCCAAGAGATGGCTCCACTTCTCTTTCACAAATGGGAAAATCGAGGCCAGAGAAATGAAATAATTTAGCTGCTTAAAAATATGGATGGGTGAATGGCGGACGGGGGAATGGTGGAGGGTAAGTAAGGGGATGAGTAAGTGCATGTCCAGCAGGACAGGTGAGAGCAGATGGAGGGAAGCATGGATTAGTAGAGTTGGCAAAGATGGTGGACGGGTGGGGGTGGGAGGGTGGATGAAAGTACATAAGGACGGGTGTGAATGGATGGATGGAACCCACGGATAAATAGAGACACAGGCAATGGCAGAGATACGGATGGGCGGTTGGGTGGATGGATGAATGGGTGGGCGGTTGGGTGGATGG
>JAJEJO010003159.1:505004-541231 GCA_020662805.1 Glaucomys volans
GTGAGTGGGTGGGTTGATGAATGGGTGGGTGGGTGGATGGGTAGATGGGTGGGTGTACATACATAGGATGGGTGTGAAAGGACGGATGGAACCCATGGATAAATGGAAATGAGTGATGGCATGGATGATGGATGGGTGGGTGGGTGTGTGGGTGTGGGGTCGGTGGGTGGGCGTCTGGCAGGAGGGAGGGGTGGATGGCCGGGTTACCCATCAGGACCTGCACCCCAGTTCACAGGGAGGGAGGTCAGGCCTAGTGGTTGGGCTGGAGGCACTGACCAGCAAGCAAGTCTTGCTGGCCGAGGTTCCTAGTCCCACACACCTGCCTGGACATGGACAGTGACAGTTTGTAAAGCAGCCAATAAAATGTGAAAGTGTCTGTGTGGTGTCATGCCTGGCACGGTCATAGGGCCGGCCCACCAGGCCAGGAAGGGACATCAGCAAGTGCCCAGGGCCAAAGCCTGGCTGGCCACTCGCTGGCCGCTGTCAGGGCAGCAAGGTGGTTCTGCAGAAGCTCCTCTGTGCCCGGGCACTCGCTGACCAGTGGCTGGTCCTCCTGGTCTCCCCGTCAGGAAAGGCTTCTGCAAGCTTTGACCAGCTGAACGTCCCCACGCTAAACTTCCACAGAAACACAGGCTGCTGGCATGGCCACAGGAACTGGGTCGGCTGGTCCCGTCACACCCCCTGCATCCAGAACAATCCCTGGGCCAGTGCTGGTGCTCGCTAAATGGCTTCTGGCTGAGCGAGTGAAGGCCCAGCTCCTGTCTGCTCTGCCCCCCGGCCACCCCTTGCTCAGGCGCCTCCCGCGGGCCGTCATGGGTTCCCAGGAGCCTCCCTGTGGGAGTGCCGCCTGGCACAGCCAATGCCCTTCCTGGCTCCTCTCCAGAGCGAGGACAGTGAAGAGCGGCGTCCGGCAGGCCAGGCTGAGAGCCCAGGTTGATGGATGCACAGGGCCCAGGCCCAGGAAGGGTGTGCCACCAAGGACAACGTGGGCATGGCGGCCACCACCCACGTGCGTGTTATCCTTGCTACGTGACCTGCGTCCAGAGTCAGAGTGGGCAAGGACGCCCGCTTCCCCCTCTCCCTCCACTCACGTGGGTTACCAGATCTGTTCACCCAGGACCTCTCCGCCCAGCCCACTGCCACAAACAAGGAAAGAACTCCCCACTTGCCAGAGAAACCCCAGGAACACATGCCCCAGTGCCGACGGAGGTCCTGGTACCCCGCGGTCCCCTGCCCACCTCTGCCCACATGCCTGGCCCTGTCCTCTTCCAGCAGGAAGCAGCACCAATGGAGGACTTAAGAGATGCAGGGACGCTGAGCAGGTGCAGGGATGCGGGATGCAGACGGGGACGCTGGGTGGGAGTGCAGGACCTCACGTCCCCCGAAGGGTGTGACTCTCCCTGAGCCCAGGGCACCTCCCACCCCCATTTCGCAGAGAACATAGTCCAGGAAAGAGCAGTTAATAAAGAGGAACGGCCCATTCCTGTGCTTTCCCCAGGGAACAGACACCAATTCTAATCACCTAGGTAGCTAATTACCCCGGCCAGGCTGCGGAGGCCACAGGGGCCTCTGCTCTCCTCCAGCCTACGCCCAGCTGGCCCAGCCATGGGTAAACTAAGGCATCTTGCCAAGGTTGCCAGTGCGCCCACAAGACCCAAGAGGGCAAACCCACCCAGGCATGTTCCATCTGGAGACCACCAGAATCTAAGAGGGTTTGACACGCACTCAGTGCTTAGGTCCTGAATTCCACTTAAATTTAACTGACCAGCCTCCTCAAGGAAGGCTCAGGACTGAAAAGAAAAAGCAGCAAAAGCCAACGAGCCGCCTGGCGCCCGGGGGGAGCAGCGGAGGGAACATCTGGAAGGGAGGATGCTCGTAATTCATATTTTAACCGCCAGACTCCCCACCCCTCCACGCTCCCGGGTTTAATTAAAAATGGTGAAACATGAGCTCTGAGTAACAGGCGCATCTCCCGCCTCCCGTCTGGGAAAAACCCGCAAATGCTGCACGACTGGAGTCCAGGAATGGGGTGGCCAGGGGGACGTTGTGCTCTGGGGGCCGTGGGGCTGGGAGAAGCCCCGCAGTGCTCTGGGCTGCGACGTGACCAGGCAGGCCTGTGGGCGCCCCCGGGCCTCACGCTCTGGGTGCACGTGTGAGGAGTGTGCGCGTGTGGCTGCGTGTGCGTGGGTGTGGACGGGCGCGTGTGCCAGTGGGGTGGGAGGGGTGTGTGTGGCGTGGTGCGTGTGCCCCCCTGTGTGCTCCACTGCGGACCCCGGCAAGAATCGCTCCCCACCGGCAAGCACGGCTGGGGCCAGTGGGGACGGGCTGCCCAGCTGGGCGGCTTTGTCCTGAGAAGCCACCAAAAGACAGGTTCTCAGGTGGTGGATGGGCATGGGGGAGCCCCAGGGACCCAGGGTGCAGACACCCTGCACTCTTCGCACTCAGGGCAGCCTGGGGAGGCTGAGTTCCTCCACCCACGTGCCACCTTCTGGTGCTTTGCCCCGGCACCAGCCTCCACCCTCAGCCTCCGCCCTCAAGCTGGGGCGGGCAGGAGCCTTGCTCTGAGGTCGGCAGTGCCACCCACCTGGCCAGCTCGTGGGCTGGAGCAGATGCAGTGGGTCACTGGGACACTGAGGAGGGACCCTCACCCCACACCGAGGTCTGGAGGGACACCGGAGGTGGGGACCACGCCCGTCCCCGTGGTCACCCAGCTCCCTGCTCGGAGGCTACCTGAGCAGGTGCTGGGAGCCTCCTGGATGTGTGTGGAAGCCAGAACCAAAGCTGACGCTCGGAGCAGCCGGGCGTCCTGTGTGGCCACAGAGGGTCACAGCCCGGCTGTGGCTGCCTGGGGTCCTGGTCTTTCTGGGCCCTGGGAGGCCCAGGGACTGGGGCTGCCTGAGCTCTGCAGCTCCTGTGTGGAGGCCTGGGACACACAAGTCTGGAGGTCAAGGCCATCAGACTTCTCGTTGTCACTACCTCATCCCTGGGTCACCACGGTCACTGATGTTTTTATGCTCAGCTCCCCAGAGGAAGGAGCAGGGGGCTGGAGATACGGGGCTCCAGAAATACCCTCGCCTGGCCCTGGGGGCCCGGCCCTCCCTGCCTGCAGGTGCCAGCTCGCCAGCTAGAGCCACGGTGGGCACTGGCCTCTAAGCCTCCCTGGGCACACACAGAGGCCTGGGACCGAGTGCCAGGTGGCCTTGGGTCAGAGTAGGCCCGTTCATGCTGTGCCCTGCCAGCTGCCACGGGCCCCAGCACGTCTCTGCACCCCTCACCCAACAAGCCACACGCCTGCAAGAGTGGAACCGTGTGCCCGAGGCTCCGGCCTCCCCTGTTCACTCACGAGCACGTCCTGGGGCCCTGCACGCAGGGCCTGAACAACAGGTGGGACCTCAAGGAGTTCACCTTTCCCCAGGTCCTCGTCAGCTGAGAGACGGTGCCTGGAGTCCTGGGCCCGCTGGAGGGTCCCAGGCTCCTGGGCTCTGGCCTGAACTCTGCGGGGTGAGCAGGGCCTTGGCAGGTGTCCAGGACGGAGGCTGCAGCTCTAGCCACAGGACGGGGAGCCCCCATGGCAGGCAGCTCAGCCAGGGGGCCTCATGCCTCCAAGATCAACACCCGCAGACCCACTAGGACCCCAAGGAAGAGGATAAGTGACCACAGACACAGCAAGCCCAGCCTGGGGCAGAAGTGTGGCCAGTCCACAACAGCACCGCACTTCTCCTGAGCTCACAATCCTGGCAGCGAGGACCAGGGCTTCTCAAGGTCCTCTCCCAACCCAGACTTTCCCAGCTGGAACACTGTGGTGCACCATTCCAGGTGACACCGTTGACATCATGTCTCAGCAGAAGGCGCCCCCTGGAGGAATGCAGTGCACAACCTGCACAGCTGTACATGGAAGCCTTGGGGTCTGCTGCCTCCCAGCCCCTGCAGCCAAGTCCAGGCACCGTCCCCAACCGCCAAAGATGCTGTGTGTGATCAGCAAGGTCACGAACGCGCGTGAACACAGTGTGCCCGCTGAAGTTCCCCAGAGCTGAGTGGTCATGCAATGGCATGGGCCTACAGGGGACGTGCAAGACGCCACTAGCAAACCTGTATCCCAACAGGGTCACCGGCCAGCGGCCGGATCAGGAACTGTGCAGAGAAGGTTCGTGACATACAGATTTCTGTGAATAAAGCACACGGAAAAGTCTGGCGGTTTTTGTGCCAAATCTGCCATGAGATGACCCCTGGGCAGGGAGATCCGAGAGGCTTTTCTGTTTCGTTCACCTGTTTTCCAGAATCTGCAGTGAGTAGTCTGGCTTGGGCTTCTGTTTAAGATTTTCAGAGAAATCTCAAGACTCCCTGGGGCACCTCTGGGCCCAGGCAGTCAGGAGGGCCGGCCCGCAGTCCCCCAGCTTGCCAGGCCTGGGCAGCGGAGAGCCCCTCTCACCTGACCTTGGCGGAGGTGGACAGTCACCTCCACTCCACCCCAAAGGGACAGAAGCCTAGAAGGACAGTGCTGCCCAAGGCCACTGACTGGCAAGAGACCCCCCTGGACCCCCCTGCAGGCCACTCCCTGGCCAGGGCCCTGGGACCCTGGGTCCAGGTGGCTTCCCAGCAGGCTTTGAAGCTGGGAGCAGCCCCAGGGAGAGAGAAATAAGGCGCCTGAAGTGGAGGCCACCTGCTCACCATGCAGGGACCCCTGGGCCTTAAGCTGGCCAGCCTCTGTCCTGGGGGCCTAGGGACAGTGGTCTTCACGCCACCCGCTCTGTGAGGCCCCAGCCATCTTCAGCACTCTCCCCTGAGTCCTGACAGGCTCACTCCAGCCCCGACTGCAAGGGCGCAGGGAATGCATGCCACACCCCTGGAGGTCCCGAGGTGGCCAAGGCGGGACCTGGAACTGCCCGGTCGGGAAGAGTACCGAACGTCTCACTCACAGGCTTCCAGGGCCAGGGCCTGAGGGGGTCTGGCTGCCAGGACACACCAAGAGGACCCAGGAAGCCCCTCTGCCCAGAAAGCGCAGGACACAGAGGGCAGATGGAACCAGAGCAGCGAGCGGAGACGGAGACGGCGCCTCCGTCAGGGTCTCGGTCACAGGGTCCCGAGGCTGTCCCCGTCTCCATTACTGTCTCCCCTCCTCCCCACCTCCGCCCGCCCTCGCCCCTATTTTCTCCTCCGCCTCCCTTCCCGTTCCCAGCCTGGGGACCAGCAGGCCAGAGGGGCTGTGGGAGCTTTGAGAGGCGGGGTTTTAACATCTATTAAAACCTCACAGACGTCACCAGAGTGGGGATTTCCTATGTGCGACCTTCGCTCCCTTTTAGTATTAAACAACACCCCCTCAGCGGTCCCCTGTGGCTCCGCGGTCCCCTGTGGCCGCGCTCCAAACACTGTGAATTCCACAGATTCGAGGGCCCGGCCCCCCGTTGAGCAGCCTTCACCCTGGCGCTGGGCCTGGGCCCCTAATTACATTTCCTGTCGGCCACTGGTGACTAGAACATTCAGACAGCCGCCAGGCGCCCCAGGCCCGCCCGCAGCGCGCTGCCCCGAGCAGGAAGGGCGCAGAGGAAGAATGAAAAGAAAATAAATGACAGATAAATGCAGATGTGTTGTTTTAAAAATTCATAACCACCGACCTCGGCTGTGACTGGTTTTGGTTAACGAGCCAAGACGCGCACCTCACTGCCCGGAGAGTTTGGGTGGGAGCAAGATTGCTTGAGAAACTCACTGGGTGGTTTCCTTGGGGTGTGTGACTGGAAAGTCCCCAAAGTCCCCTCAGAGCCTCACAGGCACAGTGGCCAGCCAAGGCCGCCGTGTGGGCCCTGGACACAGGGGTCCCACACAACCTGGGCTCTGGTCAGCAAGGCAAGCCCCCAACGCACCCGTCTGTGACCTGGAGACACACCAAGAAGCTGGAGAGGCCAGGGAGCCCAGCGGCCACGCAGGCAGCACCCTGTGTCTGGCACTCGGGGGTGTCGACCCAGGGCCACCCCAGGACCTTGAGGACATCGACGCCCCCTGTGCTTTCTGCAAACCGCAGCGAGCTGACCAGTGGTCAGAGCAGGAGTCTGTTCCCAGGAGAGGCCCCTGCTGCCCGGAAGCCGCTCAGGCAATGCTTTTGCTCACGGTCGCTACGGCAGGGAGGTGCTCGTGGAGCCTAACTTGGGGTGGAGGGGCCCCGTGATCATGGAAGCCTCTGGAAAGCAGCTGCTGGGGTGATGGCAGGCGGGGGAAGGGGCCATGATGGACACTCCCCTCATGGGCGCACAGCCGCAGCAGGGACTCGGGTGAGGAGCTCCCCCAGATCCGTGGCTTGCAGGGACGGGCGGCAGGGGCTGGTGGGAGGCTGCCCAGCTGGCCTCGCTGCTGCAGTCCCTCAGGAAGCCCCTCATCTGTCCAGCCTTGTCCGTCCACCCTCCTCTCACTGCGCCCATGGCTGGGGCAGGAACCTGCCCGCGGTCCAGGCCTCCTGGGGGGCAGGGCCCGCAGCGCTCTTCCCCAGAGGCTGCTCCCTCAACCTCCGTTCGCGGCTGGACATGATGGGGCGGTTGTGGTCCTCCTGGGGGACTGTCTCGTGGCCTTGGTGGATGGTGCCACCACCCGTGCTCTGTGGTGACAGGTGCCACTGTGTCCCTGTCACTACCAACTCCAGCCACAGGCTCTGTGGGCTGGGCACCAGGACAAAGGCTCTGGGGTCCCAGGACCCCTTGGCAGCTGTGGCTTCATGGTGGGGGTGAGCCTGCACCTGGAGGAGCTGTGGACAGTGGCCTGTGACTATCCTTGTGCCCGGGAGCTACGAGCTACGTGCCCGGCAGGGCCCTCGTCCCACCGCCTGGAGAGACCCCACCACACCTTCGTGAAGAGCAAGAGAGGGGACCTTGTCCTCAGGCAGTGGGGCTCTGGCTGGGGTGGGGATGGATCCTGCTCCCAGGGAAGTGCCCACGGGCCAGCCAGCCCAGGCTCTGTGAAGGGACAGCTGCTGGCCTTGGCTCTGAGCAGTCCACGTCATCCTGCCAATCCCAGGACTGTGTGGGACAAGAGTCTGACCCAGGTTTGTAACCCACAGCACTTCACCCAGGGGGCTGCGAAGATGCCCTGGCCACGGGGTCCTGGGCAGCCAGGTGGGAGAACCAGCCTAGGCTTAGGGGAGGTCTGGTCCAAGTCCACCTCCCAAGGCCGAGGTCACCCTGAGCCCAGGCCCACCTGGAGCAGCTCCAGCCTTCACTCATGAGCCAGCCTCCCTGGGGAACTACCCTCAGCCAGCCTTTCACCCAGAAGTGACTCAGTGGTCCTGGATGGTGAACGCCTCCCATGCTCCAGAGGTCACCTCCACCCCCGGGAATGTCCTGCCAAGGGTTGAGCCTCTGGGCCTCCCACGTCCAGGCCAGGACAAATTGACCCCTAGACACTTGTCCAGGCTCCTGGCCACAGGTCCCCACCTCAGGGTCTCCTCTTCCTGGGAGCTGTGCCAGCGGACAGCCAGGGGTCCTGGGGCCAGGTCAGGAGGGTCCCTTCCTGGTCAGAGGCCTTGGCTCTCTCCTCCCATGCCCTGGAAGCACCCCGTCCCTCTCAGGCCTCCTTCTGCCTCAACATCCCAGCAGCCACCCAGAGCGCCCCACGGGGCAGGCAGCTGTCAGGAGTGAGTGACAAGCCCCCACCCAGGTCACCTGCTGGACCTTCGTGTTGCTCATGGAACTGGCCCACCCAGGCTGTCCTGGGTGGGGGCTGATGGGAAGCACGGGGTACTGGCCCCGGGCAGCATTGCCCAGGGCAGCCAGGGCTCCATGCAGCCAGGGCAGGGCCCAGGCGTATGCTTCTCCGGAATGTCCACCTCCTACCCAGGTGCCACTTGGCACTCCACCACAGGTGGAACCCTGAGGGCCTCCGATTCGTCCATGCAGTTGCCAGGAGCAAGTGACCACCACTCAGGTGTCCCTTCATGTCCCTGTGCAGTCTACTTTGAGTTCACAGGGAGAATTTACGCCCGAGGGGTCCTCAAGGTCACCGCAGGGACAAGGGTCTGGGCACCTGAATTGTCGCAGGGAGCACACCAGCCTGGGCATGGAGTGAGGCGGAGGCCAAGGCGGGTCTTGGTCACCTCGAGTGCAGCCTGTACGGCAGGCCTGGCCTGGGGGGGCTAGACTGAGCCGCCCCACCCCCACCTGCCCGCCCCACAGACGCCCCCCCAGGTGCACACGCACACAGGCACACGCAGGTTACACGCTGCCTGGCAGACACACAGACACGCACACACACTGTGCACATGGGTGTGTACCCACCGCACACACGCAGCGCACAGACACACACACTGGCCCCGCGCGGGGGAGGCCCACCACGTGGTCACCCTGTGCTTCTCCCGCAGGGAGTGAGCACGACCTTCCTCTGGGTCCTGTGCCCAGCAGTGGGAGGTCCCTCACCCTCTGGGGGGCTCTGTCCCCAGCTTGGTGCACACACAGGCCTTGGAGACCCCCTCAGCCTCCCTGGGACTCGGGACAGGCAGGACGCAGGCAGGAGACAGTGCCATCTAGTGGGCAGCAGGGACTGCGCGCCAACTGGACAGATAGGAGGCCGGTCCCCCCTTGCCTTCCCCACACGGAAGCCAGAGCCCGTCTTGCAGGTGTGGGGACATCACAAGGCCAAGTCCAGGAAGGCTGCGCTCTGGCGCCAGAGAAGCCTGCTCACGGGGCAGCAGCTGAGGGTTCAGGTTCTCTCTCCCCCCAGAGATCCCGTCTCTGGGGACACAGCTGGGACCTGGTGCCCACGGAAGGTGCACATTCAGGGGCACCCAGGTCTCCGTCCCCCAGCCTCAGCTCCACGTGACTCCACGGTCGTTGGGGGAGGTGGAGCCGTCCGGCCCCCAGCAGCCCCACCCTGCAGACCAGCAGCCGCACTGAGGCGGCCCGCAGCCCCCGCGCTCTGCCTCCAGCGGTGACTGTGCACAGCACCCTTCCCCTGAGGCCTGGCTGGAAGTCCCTCCTACGGCCAGGTGGCTGCCCTGAACCCAGCCACACCTGCACACAGGACCTACTTCCCCCAAGCCCAGCCCTGCATGTCCAGCACCTCCTCCTCTCCACAGCGACAGCCAGAGGTCCCGTGCCACCCCAGGACAGGAGGGCCCGTGCCCCACCCTCCAGGGCCCTGGCCCGTCTGTCGGTGTAAGTCCCCCTTGCCAGAGGTTTGGGGTCTCAGCTTCACGTAGCCAGCAGTCAGTGGGGGCCTTGGGGATGTGGGGGCCAACAAAGCCAGCATCACCACGCCTCGGGAGCCGCAGGAAGAGGGGTGGGGTGGCTGGTGGGGACCACTCTAGCCTGTGGGGTCCAGCCAGGGACCACAGGCCCGTGGGGTGACGCCAGCACATGTGGAAGACAGCCACCTGTGGAGAGCCTGCCTGGACCCCCAGACACCTCGTGCCGATGGCCGCCGGGCCCTGGGGAGACACCCTGGCAGGCGAAGAAAACAGGAGCCTCTCTCTTTCCTCCTAATCTCATCCCACTTGGACCACATGGGACAGCCATCGTGTCACTTGCTTGGTTAGGGACAGGTGGATCCGAGGCTGGGGCTTGTGCTGTGCACGGCAGTGTCCCTGCCTGGTCCTGGGACAGAGGAGGAGCTGGACCTGGACTCATCCACGGACCCTCTGGAAGAAGTGGGCCCTGAGGCCTGCACGTGTGTGTGTGTGTGTGTGTGTGTGTGTGTGTGTGACTGTGTGCACGTGGGTGCATGCGTGTGCATGGCCCTGCATGTGAACACCCGAGCAGCGCCAGTGGGCATGGGTGTTCAGACCTGTGAGGACCAGGGTGCTCCCCAGCCAAGCCCCAGCCCCGGCCCAGCCCCAGCCTCAGCCCCAGCCCAGCCCCAGCCCCGGCCCAGCCCCAGCCCCAGCCCCGGCCCCGGCCCAGCCCCAGCCCCGGCCCAGCCCCAGCCCCAGCCCAGCCCAGCCCAGCCCCAGCCCCGGCCCAGCCCCAGCCCCAGCCCAGCCCCAGCCACGGCCCAGCCCAGCCCCAGTCCCAGCCCCAGCCCCAGCCCAGCCCCAGCCCAGCCTCAGCCCAGCCCCAGCCCCAGCCCCAGCCCAGCCCCAGCCATGGCCCAGCCACGGTCCAGCCCAGCCCCAGCCCCAGCCCAGCCCCAGCCCCGGCCCCGCCCCTCCCCAGCCCCAGCCCCGCCTCAGCCCAGCCCCAGCCCCAGCCACGGCCCAGCCTGAGCCAGACGCATGCCCGAGATGAGTCTTCGACCCACAGACACAGCCCCCACCCAGCCAGCCTTCATGCTGCAGGGCCAGCTGGGCCCATGCCCTGGCAGGACCCTGCCCTAGTGGGACCTGGGCCTGGGGCTGAGCCACCCGGGTGTGCAGGCTGCGAGGGAGGGCAGGGCGCTCAGCCCTCTCCTGCGGGCAGGGCACCTCCCTCCCTCTGCACAGCAGCCTTCCCACCAGCCTTCAAGTGCCCGCAGGCTTCTGTGGGGACAGAGGACAATCCCCTGCGCCCACACCCACCTTCGCTCCTTCCCCACGCCCCTTCCCCTCCTGCCAGCCATCGAGGGACCACGGGGGGGTCAGGGGACACGGCTGGCTGGTTCTCTTCTGAGTCGCGCCTCGTGCACCATGGGCGACGAGGAGCACAGAGGAGGCCCAGCCGACAGGGCGACACCCGTGCTCCCGGTGCCACTGGGCCTGGGCGCTCCCTGAGGTCTGGGGCCTGGTGAGCTGTGGGGAGCCGCCCCCCGCACTGTGCTCCGGCCCCTCACGTGAACACCTCGCCGCAGGGCCCAGCTGGCACCCCGGAACCCGCCCTGCACGATCGTGTAAATAAAACTGAAGCACGACAAATAATATAAAAAACCCGGGAGAACTGGCGGCACCCACCGTCCCGCTTCTCACCTCCCACAGCTCCACAGCCCACTCCCATCTGGCGCCCAGACCCAAAGCTCTTCCACCCCAGCGGCTCCCCCGGGAGAGTCCCACTCCGCACCCCCGCAGCCCAAGACGGCTGCCGGGCGCCGCCCTCAGCAGCGGCTCCTGTGGGGGCTTGGCGACCCCCTGCGGGTCCTGACACCCTCCACGCCTTTCCTTCTGGCCCCCCACCTGGCTGCAGCCCGCCTTCTCCATCAGCAGAGGACAGATGACCCTGGACCGTGACTCTGGCTCCCCGAGGCCCCACCCCACGAAGGCCCACCCAGTCCAGACTCCACCCTCCTTACTTGGCCTCCCCCGTCTGCTTGTCCTCACGGTGCCCGTGGGCCCAGCCTGGCCTCCTCCCCTCCTGTTCCTAATCCCTGCACCGCATCCTCCAGTCTCCTCACCGTGCAAACCTGGAGGTGCCACTGTCCTGCTGGAAGCCCTCTTCTCAGGACACACCTGTCCCCTGACCCCAGCCCGGCCTCACCCCCGCTCCTGCTCTGCAGCCCTCGGGTCCTTCATCCCCCTGTTCGCCCTGCCAGCCCCCATCAGGCTGTGCTCACCACGTCCCCTCTGCCCGGGACGCTTCCCCAGAGCGGCCACCCCTCATCCTTGCACTCTCAACCGCGGGCACCTCCCTGGAAGGGGCTCCTGGGACAGGGTCTGCCGTCTGCCCTGCAGAGTCCCCAGGGCAGGGGCCGGCCTGGCCTGCTCATCACTGTGGTCCTACCCTGGCCTCTGGGGACCCTTCACCAAGTGAAAAGCACACTACAAGGAGGGGCGGCCCTGCCCTGGAGACGCACAGGCCTCAGCCCGCCATTGCACGAGGGACGGCAGGGAGGAGGTCGGGACAAGGGACTCTCCCAGGCAGACCTCCCATCGCTCAGGAGTCTGAGGCCGGCTGCCTGGCCGTGCCTCCATCCACTCCCCCACCTGGCCTTGAGGATCCCCCGATCTTTGCAGGATGGGGCTGGCAGGGGAGGGGCAGCTTTGGTCCCACCTCACCTGGCTTTCTTCCCTCTTGACCAAGACATCTGAGACCCCACCCTCAGAACTAGCAGCCCCACCCCATGACCTCACTGCTGGCCCATCACCTGTCCTATTGTCTGTCTCTCACAGTCCCCCAATTGTCTTCTCCTTGATGAACCTATTTTTAATATCTCCCCTGCTCTGGAGTGCCTACTCCAAGCAGGCAGGTAGTTTGGGTGCTGCACCAAGTAGAGACTCCATAAATGTTTGTTGAATGACTAACAGAAACACTGAACGGCCACAGAGATCATGGAGAATTAAAAATAAATCTCCCCCTGGGCTTGGTGAGACAGGATCCGCCCCCCAATCATCACATGTTCCCTAAGCATGACCAGAGCCTACTGAAGTACAGCATGAGACCACCCACAATTATCCCAGCAGGTCCTCCACATCAGCCCCAGCTGGTCCTCATGGGTTCCAGCACAAAGGCCTCTGACAGCTCACAGCTGGGCAGCTCCACCCAGAGGGACCCTCCCCTGACCCAGGAAACGCACCAGGAGCTGCTGACAGCTCACAACTCGAAGGGCTGCCCAGGCCTCTTATCTACAATCCTGGAGTTGAAACACCACAGGGCGGGGACTGAGGTCTGACCCCAGCGAAGACAGCACTCTGTGTGCTGATGCCTGGGCCTGCTGCCCTGTAGGAACCTGGACAAGCCCCTCACTCCTCCCTGGAGGGCCTGGGGGCCAGGCAGCCTTTCTGCTGACTTCTGCCCCACCGCCCTGGCAGAGCTCCCCAGGGTCTGCACCATTGACCTCAAAGGTTCTGACCTAGGCTCCTACTCGCTGCAGACTTGATCTTTGCATCTGAGGTCAGAAATCTGAAGATGGAGGCACCTGGAGACACTAGGGACCAGCAAGGACTGGGGCAGAAAAAGAAAGCACTGCAGGGTGTTGCAGACAGACAGACAGACACTGGTTCCTGCAGCTGAAGTTCCCTGCAAAGATCCTTGCAAGTCAGGAAGGAGGAGAAGTCAGCTCCTCCTGGAGGCTCTGCTCACCCCGGCCCTAGCCTAGACCTCCACTGACTGCTTCTGCTCCAGGTAGGACCTCACACTTCTCCAATGCAGTTCTCTGATGCAGAATAAAAGCCATAAAGCTGGGGGATTCAGAAAGAGCCAAAGACCCATCCCCCAGAGTGTCAGGACTTGTCGCTACACTGTGGGCTCCCTGCCTTGGGGGTGCTGGGCTCCAGGAGCCCAAAAACTGTTTTGCAAAGTGCTTTTCCATATGTGATCCCACTCAACCCAAAAGCCACCTATGCATCCCAGGCCCATTGTACCTCCGGGAATGAGGTCACAGGAGGGAACTGGGCAGTACTGGGCTCCCAGGGGCCAGGCTGGGGTTGCTATGGGCCACAGCTGCTGTTCTCACAGGAGGAAAGGGGTGTCAGGAGCAGCCAACCATTCCTACCCCTCAACTCAGGGCATGTGAGCAGATGTTCCTCCAGCTGTGGAGAGCAGCTGCCCAGAATCCACAGCACTGGAAGCTGTCTTTGCACAGTGGGTCTACCCAAAGGTCCTCACGAGACTGCAAGAGGCCCAGCTGAAACTACCACTACCAACCTCACAAGCCATAGCAGAACCCATGTGGGCCAGGTCAGGGCTGCTAAGGACTCAGGCTGAAGCCAGGGACAGAACTTAGTCTGTGACTGGGATGGAGCTCATTCTGGCCTGGGATCTGGGCACAGTGTGGAGGAGAACAGGGTTCAGCCTGGAGGAGGACAGGTCTCAGCTGGAGGAGGGATCAGGGCTCAGCCTGGAGGAGGGATCAGGGCTCAGCCTGGAGAAGAGCTCAGTGCTCAGCTGCAGAGGGATTAGGGCTCAGCTGGAGGAGTGATTAGGGATCAGCCTGGAGGAGGGATCAGGGCTCAGCCTGCAGAGGGATTAGGGCTCAGCTGGAGGAGTGATTAGGGACCAGCCTGGAGGAGGGATCAGGGCTCAGCCTGGAGAAGAGATCAGGGCTCAGCCTGCAGAGGGATTAGGGCTCAGTTGGAGGAGTGATTAGGGCTCAGCCTGGAGGAGGGATCAGGGCTCAGCCTGGAGAAGAGATCAGTGCTCAGCCTGGAGGAGGGATAGGGCTCCGTCTGACATTAGGGCATTTAGGAAGAGTTTCCCCCTAACTGGGAGACAGAATCCCTTCCTAGGACAGCCAGGCCGGTGCACCCACGTGACCCTCTGCTGTGCTGGGAGCAGAAGATATTTCCGGCAGCTGCCCGATGCGATCCCCCATAAAGCCATAAAGCAGAAACTGACTTTGAAATGGCCCTTTCTCCGCCTGTATCTTCGGACATAAATTTAAATAAAACGGCAATTTAAATGCCTGCGACACCAAGGAGGCGGCACGGGGCTGTCTCTGCGGGCTGCGTGGAGAGACAGAGTGCGGCCCCAAGCCCATTGTGCTGGGCCACGCGGGTAAGGGTCGGCGCCAGGGCAATGGGGAGGGCCACCAGCCCTTGGCAGATGGAAAGGACGCCTCGGAGCTCTTGGCTGGACGTGGTCCCCAGGAGGCCCAGGAGCCTGCACTGTCACCTTAGACAGGGCTGCAGCCACTTCATCCATCTCCTCTGCCAGGAACCAGGGAAACACAGCATCTGCCACACTGAGAGGGACACCGGCCCTCGGGCTCTCACAGATGCCCCTGGGTGCTTCCTGCCTTGAGGGGAGCCCGGGGAGCTGCGGCCGGCAGGTTACCCGACCCGACTGGCCAGAGCAGCAGAGCCTCTCAAACCAGCACCACGAGCCTCGGCACTGCGATGCTGGACCCCACCCCAAGGTTCCGACTCAGCAGAACGCATGCTTCCGGCAAGTTCCCAGGGGCTGCTGTTGCTGTTGGTCTGGGGGCCGCACAGCAGGACCCGTGGGGCTGGAGAAGGCCGGCAGGGGCTGTGTCCACAGGAGCAGTGGAAGGAATAGAGGCAGGAAGGCAGGTCAGGGTTCACTGAGGTCCAAGTGGGGGGCCACCTCGGTCTGAGTGCTCTGGGAGAGCAGCGTGCTCTGCACCGTCCCAGCCCTCAGGACCCATCCAGAGACATGTGACTGTCACTCACCTTTCCCCACCTGGCCTCAATCCTGGCCTCGTGCCAGGACATCCCCTAGGACAGCTGCCTGGGCTGCAGGCTCCTGCCCACACTTACGGAGAGCATCATGCCCCTCCTCCCCAGGGCAGCCTGGGCCTGGGTGCCCACTCCCCAACTCCCGCTGACCCCCGACCCCAGCCAGGCCCCTGCTCCCGTCTCCACAGGGCATACCCAGAGGAGGAAGGCCGTCTGGCTGCCGGGTGAGCATCAGTGACTTTGACAGGGGGGCCTTTGCCAAGATTTGCAGCCTGGCATGAAAAGGCAGATTCGCACACCTCAGCAACAGCGAGAAAGGGAGTTCGTCATGGTGAGGAGCTCCCAGGGTGTGTCCCCAGCCCGCCAGCAGGCGGGAGGGTGGGAGGACTGACAGCTTCATGGCAGGTGTGGGCCAGGGGCCTGACAAACCAGAGGGGAGAGAGACAGTAGTGAGCTTCAAGAGGCCAGGGACAGGGTTCACGGGAGCCCTCACGGGGCACGAGGAAAGCTCTCTGGGACGGGTAAGGGACATGTTGGTCACTGATGAAAGGACTAGCAGCATCAAGGACCAGTCTGCAACCTCTCAAGGGGCAGGGAACAGGTACAGTCTGCAGGATTGGCCAGGGACAGGGCCAAGGTCATTCCCAGCCAGGGGCAGAGGTGGCTCAGTGTGGAGCCAACATGGTGGACCCTCCTATACAGGGGAGCAGAAAGAGCTCCAGAGGAGTGTCCATGCAGAGGGCAGAGCGGGGCTGACACAGATGAATGGGGACAGAGGTGTCACAGCAAAGGTGCCCAAGGTGCCTGATTTCTTAACCAGGGGTCCCTTGCATAAGGTCACAGTGACCACTCCCACCCTGACTTCCTGTTCCAACTGCCTGCTTCCCCCATGGGTCAAATTGGGTCTCCACCATCTTCTCCACCTACCCGGAGGCAGGTTCCTTCTCTCCCTCCACCCTCTGCCAGCCAAGTGGGGCACTGGCCCCTAACCCTGCAGGACTCCGTCTGCAGGGACCAGGACAGAGGCAGGCACCTTTGCTGGTGGCCAGGGTAACAGTGGGTGGAAGAGGGGACTTGAAGGCGTGGGTCCAGGGATGTGAGTCATGAATTGCACTGTTCTTTCAATCTCCAGCCTCCCTGGAAGAGAGAGTCCCTGTTGGGTAGAGCAGGGATGGACAGGGGAGCCGGAGCTTCCTGACGTCAGGAAGGGAGCAGGATGCAGAACCCACAGGGTCCCCGGCAACGACACAGCACCAGCAGCAAATAGCAGACGCGCCCCCGTGGGTCCACGTTGTGTGAACACACAGCTGAATAAAGAATCAAGGGGGGAGAAGGACGTCCTCCCTGAGAAGAATTCTAATTGACCAGTGCAGGAGTGAGGGGAACGAAATCGCACCCTGAGAGTGCCACAGAAATCACGGCTTGCTGGGACGTCCCCAACGGTCACCAGTGGACGCTCAGACTAATGCATGCAAGTTTGAGGAAGGACAGCGCATTTGCATGGTCTCAAAGTGTCTCCTTCAAGATGTTTATTAATTTTGAGAGAAGAATCGTAACCTTCTGGGAGCGAAGCACAGCAGACAACTGATCAGCCCGGAGATTAACGTCCCCTATGACCCGCCCGCACCACGTGCCCACACGACCAGCGGGGCAGAGCCCTGACTCTCTGCAATTCACGGCCTCCCTCTGATGGAGAAAACCACCCGGCAAGCCCCAGTCATGGGACAGCCCACCAGTGACTGACAGTGCTGTCCCCAAGGCAGAGGATGGAGGCTGAGGAGACACAGCAACAAACAGCATCCGGTCGTGTCCTGGGTGGGATCCCAGAACAGGAAAGGCCCCCGTGGAAACTGAAGTGCCCACAGAGTGTGTGGTGGACAGGTCCCCCCCTCCCCAGCCCTCGACTCCCTGTTGACTGGGGTGCTGGGAAGGTTGAAAGGATAGATAAAGGCCTGTTCCCATTTGGAGGGCACCTGCCTAAGGAGTCGGTGGGGACGGAGCCCACTGTGATCCCCAGCCAGGCCCTACGGGGCAAGAAAGAGGCCCCGTAGAAGAGCCAGGGATGCCAGCAGGCCCCCAGGAGATGTGCTTATTAGCCATAGGAAAATGCAGTGACAGAGGTCCTGGCAAGGAGGCATTTGGTGACGACCTTCCATAGTCCCTCAGCAACACAAGTGTCCTACCAGGGCAGGTTAGGACCTGAGCTCAGGAGAGCTGCCAGGAGGGGCCTCTCAGGAGCTGCCGTTGAGGATCCGGGTGGGGCACAACAGCCAGTTTTCCCCTGTGGGTGTCCTTGGGGGCAGGAGTCCAGGGCTCCCCTCCCAGTAGTCTGTGGCCCCTGCTGAAGCCCCCTCTCCCAATATCTTTGGCTTCGGCCCCCACCACCAGTCCCGGCTCTGCATATTGTATCCCTATAAAGATGATGTCCCTGGAGGGTGGGTCAGCTCAGGCAGGCAGTGCTGTGCACTAGGCCAACTCATAGCCCCAGGCAAGTCTCTCCGCGCCTACCACTCCTGGCCAGGACAGCAAGTCAGATGATACAGAATATGGCAACCTATGCATGAAAAACCTTTCGCAAAAATTTAAAAATCACCCACCAATAATTCTACCATTTCCCTTGCTACCTAACCCTGTGTCAAAATTTCTACTTAGAAGTTTCTTCTTAAGAAATTTCCAACAGCACCCCAGCCACCTCCAGGGGATTCAGTCAAGGGGTGTTAACGACAGAAAAGAGAAGTCTGAAACCCCATCTGTGGCCCTCATGTCCCGGGGGCTTGGCCCAGAGGGACCCTCTTACAGCTTCCCTGGCCAGAGAATTCCTGGAGCTGTGAGCCTCCTGCCCCAGTCCACTCCACGGAGAACTGAACCCCCTTCCAGAGCAATCCCAGGGCCTGAGTCATTTCTGCCCAATCAAGGCCCCAGCAGGAGGTATCTCTGCACCGCATCTGGCTTCACACTGTGAAGTGGATTAATAAGCCATTATGATAAGCAGGCTGATTATTAGCACGAGAACGAGGCTCCAGAGCTAATTGCAGCCATCCAGCAAAATGTCAGCACCTTCTTTGGGCATGAAATATTAATTGCACCTGAGGGGTTGGGTGGTGTCCTTTCCTGAACAGCCAAGGGTCCCATGGGGGCCTTCTCCAGGTCCAAGCCAGGGCCACAGTTTGGAGCAGCCCACCCCGAGGGCAGAGGCCTTCTGGAGGGGAATAGTGTTTGGTCACGTGTGGGACTCTTTCCTTGGTCCACTTCAAGAGCAAGGTTCTGTGAGTGTGGAGGGCTCAGCCCCTGCCCTTCTGGGGTCTCGACTAGGGGCAGCATGGCGGGCCTTCGGGACTCCCTTCTGCTGAACCTCAGCTGCGTTCCTCCAGGCATCTTGCCCCAGGGACCTCGAACCTGCATGCGGGGAACCACATGCTCCACAGCCCAACTCCAAAAGCAGCCCTTGGCCACCCGACCCTCTCCCTGACCCTCAGCTGTGGCCCCGTGTTCTTTAGCCAGCTGCCCTGTGGCGGGCATGCCGAGGACAGCAGGGACAGGCGGCCCTGTGTCGCCCACGTGCTCTGACAGGCCAGCAGTCTGACTCCCTGGGGTGAGAGTGAGCCCGGCGAGGATGAGTCCGGGCGAGGCCGGCCTCGTGGGCTGGGATGCACCAGGCCTTCCCCAGCCCCAGCCGGCAGTCGGAGCTGCGCTTCTCGCTGCCAGGCTCACTTCCTCAGCAGAGCCCAGCAGAGAGCGGCAGGTCTGGGTGCTGCGGGCCCACCTGCAGGGCAAAGGCAGCGAGGTTTCGCTGGCCAGAGCTCCTGTGTCCAGAAGAAGGCTGGCCGAGGGCAGGACGCCTCCCAAAGAGGCAGGTGGAAGCTACCGAGGGCCCCGAGGAGGCGGGCCCAGCTGCTGTGACCCTGCTGGACACCAGGGTGGCCCCCAGCAGAGGCGGCAGTCTGGGTGCTCCTCTGTGTGAGGGCACCAGTGGCAGTGGCCTCTCCCAGGATGGTCGCACACTGTGAAGTGCCCCGCCTTCTATTGTGCCCTAGATGCTGTGAGTTTCACCTCAATATTCTCAACACCAGGGGAAGAAATGACATTTTTAAATTAAGGCAAATTAAAATTCCTCCATCTCCAAGGTGTTTCAGACTCTGCGACAGCCCCGAGATCGCTTCAGTCCTCCAGGGCCCCATCTGTCCCCAGCTGTGATGCCGTCCATGTACCCTCCCATCCAGCACCCATGCAGATGTCCCCAATGGACAGACTGTCCCCTGCCAGAGACCAGCCTGACCTTGGGAAGGCTGAGGGGGCCACTCTCACTGCAGTGTGGGCATGGCGTGGTATCCGAGGGGCCCTGTGCGGCGGCGCTCACTGAACGCCATCTCCACACAAGGCGGAGGTGGACCTCGAAACAGCGTGCCCAGGGAAGAAGCCCCGGGAAAGCACCCGCTCTCCCCCTGAGCAGGGAGGGTCCAGGTGGGAGGGAGGGTGGAAGTGAGGGAGGGAGCTGGGGCTTTCTTCTTGGGGTGCTGGGGATATTCTAAAGGTGAGTATGGTGGACACGCCACTCAGTGGACACACCAAAAGCCACCGGACTGCACACTTCACAGCGATGAGGTGTGTGGCAGGCGTGTGAATTATATGTCAGTAAAACTGTTTTTAATCACCACACGGTAATGTATTTGCTCTGCCTTGCTCACACACGGGCACACGCCCACTGTTCTGCCAATCTGCAACCAGGCACCAGCCGAAGGAAATGGTGAGGACGTGCACATAGATGTTGGAACGCTGAAGACGCTCGGCGCCCGGTGTCCCGCGGAGAGGGTGTTCACAGCGGGCACTGTGCGACCCACTGTGAGGGGTGCCTCTGCCGACACACCCAAGTTCTCCTGGGAGACTGCTGGGTGGCATGAACAGGTGGCAAATGAAAATGTGGATATTAGGAGAAGCCATGCGCCCTCTGTCCATGGGGAGCAGTCAGCGCGAGGTGAACGGGAGCCCCTTCCTGATGGTGGGCGGGGACTTGCCCCCTCTTCCCCCATCCTCAGGGCTGTCTGGGCTTCCTGTTGGGGCCTGTGTGATGAACTCTCCAGCGTATTCTTTTGGAGATGGAGGGAAGGCCAGTGAGCCAGGCACAGAAGGGTGGCTTCACTCTGAGTGAACCACGTCGGCAGCCCTGGGTGAGGACAGTTGGTGCCCAGCCTGCCCAGCACAGGGTGGACGTGCTGTTGGAGGCCCTGGGGGACACCCGGTCTGTCTGGGTCTCCTTCCTGTGAAAACCATAAATGATTAATCCCACCCAGAACCCTCAGCTCCCAGAGGCCCTGAGGCTGGCAGAAGAGGCAGCTGTGGGCGTGAGTGGTCAGCCCTGCGCTCATTCCTCCGTCTCCCAGGGACGTGGCCTGCAGCCAGAGGTTGCCACTGGGCTCACTCCCTTGGCCTGCCCATTATTTCCTGCTAATCAGCGGCACTTGGCCCCGAGGGATGCTGGCCCCGAATGCCACCAGCTGCTCAGAGGAGCCGCTCCCCTGTTCCCGGGCACGCTTGGCTGGGTTTGGGAAGACAGGGCATAAGTGGAGCTGACAGCCCCATCTGTGTCCTCCTGAGCGGAGAGCAGCACTCTGAGCAGGCACAGACCCCCGCCAACACCCCGGCCAGGCAAGGGAGGCGGCGGCACCCCACCCAGCCCACGTCCCAGACCCACCCCCCCTCAATGGCCCTGCCAGGGTGCAGGATTCCTAGAATCAGAACCTGCCAGCCAGACGGGCCCAACAGAGCAGGCAGGTGGCCCGGGTGTCAAAGCGCCATGAGGCAGGTAGGGAGGGCTGGGCCCGCCTTGGAGGGGAGGAAGGGTGGAGCCTCCCACCTGAGGGGCTGACCCAGGCTGCTCCAGGAGGCAGACTCTGCAGGGAGAATCCAGTTCAGGTTCATGGGGAAGGACCCCGGAGACTCACCTGTGAGGGCCCAGGAAGGCAGGAGAGGGCAGAGGGCAGAGGGCAGCGCTGGCCTGCAGGGAGCTTTGGCAGCTGAGCCTCAGGAGACCACACAGACAGGGAACGGGCGTCTCTGCGGCTGGCCTCCCTGAAGTTGTCGGAACCGAGTTGAGGAACCCGGGCCTCTGAGCTGCCACGTGGGGCAGCCGTGGGTCCAGCCCTGCCCCAGGAAGGGCTGCAACCTTGGGCCGCAGGGTCCCTGTAGCCAGGGCCACGGGTGGCTGCTGTGGGTCCTGCCCCTTCACTGCAGGGCCCCAGAGGGTCCAAGGTGGCCCTGTCCTGCCCAAAGACTGATGGGGTGGGGGAGAGCAAGGCAAGTCCCCCAGGGGCTCCCACCTGGACTGAAGCCTGAGAAACCCCTCTGGCTCCACATCCCTCCGGCCTCAGGATGGCCACCCCCACAGGGCCCGCACGGGCCTTGAGGCCTCCCTTTGCAGGTGCCTGTAGAGAAAGGGGAGCAGGTGTGGCTGGAGGGCCCCTCAGAGGGTCCCCATGCCAGGCCACTAGGCCTCCTTGCCTCTGCAGGCTCACGGCGCCACTCGAGACGGCCCCTTCCTGGCCAGGGTGTCACATCGGAAAACACAGTACCTTTCTCTTTATGAAGTCATTAAAGTTCACTGTGGGGAACCCACAGTGTTGTACCCCAAAAAAGTAAAAAGCAAAGGTGTCCCCCAGGCCCCACCCAGAGAAGGGCCGAGCCTCCCAGTGACCCTCCCCTGCCTGCTGGGGTCGGCGGCTGGGGGCGCTTGCTCAGGGCCCTTCTGCTGGCCCGCACTCTGCCCCTCACTCTCAGGGTGCCGTCTGTGGACGTGGCTGGGTGTGAGGCCTGTGCGTCAGGCCAGCCCTTCCCAGGGAGGAGACGGCAGAGCGCGCCGCCCGACAGGCAGTGGGAGCCCCCAGCTGGGGCATGGAGCCCACCAACCAGGCCTCTGTTTCCCCACCTGGGAAGTGGGGTTGGTGCGGCTGGGAGGCCTCTGCTGGCAGGGAGGCTCTGGGAGCCTTTGCGCAGCAGGAGGGAGGGAGGGAGGGAGGATCCCAGAAACCGGAGCTGCCTGGCTGCAGTAACTCCTTGCCTCAATCAATAGCCATTTCTCTGCTCCAAATTACTTTCTTTTCCCCCAGAAACCATCAGAGGCGCCTGCTGCCGATCAGCTGTGGCACTTTAAAGAAATGCTATTGGAATTTCCGCACTCGGGGGCCGTGGAGTCGGCTGTTTGCTCAGCCATCTCCTCAGTGCTGATGGGGAGGGAACGGAGATAAGGGGCCCAGAGCCGCTCAGCTCTGGCCAGGCAGGACCGCCAGGGCAGGTGTGAGGCCCGGTCCCCAGAGCCGCCGTGCAAGGGTGGCAGGCCTGGGGACCAGACTTGCTCCAGCACATCCTCGTCCCTCCCAAGGTGGATCCAACTCCTCTGGCTCTAACCGTGTGCCAGACCAGGCTCTGGGTAGGGTCTGCAGAGAACAGAGACGAGCACCTGCCCCTGGGAGCAGGGGACAGGAGGTCACGAGGGGTGAGGCTCACGAGGGAGGCCGCCAGCCACGGGCACCGGGAGCTTGTCCTCTAGGTGTGGGCAGGAGGCCCACAGGCAGGACCTCTGTGAAGGGAGCATGTCCCACCTGCCCCCAGCTGCCCTCGTGCCCTCAAAAGATATGCTCATGCCCTGACCCTGGGTGGACATGTGAACAGGGGCTTATTTGGAAAAAAAAAAAAAAGGGTGTTTGCAGATGTCATGAAGTTGAGGTGCTCCTGATGGGCTCTCCTGGATGAGCCAGTGAGGCCCAATCCTTAGAGGAGACCCAGGGAGAAGAGGAGAGGCCTCAAGAGGCTGGAGGCCGGCTTGGCTGGCTCTCGGACCTCTGGCCTCAGGACTGGAAGAGTCAACTCTGGATGCTTCAGGCTGTCCAGTGTGTGGTGCTTGGAGCCCCGAGACTCCGCTCCATCGGCCACGGGAAGATGGCAGGCCAGCAGGGCAGGGCCAGGCTCTGGCGAGAGGCTGGGGTAGGAGTCTTGGCTCTGCCCCTTCCTGGCCATGTCCTTGGGCAATCGACGGACACTCTCCATGCCTGTTTCCATGTCTCACAGCAGGGGTGGCACTGCACGTCCAGGAGGTCAGGGGGATGGCATGAGGCCACCACCCCTTGGTCCATTCTGCAGGGCTGCCACCCAGGCCCCATGGTGTTACCTCTACCTAACACCACCAAGGACATAGAGAGGACGTGCCGAGAGGAGTTCTGGAGCACATCCTCGCTGTCCACGTCGGAAGGAAGGGAGAGCCGTCTGGAGACAGACCTCACCTTCCAGCCGGGGGAGCTTGTGGCTGAGGCACTGGGGGCTGGCCTGCCCTGCGGGAGTCGCTGAGCAGGCCCCTTGAGGGAGGTGGACAGGAGATCCAAGAGGAGAAGCAGCCCAGCCTCTGCCCTGTGCCAGGCAGGGAGGGAGAGGTAGAGCGGCCTGCGTGGGCTCTGCCAGCTGCTGGGCCCCCAGGGGCCGACCGTGGTCCGCCAGGCAGGGCATGCCAGTCTCCAAGTTCCCACACAGCTTTTAATGTTGGACTCACAACTACCAACCTCGGTCTCTGAGCCTGAAAAGAATGTTCAAGACGAGGTTTCCTGCTGGGCGTAGGAATCACCCGAGACCCCGGCCACTCAGGAGGCTGAGGCGGGAGCGTCACGAGTCCTAGGCCAGCCTCAAAACTCAGCAAGACCCTGCCTCAAAATGCAAAAAGAGAAAGGGCAGGGGATGAGGCTCACGTGGAGCACCCCTGGGCTCAACCCCCAGGACCACACACAAAAAGACAGGGCTGGGGGCCGGGGGGCCTCCTCCCACTGGCCAGCAGGGGTGCTGACACTTCCACAGGAGCCCCAGCTTCCCCGGCCACCACAGGGGTGCTCCCTTAGAAGACCAGAAAGACAAGTTCAGGGAGGGGCACGCAGAGCTGGCCAGAGGGGCACTGCCATGCCAGTGGCAGGAGTCCCCCTCCCTGGACTTGGCTTCCTTGCTCAGTGCCTCCCGGCCTTCCCCACCCAGCGCCCCCCTCGCCTCCTGCACCCACTCATGCCCCTGCCTCCTGCTGTCCCTTGCCAAGGGGAGGGCCCGGCCCCTCCAGCCAGGCCTGGCTCCGTTCCTCCCCCACAGCGCCAGGCCCTCTCGAGCTCCCATGGCAGCAGGAGCAGGACCGGTGGTGGCCGTCCTGGGTGATGGAAAACCCTCCAGCTCACGCTCACCCATGCACTGGCATGTTAGGTGGGCACTGCTGCCATTGCCAGCTCACAGGGGACCAAGCAGGCAGAGGAGCTGCGAGTGGAGCACGGGTGCCCTCAGGCCGTCTGATCCGCAGGCCAGCCCACAGCTGAATTGATGTGGAAGTCCTGCCAGCGCTCTCGCTTCCCTGTCCTGAGCAGGGGCCTCCCTGGTCGTGCTGGCGCCTCGTCTCCGGGCACATGAGGCCCCTGCACGAGGCCTGGGGGAATGAGGAAGTGGGTGATGGAAGGGTGGACAGATGGACGGCCAGTCACCAACGGGCAGGGCAAGTGGCCCCACAGCCACAGCAAGAGGAGGCTCAGCCCTCGGCGACCCTGATGTGCCTGGCCACGTGCACTGGGGCAGCTTTCTGGCGGATGCACACGGCCCGCAGCCTGCCGCGCCGGGACCAGAGTGCCAGTGACAGGGGAGACAGCGGGACGCCCCACGCGAGTGCCAGCGTCTGACTCTCTCTTCCACATGGCTGCGCTTCCCCAGGGACCAGGAGACGCTCCCTGGCTATGCTGTGCTGCCGTCCCCCAAATGTAATTAAGAGAAGGAACTTGGTAATGGCCTTCTAATCGCCCGGGCTCTCGTGGGCGACAGCTGCTCACTTCTGCTAATTGGAGGGAGCTGCGGCCAGGCACAGGCGGTCAGGCTGCCTCCCTCCCCTCCCCGGGCTCCTGGGGGACCTCGGGGGAGATGAGCTCTGCAGGTGGGCTCTGGGGCGGCCTGGGGAGAGGCCCTCTTTCAAACTCAGTCAAAGCACAGCTTGTTCAGGGGCAGTGGGGAGGACGCAAAGGCCGAGCACCAGGCCTCGGCCCCTCTGAGTCTCAGGGTCCCTCTGTAAGGTGGAAATCCTCACTGGCTTCCTTGGGAATGAGGAGAGGGGAGGAGGCGCCAGGCGACCCCCAGCAGCCAGCTCCTTCCACTCCAGTGGCCTCGGAGTTTGAAGAGTAAAGGGAGGAAGAGGAGCAGGGGAGAGGAGGAAGGGAACTCAGGTGGGGCAGGAAAGGAGTGAGTGACGAGCAGAGAGGACCCCTGCTGCTGGGTCCAGGCACAGGGACTCCAGAATCCCAGGGTGGCCACACTCAGGACAGGTCGAGCCTGGTGCCCACCTGCCCAGGAACGGGTAGAGCCTGGATCCCCGGCCACACTCACAGCCACTCTGTTTGCCCCAATTAACTGTGGCTATCTTAGATTAGGGTTTTTTTTTTCACCTGAAGAAAGAAATTTAAAATCAATTAAAAGGTGTAGGCGTTAAAGTCTGAAGGGCCACAGTGGCCTCAGGGCCTGGCCCAGGGCAGGTGCTGGAGAACAGGGCCCCCAGGGCCCAGGCAGCGTGGGTGGCAGGCCTGGGAGCTGGGTCACCCCTGAATGGAGTCATTTTCTTACCCTGTGAGCGCTCAGCTGACCAGCCTCCAGCCCAGCCGGTGGGGCTCCCCATTCCCTCCAGCTGCTCAGCTCAGGTCCACCTGCCCCGGGCACTCAGCCAGGCCTCCTGCTCTCCACTGGGCATGAAGGAGCCAGCCTCGGATGAGGCCACCCTGGGACCTAAGAGGGGACAGATCTCTGCCACCCAGAATCTCATGGGCGGGTCGGAGGCCTCCCCACCGGGCTGGACTGAGAGCCCCCTGAGCCGCTGGCTAGGGGCTGGAGCCCCACCCCTGCCTCCTGCTGTGGGTGAGACCCTCCAGGACGCCGTGGCACACGTGGCCTCCCCCTGACACACCCCACCCAGAGCGAGCCCCACTTCCTGGAGCCCCCACTCCTGTTCCCACAGGAAACCACCTCGCAGGAGCGGAGCCCAGCACATGCTGTCCTCCCACACCCTCCCTCATGGTGGCGCCCTCTGGGCCCCGGGCGTGTTCTCGGGCCTGCAGCGAGCAAGAAGCCTGACCGGCCCGGGCCCAGCGTCCCAGGGGTGGTGGACACGGGCAGCAGCCCCTGAGTGCCTGCTGGCCTTCCCAGGTGACCCTGAGAACAGCCCTCCCTCCTCCACCGGCACACAGACCTCTGGGCCTCGGAGGGTGGTCGGTGGCTGGGATCAGACCCGCCTTTCTCAGGCCACCACTGAGCTGCAGCCCTGGCTCCCCGGGTCGTCCTGACAATGATGGCCTTCCAAAGTTCTTTTTATTTTTTAAAACAGGCAAGGGCGGGGTGGGGGGGTTCGTTAGAAAGGGGACGAGGACGGTGGTCCTGGACTTGGATGCCTGTGTGGTGAGAGCCGACTGGCCCGGTACCTTGCTGGGCCTCCTCCCAGTGGCTGCCCTGGGGACAGCTGGGAATGTGGCCGTGCTCCTGCCTCAAGCCCCCTGGCACAGGGCACAGCCAGGCCTCGGCTGCATCTGAGGCTGGCCAGTGACAATGACCCCAAGTCCACAATGGCTACTCTCTCCACTTCCACGGTCTAAAGAGGGGCCTGGACACCCACATGCAAAAGGTGATCCTAGACCCAAATTGTCACAAAAACGATTTCTAAAGGACCCAGGTGTAAAGGGCCGCTGGACCGTGGCCTAGCAGGAGTTGCAGCCGACCCTGGGGACGACTTCTGGGCCACGCCATGGAAGGCCCGACGGCACACGGAAGCCTGGCCCTGTTGGCCTGCTGTGGCAGAGACAGTTAGGTAAACGGAAAGAGAGGCACAGCCGCACGCAGCTGGTAAAGGACCGCCACCCTGCGTAGACACAAAGAACTCTAAAACTCAGTAATAAGGAAACAAACAGCCCAATCAAACAAGAGACAAAAGAACTGCAGACACCTCGGGAGGAGACGCACAGATGGCAAATAAACATGAAAAGACGCTGCACGTCCAACATCTTCAGGAAGCTGCCCAGTGAAACCGGGACGAGGCGCACACCTCCTCTCCCAGTGCCCAGACCCCCGCGCGGACACAGGAGGATGCGGAGCAGCAGCAAGGCGCCTTCCTTGTCGGTCAGAGCGCCAGTGCTTCAGCCACTTTGGGAGACAGCTCGGAGCCTCTTAGAAAACTAAGCATGCGGCACCCTGCGATCCTGCAATCCTACTCCTCAGCATTTTCCCAGAGGAACTCAAACCTCAGGTCCTCACGGAGACCTGCACCCACATGGGGGAACAAATGTCCTTCCACAGGTAGATGGATAAACAAGCCATGGTCCATCCACACAGAATGTTAGCGCTAAAAAGAAATGAACATCAAGTTACAAAATAGAAATGAGTCCGGCTGGGGTGGGGTGGTACACACCTGTTTTCCTAGTGAGGCTAAGGCAAAGGGAATGGCTAGTTTATTAGAGGGCTGCCCTCGTCTGTTTTCTGGTGCTATAACAGAAGGCCTGAGGCTGGGGAATTTGTAAAGAAAAGAGGTTTACTCACCTCACAGTTCTGGAAGTCCTAGGTCATGGCACAGCATAGGCTGCTGGTGAGGGCCTCCTGGTAATGGCATCCCATGGAGAGAGTGTACCAGGGCGGCAAGTGAGGTAGAGAAGAAGCCAAGCACCAGGGGGAACCTCACCTTGCCATAACCCACTCTGCAGTGGCGGATCCTGCCCCTCAAAACCCAACCCCCTGCCTGGAGACCTAACTCAGTCTCTGGAGAGAAATGCTATCCCACCCATGGGGACTCCGCCCAGCTGGTCCTTGGGGCCACCCCTCCCAAATCCATTACGCTGGGAATCAAATTTCAACATGGGTTCTGGTGGGGACACTTCACATCCAAACCAGAGCACGGACCAAGAACGTCCCCAATCAAGTGCCTCTGCCGGGGCTGCTGGAGCACAGAGGCCTGGGGACACGAGCCATGGTGCAGGCCCGAGTCAGCGCTCCCATGCGCCTTGCCCACCAGCACCTGGCTCCCGTGCCTGCCCATGCCCATCTGCTCAGAGACCCCTCCATTCACTGGTCCTTTCCTTTGTCGAGGAAGAAAGCCCACGCAGACGGTGCTGGCCCTGCACACAGGCTCCCACCCTAATTGGCACTGCTGGGATTACTAAGCTTCCTGGGATCCTCGTTATCAGGAACATCGTTTCTGAAAAGCCGCCCAGGGTGTGGGGTGGAGGCACCTCCCACCAGGAAGGCGGCTCTGACCAAGAGCAGCAGCCAGGGAAACAGCCATCAAGCCAGTGGCTCTGAGGGCCACGCCCGTGCTTCCCTGGGTACCTGAGCACGGACGCCAGGACACAGTTCTGTCAACAGGGCGGAGATGGCCAGGAGACACAGGGTGCAGCCTGCACACCAGCGTGTGTCCAGGACGTGAGCATGGGTGTGCTGGTGGCTGCCATCTACCAAGGACTCGAGGCAGCTGGCCGCGCATCTGTGCATTCTAATCCACTAATTCAGTCGTCCATGCACTCATGTGGCCGCTCACGCAGCTTCAAGTGTTTAATGGACATCTACTGAGAGCCCAGCGGTCTGCAATGAACCCGAACATTTACCAACAAAGGCAGGCACCTCTAGACCTCAGGGGCTCACGTCCACCCTCGACCCTGTGGATGCTTTGGGACTCACAGGCATGGACCTGCCAGTGGGGTCAGCAACCTCAGGACAGAGAGGCAGGGGCCTGCCCCGGGCCAAGTGCACAGATGCCAACACACCAAGCTCCAGGCGGCCATGCCACTGGCCTCTGAGGCCTCAGCAGGCCTGCAGCAGGCCTCCAGGTGGTCAGGGTTGGAACCGTGCGGGTCTCACAGCCCCACCAGTCTTCCCTGGCTTGGCCCCGTCCCGTCCAGCAACACACACACACAGTGGACTACGGAGCCCAGGCCCAAAACGCCACTAGGAGAGGAGAATCAGAGCCACCAGGCGCCGAATAATTATGTCAACAATGCTCCCCTTGGAAAGGACTCAATCTGACAGCGTCCCAGCCAGCAAGCGGCAGGGCCTGGCCAAGCTGTCCCCGGCCATAAAGTCGTCTCAAGTTTCTCTGGTAACGAGGAGACAGCTGACGGAGGGAGACTCACCTGGACAAGGCGCGGAGCAGCCCTGGTTGCAGGCAGCGGTCCTTCACTTAAGAGGAGCCCATGAAATCTTAAAGACACCCTGGGGTCTGCCGGAAAGCTGCCTCGTAAGTGGAGAGCAAGAGCCATCAGGAGCGCTGGGAGGCAGAGAGCCGCCGGGCAGCAGCTGAGCGTCCTCTAACAGCCTCGCCAGGGTGGGCGCCAGGAGGGGCCTCCTGCCTCCAGCTGCCCACTGCCCCCAGGCCCCGGCCCTCTCAGGCAGGACGGCACAGTGGGAGCACCCCAAGGAAGACTTCCCGGGCTGCCCAACTCGGCCCGGCCTGGGGTCTCTGTCCCCTGGGCCGAGGTGTGGCCAGGGCTCTCGGCAGAGGCCAGCCTGGCCCCTCTGAGTTGGTTTCCGGAAGTAATTTCCATGTAATGAGAACACGGGAGCCTCATCACTGCAGACACCGCTAATTAGGGGCTGCGATCGGCCCGCCTGGGCTGCCAGAGGTTGACATTTGCTTTCTCCACAGACACTGCAAATTAGCAGCCAGGCGGGGTCCCCAGGACCTTTGAAAGTCAGAAGCAGCTCCAGTCAGTGGCCACCAGCTGTCACAGGTGCCATCCTCTCAGGCACTCTCTTTACAGCCTGTCTCCTTAGGGCGGCCAGGAGGTCGCAGGAGAGCTACCCCATCGCACAGAGGAGAGGCCCAAGGCTCGGGGTCCAGGGTTCTTCCCGGCTCACACCATGAGGACACCTCAGGGACATGACTGAAGTGACCAGGCTCTGCTACCTCCTGGGTCCTGCCAACTCCCTCAGGGCATGGGTGGAAAGGAGGGGCTGCAGGTGGCACTTGGAGAAGACGCCCCATCCTTGCCTACAGATAAAGGGACGAGCTGGCCTGTTTTAAAGTCCCTCTCGAGTCCTGCCTGATCCTGCCCTGCCTGGGAGTCCTGGAGGGACAGGGCCAGGGGCCCCTTCTCCCTTATGAATTGAGGCTCCTGGAGGACAGAGAGGGGCAGCGAGGGCCTTGCAGACATCATATAGCAAAGGCCTGGAGAGGCTCCTAGTGGGGAGGGGTCCCCAGGGCCCACAGCTGAGGTCCTGCCAGCCACCTTGGGAGCCAGGCAGTGGGAGCAGGAGGTCCAGAGCAGCCGGTGCTGGACACTGGGCCCAGGCCGTGCCCCTGCAGCTGTGGGGGGAGGAGCACCCACACAGGTCCTGGGAGGGGGCTGGCAGCAGGGGAGCCGCATGGTGCTCCTCCTGAGCACTCCAGCCCTGGCTCCCTGAAGTCTCTTCTCCTGTGTCAAGGCCAGCCCCTTGCCAGGATCCACCCAGCCACATTCACTCTGCCAATCTCTCTCCCACCCCAGGGGTAGAGGGACGGGCCCACTGGATCCATGCCTGCCTTGGAGTCAGTGTCTCTGGGGTCCAGAAGGTCTGTCCCACGCCACAGGGCCCACAGCTAAGGCCACCTAGGGGTGAAAGGGGACCTGAAGAAAATCACCCTGCCCAGGGGGCCACTCTGGGAGAGGCCATGAGGCCCTGCTGTGGGACCCAGCCTCCCACCCTCCCTCTCCCTCCAGCAAGTCGACAAGCTGCTCCAAGGGAGCAGGATGGGACGTGGGGAGATGCTGGGGACAGCGTGGGAGCCCAGGAGGAGGGAGCCGCCTGTGCCCAAGGCTTGGTCTGCCTCACCCTCAGCCTCACTGGGCTGGGGCACTGACTCTTCATCAAGCTGCAGACCACGTCTAGGCCTGGCCTAGTGCCCAGAGGCACCCAGCGACCACCTGAGGCCAGGACGTGAATTCCTAGCACTCCCAAGAGTGTGGCCAAGGTGGGCAGCAGGGCTGCAGGAACGGGATTCCCTGGGACTGGGTTCCAAGAGAGTCCCGGGAATTGGGGGGGGGGACTGGGAACGGGGTGCAGGCGGGAGGGAGGGCTGCTGGAAGCAGGTGCGGGCCAGCACCTCCCCCTGGGCTCAGGGCCCTCACCTGTGCCTGGCTGAGCACGAGGCCATGACAACCCACCCTGTCCCGACTTGCAGGCTGGGCCCTCCGATGACCTCTCCGGGCATCAGCAGAAGGCCGTGTGTCAGAGTGGGAGTCCACATGCAGGTGCCCTGCCCTTCACGATCCTCACGGGGTCACAGCGCAGGGCAGTCTGCACACTCCTCGGCCTGCAGGAGTGAGGAATCGCCCCAGGCCTGCTCTCGCTCCCTGGGGCTCTGACCCCACCTCTCCCTGTCCCTCTGCCTCTCTCTCCCTCTCCCACTGTCCCCTCTGCTCACCCCTGCCTGAGCTGAGGTGCTCCGTTCAGATTCCGGCCCACCCCTGCCCAGGGCTCGGGCTCCGTGGTGCCCATGCCATTAGGGAGCTGACGCTGGGGACTTGGTGCCTCTGATGGGGCGGCCTCTGGTCCTGAGCTTGGCTCCTGTTGCTAGGAGACCTGCAGGTCCCACCCCACCCCGAGGGAGACCAGGGCTGGGAGGGCTGGGGCAGCAGCAGCCTCTTCACCAGCAGTGTCCCCTGGGAAGGTGCAGGGCTCATGGAGCTTCCTCTGGGGTGACGTGCAGGACCTGCCATTCCTGTGGACTCCCAGGCACTGGGCCAGGCCCTCGGGCCTCCTCTCCCTGTCTCCCATGTCAACTGCGCAGGTGGGGAGCAGGGCCACTCCTGCCTCCCCTGCCTCCTGGCACCCTGCCTCGGGTTGGCCCTCAGACACCTCATAGGGTCCCCTGGCCCCCAGGGCACCACACGCCTCTGCCTGGTATGGCAGGACCCTTGGACACCTGGGTCCTCATGGCCATCAGCACCCCAGGACAGGGGACCTTCCAGCTCCGGGAACCCTCAGCTCTTGTTGCTTCCATTTTTCTCATTTCAATAATTCTTGTGGTCCGTGTTGTGTAAATAAAATTATTCTTCCCCAAAACCATTAGCAGCGCCCGACATTAATTCCCCTGCAATCTGTGCAATTAGCCGCCAGCACCGGGCGCGGAGGACCCGTTTGCTAATCACCGCGCCGACGAGCCGAGCTGCACCTAATTAAATCTGCTTCCTGTTTATCCACTTACGGGATCCTCGGCGAGGACGGTCGGCGGGAAGGCCTCACCATCAATCATCTTCCAGCGTTCCCACAGGCTGCAGGCCACGGGGTGTGCATTTCATCCCCCTGCCGTCCCCGCCCCAGGCCCGCGGGGGCAGGACGGCCTGGGAGGAGCGCAGGCCTGGGCGCGGGAAGGGTGGAGGGCCAGGCCCTGCAGCAGCGACTGCGCCCAGGCTCAGCTTCCAGCATCTTCCCTCCCGCTGCGCCTCTCCTGCCAGCCTTGAGGGGTCTGGGGTCACCTGGCCCTCCCTGGGGACTCCTGCCATCCCACCCTATTCACAGGGGCCACAGAGGCTGCGAGGGGGGTGCTCCTGCTGTCACTGATGGCCCAGGGAGGTGGCTGGTGCTGGCAGAGAGCAGCCACCACCCCTGGCACCTCCGGCCCCGGTGACCTTGGGAAACACACGACCTGCCAGCTCCTCTCCTTGGTTCTCAAAGGGGCTGACTGCCACCTGGGATGCCGGCAGGTGCTCGTCACAGTGACTGGCATCCAGGGGGTTGTCACTGAGGAGCATGAACAGGGAAGGGGGAGGCTCGGAGGGCCAAGGGGCAGCCCCAGAGCAGGCCAGGCGAGGGCTGTGGTCAGCTCCAGGGCTGTGGAGCCTGGGACCCTGCCCATAGCTGCCACGGAGGGAAGTCCAAAACCCCTACTGCCCCGTCCCCAGGCCACATGCCTGGGGCCCTTGCCATCTGCCACCCAGGCCTCCAGACGAGCATCCCTGGAAAAAGAAGAGGTGCTGCCTGCCCAAGTCCGTGGCCGGCGGCCAACAGAGACCACACACCACCCAAGAAGGCAGGGAAGTGTGGCCAGGCTGGGGGCGGGGAGGTGGCCTGAGTGCTGGTGGGCACAAGCCTCCTGGGGTGACGGGAAGTGCTGGTGGCAGTGGGTGCCCGCTCTGTGACGCAGGAAAACCTGCAGTGCGGTGTGGGGTGGATTTTTGGTGTGAATTAGATCTCAATGAAGCGTAAAAGAAAGCACCACACCCCACATCCCTGGTGAGCTCCATCTTCCGCGCGCAGGGGCCACGGCGCGGGCCACGCCGCAGGGGGCGTTCTCAGAGTGGCAGATCGGTAGCATGGGAAACCCGTTCTCCACGGGGGCAAACTCCCCAGAAGGGTGGGCACAGGAGCTGCCCAGGTTCCCGGATGTCCCTGCTCACCAGGGCCCAGCTGACCCATTTCCTTCAGTCCCTTGAGGCAGATGCTGCAGCTCAGTGCCCTCTGAGGGGGCTCTGCCCGCCCCAGGCAGTGCGTGTGTCCCCAAGACCCTCAGACTCCAGGTCCACAGCTGCCAGGGCTGCACACCTGGGGGTCCCAGGGGCTCCTTTGAGATGGGGTCGCAGGTCCTTCCACAGGCTCTAGGGGTCAGCTGCAGAATGACCCCCAAGGACATCATCCAGATCCCTGGAGGCTGCGACGTGACCTCCTGTGGAAAGCGCGTGGCGGGTGTGAAGCAGGGTCTGAAACAGGGAGATCAGCCTCGATTGTCCCATGGCCCTGCGTCAGCACCAGTGGCCTTGAAGGATTGCCACCAAGGAAGGAAGACCGTGTGCAGATAAGCAGAGTACGGGGACAGCCGGAGCCACCAGGAGCTGGAGGAGGCGGGAAAGATGCCCCCCCCGCCCCGGCTCCGGCCCGTGGAAGGAGCACAGACTGGCTGGCTCCTTGATTTTGGACTTGGGGTCCCCAGAACCTGGAGAGGACCAATCTGTGTTGTTTTAAGCACCGCGCTGCAGAAATGTGGTGCAGGGACTTGGGACACTGAAGTAGCTACTGACACAGGCTCCGAGTGGTGGCAAGACCCCCAGCCACCCAGATGGGAGTTAAGGTTTGGGGAGTGTCAACCCAAAGGCCGCCTGGAGCGCCCCCCCATGCCGTCCAGCCCCAGTGGAAGTCCAGGTCCTGCTCAGCACAGAGGGCGCAGGTCCCCGCACAGGACTGAGGTGGAGCCTGGGGGCTGGAGCTATTGCCGTGCCTTGATTTGGGGTCGAGTCATCGATCACCAAGGCCACAATCGCTCTCAGCAGCGTGTATCACCAGGCACCCTGCCAAGCCCGGCTCCGCCATCTCCTCCTGTTAATATCACTGCCATTAGCCCAGGGTAGCAAATCCATCTCAGCCAGCCCCTCCTGGCCTGCATTTTTTACTTTTAATTATGATCCAATGTGGATATTGAGTAGTTTGCTGCATGGTAGATGTCTGCAGGAATTTCTTGTTAATAATGCAATTGCAAGGTCTAATGGCTCATAACCAGGGCCCTGACTGCAGTACGTATTCAGTGGTGTCTCCAAAGTGGGATGCTTCTCCAAGAGGGGGGCGTGAGGGTATTGGAGGGATGGAGGTCACACAGGGAGTGATTACAGAGGCAGAGTCTTCTCAGATCTCTTGCTGATGTGCAGAGCCTCAGTTAGGACTTCCCAGCTGCGGGGACCAGTGCAGGTGGCCAGAGGGGAACTTGGTGGCATCTTATACCAGATTGTCAAATAACGTGCAAGACAGCTGCAAATTATCCCCACCGCTGAGAGGCCCCATGGGCAGGGAGAAGTGACCAAGCACACTCACCTGTAAATGTACCTTCCTTGGAGTGGGACAGGTGAGGAGACGGGGGCTCTGGGTCAAGTGGACTTAAACTGACAATCAAGCTCTTTGCATTATTCTATTTTCTGTTACTATAGTGAAATACCTGAGGCTTCATACTTTTTAAAGAAAGAAGGGCTTGTTCTGGTTCATGGTTTTAGAGGTGCATCTGGTGATGGCCTACCTGTTGGCAGAGTCCCAAGACCATGCGGGGCATTCCATGCCAGAGACAGGGAGTGCATGTGTGTTAATTGACTGTCTCCCTGTTCTAAAGCCACCAGGATTAACTGACAGGGGCCCCCTCCGGATGACCTTAATGCAGCCTGGTCCCTCTCAAGACCGACAGCTAAACACCTTAGAAGGTGGTCTCCACCTTCTCCATGCCTGACATGGGGACACAGATCAACAGATGGACCTTTGGAGTCACATTGAACCAGATCCAAACCATCACACTAGCAATGTCCCCATAAAACACGTCATCTGGAGACCCGTGAGGGTCTGGCTCCACGAATCACCCACCAGTGTCTGCAGCCATTATTACAAGGCCAGTGGGGCTTGTCCATGTAGCTCAGGGACAGGTTCCTGGGGACACTGGAGGCAGAAGTGGCTGTGGGTCTGGTGGACTGTGGGGGCAGGGAAGGTCAAGGTCAAAGCCACCTGGATCCAGCGCCTCTGGCTGGGGCAGAGCTGTGTGGTGTGGGGCAAACTACCTCCCTCTCTGTCTCAGTCCCTGCGAAGTGGAGCATGCAGATTAAATTGCAGCCAGAGGACTCGGAGGACCCTGAAGTGGGGGGAACCAGAGCAGGGGCCCTTGCTGCCGGGGAGGGGGTCTTTTACCTGTCCTGGTAGGGACACTGGGCCGCAGACAGTCCGTCCCACCTGGCTCTCTTCCTTCCCAAGCTCACTGGGCTGTTAACTCCAGCGACCCCACCCTGAGGGACATCGCTGTCCCCCACCTTCCTTCTTGGAGGGTTGCCCCTTCCCCGGGTGCCCATGCCCACCCTCTGCCCATGCTCATTCACTGAATGGGAAGCCGCTGGGCACCCCCTATGAGCTGGTCACTGGCTGACCAATGGGGACACACTCCGGGGAGAGGACCTGTTACCAGCCACTGGTCTGTCCCCAGAAGCACTGATTCCTTGCTGGGAGGCTGACCCCATGAGGCAGACCCGTCCAGCTTCAGGACCTGTTGGTCAGTCTCAGCCAGAAGACTGACTCCTCTCCTTACTAAAATTTAGGTAAATGCAAAGTGGCATCCAGGAAGGGATGTGGGGACAGAAAAGGGACATGTGGGAGGGCTGGGAACCCGCATGAAGCTGGGCCTAGTGATGGTGACAGGCAGTGAGGATCCTTGGTTATGTCACACCCAGTGGTCCCGGGGAGTCTGGGTAGGAGGCTATCAGGAACTCTGAATCATCTGGGTGTGGCCTCCTGGGTGGTGTGGCTTCCTGGGTGGTGTGGC